>JAWLRI010000035.1:159100-193853 GCA_034781795.1 Crypturellus tataupa | reverse complement strand
CCCCCCCCCCCCCCAAGCCGCAGAGCTCACTACCAATATGTTTGTATCTCTCAAATACATATAATCCTGCTCATCTTCTCCCAAAACACAGCAGTCTCACCACAAACAGTGATGCAGTCATAACAGCCTGATGAAATAACCGCAATTGCATTAAACACATTCAGTAAAAGATACGAAGCCTTGGAGTATCTTCAGAGTGGCAGGGAAATATCAGGTAGCCAACAGCCAAGAGGGGCCTCTAACTTCTCCTGCCCTTCTGCACCAGGGGCCATGGCCACCCTGAAGTTTATAGCAACTCCCATAATTTTGTGTGCTTTTCTGCCTGCCCAGTCTCACCACTCAGGAAGAGCCTTTGCCTCACTGAAGCTGGACCCTCCTTCAGCCTGGGCCTGGCTCCTCATTCCACTTTCAAATGGACTCCCTGTAATTAAGGGCAGTGCCACTGATGTCCCAGTGACTCCAAGGCCTGTGGATCTGCACACATTCTCCAGGTGTTGCTCTATCATTACACCCAACCATGTGTACCTCTCCTGTACTTGGCTGTTGCCTTCAGTAAAGCTCTTTCCTGAGTCAAAAGACTAGAGCAAGAGACCTAAACCAGCCATCTGCCTCTGCTTTTCCTTCCACTGCCTGACTTACATGTATCATGCTGGATGGAGTTTTGAGAATGCAAATAGTGAGGCTGATTCAGCTGTTGTGTGGATCAGCAGTTAAAGCAACCACCATCATCGCCACTGGTTTGCTGCATATTTCTGGTAACCCCAACAAGTCCTTTGAGAATCACCATTCACTTACAGTAGTGTAGTTTCAAGCAGTAGTTCACTGGCTTCCCTCCAGCTAGCTCAGGAGTTCCCAAGGTTGCACATACCATACCTGATGTGCAAAGTTAGTTCAAAGTGTCACATGCTAAAATCAGAGGTGCCTACAGTCATTCCTCTCCAGGAAATGGGGATAGTAAATAATGCCCAGGCAGCTGAAGGCTTCTTCTTGGACCCTGCCAGAAGCGAGACATGCCACCACATCTCTTTGTATGAGAAAGTCACTGCTGGAAGTGGAAAACAGCAGTCTCTGAGCATTTCTTAAGTCTGCACAAGAATCCTTTGGGCTTGCCTGGGCTTTTACAGAACCAAGCTCTGCATACATAGGAATTTGCTGTTCCTGATGCCCCAGCACAAGACATAGCACCAGCCACTCTCCTCTGTCACAGGATAGAGGGTTCCCCAGCACTCCCTGCCTTTGCCTCCCGCCAAAGTCCCCAAGAAACCCCTCTGTCAGTGAGGATGTGGATAATGTGGCTGCAGAGACATGCAGCTGCGCTCAGTCATCTGACAACCATTAAGTGCTAACTACGAAGCAAATTGGGATGAAGTTGTCATTTCTTCTAATCTTTTCCTCTTCCCTCATCTCCTGTACATCTGAAACAGATCCAAATGGCATTTTTCTATTCAGGATATTAGAAGATTCATCACAAATCCATTTCAACATTGAGAAAGCTAACTTGAGGACATTCAACCAGAAGTCTTTCAACAAAAGGAAAGAAATGACAGCAACTCCCATCTCCAGGCCCGAGGCCCCACATCCATAGGAAGCAGCCTGTCTCTAGCAAAGCAGTCTGCTAAGCTAACACACAGCACCGCTTCCCCTTTCCTGTCCTGGTTCCGTGCGTAGAGGGAAAGGGTGAAGCTCTGTGGTTGCTCTCTGGGCCCCTTTCTGCAAGGCAAGGAAGAGCAAGGAACGGGAAGGAAGAAGACGGGCAGCTGCTCAGCTACCCCTGTTGAGGGCAGATAGGAATGCAAGGGGCCAGGCAGTACAGGGCAGCTGCAGAAGCAGCCCCCTCTACCCCTCTCTGTGAGTCTGTGCTGCTTGGCCAAGCTCACGTGAGCCTGAGAGGAGATGCAGACATTCCTCGCTGCTGAGGATCAAGCTCTGCATGTAGGTGTTTAACCACCAGTCACCTAAAGGTCACCAAATGACTGAGCTGCAATAAAAGCTGAAAGTCCTGATGCTATAAATCTGCCACTTGCCATAACCACTAAATCACATATAGAAATCAACATCTGTAACATGTCTCAAGAAAAGAGTTTCACAAGGCATGGCTGCATTTTAAATTTAGAATCTGCAATGCAAGAGCCAACTCTTCAATTATTTCAAGATAAATTAAAAAAGTTTTCTTTGGATAATATTGTCACTAACTTAATCTTTATTTTGGGAAGGATGGAGAAAGGACTACATATTTTTTCTCTTAATGTTTGAACTCATTTATATTTACCTGTACCACCACTGAGCTGTATTATTCAACTGACTTCCAAATATGATCACCTTGATGATAAAAAAAATTGCCTGTTCTAATTTGTTATAAAGAGTTAAACAGGCTTACTTAATACAGGAATAAATAAAAAAACATGCATGACCAGATACACAGAAGTAATCCTTCCGTTCTTCCTGACATCTCCCCCTCAGCTTGTCCTCCCTTCAAAGGTGGCTGGTACCCAAAGCAACTGGTGGAGCTGGGGCAATCATCTCTATTATCCCTTTCTAGGAGTAACTTACTGGCCATCTCAGTCTGATTACATCCTCAGAATGAAAATCACACTGCCAGAGTCAAAGCCTGTGTCACGAGATTTTGCCAAGCTATATGAGAAATCTGATGGACACTGAGAAACAACAGGAGTCTTTCTCTTTGCTTCTTTTCACATGAAGCTAGAGCAGTAATGGAAAAGGTATGTGTGGGGGGGAAATCCCTACCTATTTCTCTTATTTTCGGTCTTTTTGTAACCCAGGGCATCATCTCCATAGTGAAAACCGCATCCTTTCACACTGAGCACTGAGGCAGTAACTCCTAACACTCCCTCCAGTAAATGTGCATGCTCCAAAAATGACTGCACCCTGACTCTGTGCCTGAGCACCCACTGTCCCCCAGCCTGGGAAACCTCAGCTGAGCCAAGGGCAGATTGTCTGCAGTCCTTACTTCTGCCTGATCCTATGAGGTAGGTCAAGTTTTCATCTGTGCAAGTTCCCCAACTTCTCAGCACAATCTCAACTGGATGCTTCCCCTGATGTCTTCTTGTCTCAGCAAAAAGCCACAACCCAGTATGTATGGAGCCAGTATGTATTCCATACAAAAAGCATGTGGGCCACAGAATCTCCACCTTCTGCACAAATCACTAGTGGCAAGATCACCTTGCCAGCCCTCTCCAAGGTCATCTAGATTAGCCTAACAAGACTTAGCTAGTTTGGAGAGAAGAAAAAAAAAAAAAAAAAAAAAAACACAAAACAAAAAGAATACACACACACACACACACACACAGATGAGTGTTTGCCAACAAACAAACCATGAAAGTGTAGCTCACTTCTCCTTTCTGCCCTCCTCAACTGGCTGGTTCTCTTTTTCAAATGGAAAGGGGAACTGTAAGAAGAAAGGCTTTTCTCAACCTCTTTCCAAACCAGCACCAGTTTTAGATGAACAGTCAGGGTTTGAGCTGGTCATTCACTTTTTGTTACTGCTCTTTATTTTTTTAAAGCATGAGTTGCACGGTTGCATTGACCTACCACTAACTGCAAGACCACTAGAGATACAGCTACCTTTGTGTTGTGTTTTATACAGAAAAGGTGTTGACTCCTGTACTGCAGTTCCAGCTCAGACAGTGCCCATGCACAGACCCTCTGCCCTGCCTGCAACAGCACAGATAGGGCTTCCATCACTAACCACTCACCCCAGGTCTTGCTCCCAGTCACCACTTCCTCAAAACTGCTGACTTGTTTAATCTGGTTATTCCTCCATTAGCCATTTCGACCAAAGTGTCCTTACTTCACTTACATAAGCAAAACAGTAAGTCTTTACAAGCCCAATTTCTGGGAATATTTGAAGAGGTGGGAACCTCATAGGTCCTTTTGCAACATTGCTCCAGTTAAATACTATCCATAACACAACCTTTTCGGGGGCAATCTACTCAATTTCCTCAGCCTACCTGTAAACTCCTCTTCCATAATTGCTGTTCAATTCATCCATGTTAAATAGTGCACTTAAAAACAAACAAAAAAAAAAACCCCAAAGAAACCCCACTTTCTACTCAGCCAAGAACAAGGGACTACACCAAAAATCCTGGATGTGCTTACCTTGCTAGTCTCCCTCTTGAGGGTTCCAGGTCCAACTGGAACGCCTCTTAGAACATATCCCACACTCTGCTACACTAGGGCTAAGGACACTAACTGGAGTGCAACTTCCAAAAAGGGCAGATCTGCCTGAGCCTGTTCAGAAAACTGAAGAGGTAAAAAAAAGGCAGGAGAACTCTCAATTGACTTCACTAGCTGCTTTTGCTGATAATCCTATAATCCAGTTAATAAAGTTGCAGTTGAGTTTAACTTGGCTCCAAGTCCTTTAATGTAAATATTCCGCTCCTGCTGGCATTAAACACATCAACATTTGAGCATATGGTTGAAACACCACCCTTTCCTGAAGCAAACACGATCAGCTTAAATAAAAAGCCAAATACAGACTGGCTACGACACCAAAAATTCTTCTTAACAGAAAACTACTAATAAATATAATTAGTGATTGGAATTGTATGAACAGTTCAACTTAGATGGCTACAGTACCAGTGTAACAATACTTAGAGTCACCATGCCAGAGGACTTACCTCTATTTCACACTTTTATTAGCGTGACAAGATTGTCAGAAAGCAGAAAGACCAGAGCACAAAAAGGCTGCATTAGATGCAAATGCTTCTTCTTCTAATATGGGATTTTACCCTCCTATCCCTGGCAGCAGAGGTAAGGTGGCAGCTCTCTGCCAACAGGGTAAGGATGCTCTACAGTAACAGGCTTAAGTCAGTAGTCTGCAAATGCCAGCTCCTGGGTAAGCAAAAATGATTAAACTGAGACCAGCTTAACTTCCAGAAAGCATAAGCATATATATATATATACACACACACAAGCATGTATATATTTAAATTATTTAAGATACACTAAATTTATCAAACTGTAGTCCCACTTAAACAATCACTTTATGTTACAAACAGCCACAACTGCTTTGTGTAACTGTTTATCAAATAGCAACAGCATGATATTACACTATACAGGTTGAGGTGTCAGGATCAATCTCCATGGACTGTGTCAAACTCTTAAGTAACTAAAGTTCACTGCTCCTCTAATTCTCTCACCAGCATTTTTTTATCCTCCTTTTCTCTCTCTTTTCTGCTTAAAGTGATAGCGCTTTGAACTGTTATGTATATACAAAGTACCTAGTACAATGGTCTTGATCAAGATTACAATAAGTTCTAATAGACACAGAAAATGGTCATGACTGAAAAACATGATTTTTTTTATTATTCATATTCTGTAAAAATGCATCTTTAAAATTAGGAAAAATACCAGTTGTTATACGGGATGAGTACACTATTGTTCTATTAGTATTCAGTATCTTTTGAAGGGCCAGAAGATTTTAGTAAAAATTGTTTCAAAATAAAAATTGAACTTCTAAAGAATATCAGTTCTAAATAGGAAAATTTATATTAAGGAAACACACACACACACACACACACATGTACAAAGCAAGAACCATTACAAAAGACAAACCAAAACAAGCCACCAGCTACTCACACTCACTATACAACTGATCATCAGAAAGAAACAATTTTTTTCAAATTTATTAAAATAAACTTATTTTTAGAACAGGATAAGGCTTTTAAAGTTCAAAGGAAAATAAAGGTCTAAAGTTTAAGAACTGAGGTTTGTGTGTTCACTAACTACTGCAGTTAGCTTGGTCATTTCCTGGTGAAGGACACTTCTTTCCCTTTTGTTTTTTTAAGTATGATCATCAGATTGTAATATTCAGTGAAAAATACCCATACAATACAACTGGCACACACTGTGCTTTAAAGCACATTAAGTATATTGATGTGATTCAGTTTAGCTATACCGTGTATACAGTAAAGAGTGTGCCTGTCACAGAAACACCATTGCTGTATTTTCAAGAATTGTGTCAGTTCTTCCAAGAAGTGTGAATTGAAAAGAAACATCTAAGGCTAATTTGCATGACAGTTAGAGGTTCCACAAATTATTTCAGTTCCGGACAGAGAGCTCAGTGAATCAAAGAGCTGCTCTTCAGACCACAATGCAGCAACTTGCACAGGGACTCTCCCCCATTACTTTCATAAAGCACAGCATCATAATTAGGGAACAACACCTATACACAACTTCTAGGAAATAGAGGGAGGTAATATTTAGGACCACTGAAATATGAAGCCCAAACCTCTTCTAGTGTTAGAAGCTGCTATATCCTTTAGCCCATTTGGATCCCGTCCTTCTATTCCTGTTCTCTGGTTGCACTGTAAGCTACAACTTTCCTTTCATACGCCCTTCGCAGTGACCCTTGCTCAGCTACCCTGCTCTTACCCTGGCTCCTTTTCTCTTGCAGGATTTCTCTTCCACATGCACTGCTATACGAACTTTGTTTTACAGGAGTCCCAACCACCTCCTCGTTTGAATGCTTAGAAGCTTTGTGCTGCCAACCTATGGGGTCAGAGAGACATCTGTTAGCAATAAGGCTTCTGTGATGTTTAAAGTTTTCAGGCAACTAATGCCCACAATATTACTGTAACATAAACAGAGAGTGTCCCTATTTATAGATGCAAAGAAATGTAGGAGAAGTTTATATGATTTGTTCTGAGACACAAATCCAGTCAGTGCCCAAGTAAAGGACTAAAAATTCTAGAGTTCTTCATTTCCAAATTATCATTTAGGAAGTATAAACAAACCTAGCTAAAATTAGACAAGAAGGAGAGGCAACAAGAAACTGTCACCACTCAGCTCTGTCAGGTAAATTGTGTCCTAACCTGACTATGCCTTTCTTCTAATCTCAGCTCTTCAGGGAGAACAGGCTGCCAATGGCCCTTCTAATAAATGCATTTTTTACTACATAGTGAACCTTTTAAATAGTAGGCACTAGGAGGATATTTTGACTTTGAGTCTTAAAACAGTTTTGGTCCTAGGTCTCATTTTATTTTAAGTTGAAATGCTCCAAATGCCCAGGTGGTAGTCAAATTCATTTTAAACTGGCTTTTCTGCAGTCTAGAAACACCACACAGGCAATTAGGGCAATTGTTAAGACCTGCTTAACAACTGAGTCCAGCCTAACACAAAAGTCATAGGACTAACACGCCAATTTACACCCTGAACTTTCACCATCATTGATGCTCTTTTCACTCTTAAAGAGAATTACACTAACACACAACCCTAGGGCAGAGGAATGTGACCTACTATCAAGACACACATTTGCCTTCAGGAATTCTGTCAGTATGGCTAGTTTTCACAGTCAGCAAAACTGAATGTATGAATGTATCCTGTGCTTTCTTAGAAGGAGTGCCTCTCTCCTAATATTAGTGTCAGCTCTGTGTTGGGAGAAATTAGACCATTCATAAGCAGAAACCATGCATTTTGCAGACAGCATAAAGATTATGTGGTCTGTCCAAGCTCACACGGATTAAAAAAAAAAAAAAGGTGAAAATTTAGAAGTTAATTCTTTGTATTCCAACCCAGTGCTTTTAGATGATTATTCCTCAGCATATTTAAAATGTGAAATGCAAAATGCTCTATAAAATCCTGTAGCTGGTATAATAGTAGCAGACGACAGCTGACTATTCAGAGTAGTCAAACCAGTTCCATTACATTCCAATACCCTTGTCTGGATACAAGCAGCAATAAAAGAGCATAAAGCTGATCATACTTACGAAGTGCAGACATTTCAGTTACTGCACGCATTCTCTTCACCCTGCAAGAGAAGTTTAGGGGACCATCTAGCGATTTACTGGCAATGAACACTACACACAAAAATTAGCATCTCCAGATTTGAACAGATTTTCACCTTCAAACAGAAAAAAACCCTCTTATTTTCAAGAGAAGCAATGCATACCTAGGAATGCAACTTAACATGTGAATTTGCATGTGTACTGTAATTGTATGTACATATTCTTCTAAAGATAATAAACCAAAATGTTAGTATTAAATTTGGTGACATCTGTAAAGAATCCACAAGGCTTGCATAGATGCTCTGAGAGAAAAAGCTAAGGAACAACAGTGTTCTTGCACATAAGGCATATTCCCCACACAGAATATTGCAATTCTTTTTGAGTTTTACATTTTCAGCTTGAGGTTTTTGACCATTATGAAAGTAAAGCAACAAAATCTTCCTTCTGACTCAGTACACTGAAGCACTTACAAGATTGAAGATTCAATTATAATGTAGTTATCAGATCAAGAGAGAAAACATGAGCTACAATATCTGAATTCTGTCCACAGCTCCAGTATATTTAAAAGCTTCCGCCTCAATAATCATCAATGAATTAACCAACAAAGTAACATTTCTCTGGTGAACCTGACTTTTGGCTTAGCCTCTAGACCCCATCTGTAGACTTAAGAGACCACCGCATACATTCAGCATCCTGCTGTGTATGAAAGTAATACGAAATGAAAGACTGACTGCAAATGAGTCAATCAACCTTTGCTAAGTATCCACATCACCTTAGAACAACCCTTAAAGCTTTGAAGTTCAAGTCAGCAATTCCTGCAAGTTGCTTTCTGTTCCTTTTTCCTACCCAAGGGACTAAGGAATAAATTCTATTTCCAGGGACTTTGGGGATACAATTCCAACTTGCGCCCTAGGTAAACATTCTTATTCCTTGATAAATACATTCCACTGACTCCTCTCCAGTTGTATGAAATCAGTAATTTATATATTGTGGGAATATATAGAAAAACTGTTTAAAAACATTGCCATTGTTTCTATTTTACTTTTCAATCACTTCTTAATTTGCCTGAACCTCCTAGGTGTGGGTTCCATTCTTTCTCTTCTCCTCCTGCTATCTTTTTGCTTTCTTCTCTTCCAAATCTCATTCCTCTTGTCTTCACGGAGCAGAAAACAGGTTATAAAATCTGGTAGGAAATCACCTTACACTCTACAGCAAAGGTAGAAAAACAAACATTAGTTTGCATCCTACTGACTTTTTGCCTTGAAAACTACAACTCAGTAAAAAGATTCAAACTCAGCAAAAGCAAGGGAAAGCATGAAATAATACTTTGATCAGTTTAAGACAGTTTCATGTCATAGTTTTCAAGTGTTAATGCCTTGTTTCGTGACACCAAACAAATAATGGTAAGGCACTTTCTCCACATACCCTCTATAAAATCTAGTTAAGAATTACTTTTTTTTTTTTTTTTTTAAGAGAGATTTTTAGAGGATGTCCGCAGTTACTACTAACAGCAATGAAAATAACATCCTAACAGTGAAACAGCAAGCTGTTTTCATAAATTCATTATTTTCACACTTTAATCAACACATTTTCAAATTGGGGGGCTGAGAAGCATGTTCCATGTCAGTGAAAGATACTATTTCCAGTAGCAGCTAATGAATTACAGGGATAAAATGAAGATTCAATACAATAGGGAGAAAAGAGCAATATCCCCTTTCCTAAAACTAAAAAAAAAAAAAGAAAAAATTAAGAAAAAAAAGATAGCATTGCATTTGCAAGAATTACATACCTATGTATACTATAGATTCACTGGCAAAGAGTTATCTATTTCCCTTCAAGGCTTATTTCCAAGAGATATTGGCATTAGAAAAAAAAATTATTCATACAGCTATTGAGAAGCAAACACTGATATTCTAAGCTTCCCACTGCAATTTATCCCATTTTAAATGTATAAGAAACCAGCTTTAAACCAGAATACAAATAAGGACAAACAGAATACCTGGTCTGGAAAACAAAACAAAACCCAGGTATTTATTGTAAAACTGTTTTTCCTGAAGTGATCTGTAAAACATATTCCAGGTTTCTCTGTTCCATCCCCCAATCTTTCTCTTAGCAGACATTCTCTCCACAGCTTTTTTTATCACACTTCATTTCCAAAACTCACATGTCAAGTACCGTTCTGTACATTTTAGCTGCAAGGTTACACGTAACTGTACATCTTTTTATCTCACTTGGGGAAAAAAAACTTTTAGAAAATGTTCATAAGCAGATGTTGTGAGCAGTCTGAAGACAAAGAAGTCATCTGTTTATATACTCTCCATGCAGGAAATATTTTAATATTTTCAAACTTTATGACAGCACTAGGGAAAATATTTAAACAATAAAACAAAAAGGCATTACATCTGGGGGAAAATAATGCACACGTATATGTTGAATGTAACATACCTCCGGATTAAAAATAAATAAATAAAATTCTTCAATTCTACTCAGACTACTCCAAAGTACTGAGGCCCTTCACTGCTGTTCATACCCTAAGCACCTTTCTAAAGCAGAAAATTAACTCCTAACATAAAAGAATCAAGTCCTGAGGGTGATTTTTATTATTATTATTATTATTAACAGTCTTTGTAAAGAAAAGTTAATCCTCTGGGTAAAGCCCACAACCTATATTTTTCAGTTTTCTGTCTCCCACTTCCATCAAGCGTCAGCAATATTAAGCCTTCATTTCAGGCTGTGTCAAACTGGACTCTGCTCACCTCTGCTCGCAGTAACATGCTGGGTAAAGGTGTCTCTGTGTGATCATTTCCTCTCTACTGACGGGCTTTTGGCTGGGGGGAGGGGCTTCCTTTCTCCCCCCCCCCCCTTTTTTTTTTCTTTTTAAGAGAACATCAGACAGATCTGACAGCAGATCTGCAGCAGAAAATATGGCAAATATTTTTACCAGGAAAACACAAAGCTCAGTTCTATACATTTTATTAACTTTGGCCCACTGTGTGCAGGGCTATCAGAAGCCTTCAGGCATATCCATTCTAAAAATGGAAACATTCCATAAGGAAAATCCTTCCTGTGTGATGAAACAAAGAAGTTACCAAAACAGGATGTGCTGCACAGAGCACACGTGCATCCTTATTTCAATTGTTATGGTATTAGCCCTTCCTAATTGAATTACTTCTTGGAGTGAAGCTTTATTTGCTTTTTAAAAGCAAACATGCTACACCCATAACTATGAAACACGCAGAGACCCACGGGCACAAAAAAGAATTTGCCTCAGGAAACAGTGCTCAGGTGCATATCTGAGTATGTGGTAAACTGCTAAGCTCACAACATACAGATTACTGTTTCTCTGAGAAAGATTAGTCACAGTGGACAGACAAACCCTGAGATGCAAATTTACACAGCCTCCTATGCACTTGATGACTGGATTATTCCAAAATCTGGAGAACAAAGTTTGACACCTTATCTTCCATCTCTTTTGATACATGGGAAAGAGGAATGCCAGAGTTTTAAAGCTCAGAAATGAACAAGCAAGCAAGCGCTCCTCTTCCTTCTCCTCCACAAGCACAAGACAGACATAAGAAGGGAACATAACCTTATGTCAGTGTTTATTTACATGATATAAAGTTCATACAATTTGAAAAGTTGTCTCAATAGGAATTCAGTAATTAATGTATTTGCCTGTGTATCTTCAAAACTCAAGAGAAAAAAAATAAAGGGATGACTTTAGATTTGATGATGTGGCTTCAGAATGTGCTGACGATCACTTGGGAGAAAAGTACCAGGCATCATCAACTAAAATAAAAAATAAAATAAAAAAAAACACACACATCAAGAATATTATTAATTCTATGCAACCAGTCAAACACACAAACAATTCAAAAGGAACATTCAACCCTTTTGGATGTCTCCCCTCCTAACACAACACTTCTGGGTGAGCTCCATCTCCAGCCTACACAAAGCATGTCCTCAAAATAAAGGCCCTTCACTTGAACAGTTTGGCTGAAGCTACCCTGCAAGGAGTTGCAACACTAATGTGACCATCCCTGGAAAACATCAAAGATTAGGTAAATTACGTTCAGTTGTCTGTCAGATGTCTGGGCTGTAACACTTCAGTAAATAAATGCTATTTATTGGCATGCCATACAAGGGCAAATGGAATGCAACTTGCTTTCCCATGATATAGACTACACAGATGTTACTTCGCAAACAATTTGGAACTCGACTCATGACTTCCAGTCTCTTAACGTAACCCTGTCTATCTCAAACAGTGCATACATTTCTCTATGGAGTTCTTACCAGTGGAAATATGCTCTTTTTTAAAAAGTAAAAGTAGCTAACAAATGAACATCTCAGATGTAATCTTATCTCTTGACTAAAAATACATGTTGTTAACGTGGCGAACAACATCATAAAAAATGAATGAACTTTGTTTTTTAAAATTACACTTGAAAAATAAGTATGGTTATGTCACTTTTAAGAAAAGAGGCTATTTATTTGATTGGCTAGCTACTAAGAGAAATAACAAAAAGATAAGACAAAACAACCTTTCTCGATTAAAAATAGTAAGTATAATACATTTGCCTTCCCTGATCAAAAGGATAGAAAGAAATATTTAATCTTCTCATCTTTTTATGCAGACTACATGTTAACAGTAATCTTCTCCCATAAAAAGCCCCCGAATTTCTGTCTACAATCTATTTAACAGGGGACAGGCATTACAGTCTGACAAAATATAATCATTATTGTCATCCTCATGTAGACTTCCCCCCCCCGTCTCCACAGAACTGATTTTATGTCTTTTTTTTTTTTTTTTTTTTTTTTTTAAGTAAATGATTATAAAGAAAAAAAGTCACATAGGATTTGGGATAAAAAGAATATACCTTCGGTGGAAAAAGAATCTCCATTCACAGGTGCTGGTGCCTAAAACAAAACAAAAACAATTAATATGCTGTTTTTAGTTTCTCAGGTAGCATCAACACTCAAAGCTATTTTATAGCTGAATAGATTTGCCCTTGTTTTTAATATCAGGAGATATTAATATAAACAGAACTTTCTGTAGGTCCTGTAGAACAATATTCTACCCTTAAAGACCTCTACTTTTTCCTCTTCTTTTTTTTTTTTTCCTTTAGCTACTGTACAGATTTCTTTGTTGCTCATAAAAGACAAATTAATACCGTATATAACATAAAGGGGATTTTCCTACTCTTGTCTTTGAGGATAACAGGATTTGCTCTTTACATACTAAAGAGTAAGGAATGTTACATGTGCAGTAATAGTTACATAACCATATATGTTTTAAGGTATGCACATGAGTATATGCATACAATCTATATTAGATTCAAACATTTTAAAATAAATGTATAATTATACCCTTTTACAACTAGACTTTGGCAAAAAGGAGTGATTTCTGTGGAGAGTGATGAATTCTGTTTCAAAAAATATGTCTATGGGTCCAAGTCAGACCTTTCTCAGCAAAGCTGGAAACAGCATTACTACAGCATATCCTATTCTTGTACTTAAAACTAAGGGAAGAAATTAAAATCAATTTTAACACCAGCTGGAACCAGCCTTCCTTGCAATGAAGATGCAAGTATAGTTATACTAATAATAAAAAAAAACCTTCCACTGTCCTTCCCTCAGTTCCTCAAAGAGGCGAGTTCTCCAACTGACTTAACTGATGAGGAAATAGTGAATATCTCAGCACACAGGATCTTGCAACATCCAGCTACGTGCACAAATCAAGTGCAAATACTGGAAGGACATTGGCCTTTGCTGTGACACAGGCCATCTAAGCTGGGCTTACCCAAACAGGCAGCCCTGGAACAAATCACTTAGGTGACTTGTGCGGCCAAAAAAAAAAGCCTGAAAGACAGGGCTTAGAGCAGTTTGACACTTCAGGAGAACAAAGTTGCACTGTGAACAACATTGTCTTCTAAATTTATAGGTGGAAAATGCTTTCTGCACCTAAAGGTTCTACAAAAAGACTCTACAGTATTTTACGGACAGCCACGCTCAACCAGATGTTGCAACAAGAGGGCTCAGCACACGACACAGCTTGAGCTGCACCAGGGTGAGTGTGGCTGTTTCTGAGCACACACAGGGCTGGCTCTCCAAAACAGTCTGGGAGCAGCAAGGGAAAAAAAAACAGTATTCTCCTCCTTTCTGTTTTACCCAGTCACGTGTCCAGAGGGGCTACATGACCAGTCTCTGGTCATAAGGGAGTTGTCAGTGCGACGAATGAAACCCAGGTCTGTGGCCTCAGCACCACACCATTCTCTTCAGCGTTATCATAGTCTTTCCAGTCTTAAATACAAACTGTGAGAGCCAGTGGTCACCATGTCCAAAAGGTGCCTGCCACTGCTGGGAGAATTGCTCAGAAAGTTTAGGCTGAGAACTCAGAGGACCAGCTTCACACCTGGAACAGGTCAAACAAACCCATCCCACTGAAACAGGAGAATCTTCATGACAGAATCCTTTCATTTAGAGTCCAAGTAAAAAAACCAAACACCTTTTGTTTCACAACTAGCCACTAAACAGATCTGCTTTTACTAAGTTCTAAAAAGTTGTAGGGAGAAAGACAGTTAACAGACCTCTACACTTAGATGTGAATTATTTTAAACACATTAGTAAATCTGTAGGTTAAAATTTTGGTGGATATTTTGTTAAATGATACAGAAAAGCCAAATGTTTTAGCCAAAGACATTTTTCTGTCTCTTATCAAAGAGACCTCATCTAGCAAAGTTTCCCTAGTTCATTTTCTTTCAAGTATTACAGGGAAAAACTACGTGATAAGTCTGGGAAACACTGCTCTACTAACTATATATAGATTGCCTTGGAGGTTTTCCAATTTAAAATCTCCTCAGCGGCTTCTTCAGAGAGCTGGTGAGCAAGTAGTTCTTGGAGTTACTGTTAAATAAAGGTCTGTGTCCTGGTCAGTTTTGCAGATGGTAACACTCAGAAGCCTGAAACAAACAGTACATCTTAGCACAATATATTCAACTACAAAGTTGTGCTCCTTCAGGGTTTAGTCCTCATTGTGTTCCAACCCCGGAGCTGAGAAAGAGATGAAAGTTTTCAGACGCTAAGACCACAAATTTTCAATAGGCTGACGCAGTTCGAACGTTCAGTACATGTCCTCATACATACAGGTTATCTTCAGATCTCCCTAGAATTGACCAGCAACTTCCCCAGCTGTAGAATTTTTCCTGATTTACTACTTATAATTTGACAAAACACACTTTCTGTCCTGGAAGTGCAGTGGAAATTGCTCAACATAAGCTACTTTAGTTCCACATCTGTCAAATAATAAAAGGTCATATTCTAACACAAGTCCTGCTGAAATCAGGACTATCTGTGGAATTACTCAAAGATACATATAAATCTAAACTGTGCATAATTTGGTAAGCACTTGATAAGGATTCTTTTGCTGGTTTGCCATTTTTTTTTTTAGTTAATTTCTCTTTTCACCATAAAAAATGGTTTACAACAATAGTGGGTTTTTTGTTGTTGTTGTTGCTGAAAACTTATTATATCTGATTTAATAAAAGGCAATTAAAACTAAGAAATTCCATAATACAAGTCTGACCTAGAAAACACGAGTGTAAAAACAGTTCTCAGTGCCACAAGTTACTCAAAAATTATGCAGCAGTTGAAATGTTTCTGATTATAAAAAAAAGCTCCACTCTGTTTTTTTATTCTTCTGTTTTTATCCAGAATTTAATATATGGACAAAAATTAGAAAAATGAGCTTTCAGTTTCAAAGATATAGATACAGACAGCTTAAATTTAAAATCACTAAGGCCATTAAGATTCCAAGTCAACACACATATATTTTCACTTCTGCTTGAAACAGAGGAATGCTTGACAAGCAAACTGGGCAGTGTAGTGTACTAGACAAAGATACCCGCTTAAAATCTACAGGTCAACTCATTTGCTTATATTCAGAGTTCTACAGCTTGCCATTTGATTTCAACAGTATCTTCCAAGCTACTTTAGATTGGAAATTGCATACAGTAATAATGGTATGTAAAAAAGGGCTGCATCTTTTCTATGTTTGGAAAGTACCAAAAACCAGACACCTACATCAGCACAATTGAAGTACTTAGAATATACTGAAAAAGAATGATGAAAAGGAATATGGTATGACAATTTCACAAAACAATAATATTGCTTAAAGAAAATAATGCAGCCACAAAAGTCAGGAAGGAAGGATTTGATAAAATAATTTCATAAAAAGGCAAACCTTCATATTTTAAAGTTTGATTCAAAGTATAGGCTTTTATAAAGAGGATTTATAAATCTGAAACTCCAGAAAAAATTTAATTTGTTAAGAGCAAAATAATGGATACTGCTGGTTTAAACAGATATTTATTTACCTACATGTTTTGAAGTACAAGCTGCACAGAACACACAAAAGGAAATACTCCTTTGCAGATTTGTCACTGTCCAAACTAAGAATATATTTGAACTTGAAATTTTAGCTGCATTTAAATATCTATTAAAATTTATTGTAAATTTGAAAGTATGGAGGAGGTAAATATTTGCCTACAGCTGAGATGACTAAAAACATATCTGAATACCCAAATGAATTCTTCTTTCATGTAAAAGTTACAATCAATATGGATCAAAACACACTCACAAGTGTGAATGTTGAGCTTACTGAAAGCAACACAGTAGAGAGAGAAAAAAAGTTCAGCTTGGCACCTCCTTATGTTTTAAAGAACTTTTTTTCCCTCCTCACACAAGCGACTGAGCTTTACTTGCTTATGACAAACTAGCACTGAGGACAATACCTTCTTACTAGAAACAGTAGTTGGGAGTCTTAACTGCACAGACCATGGATGTTGTCTCCTTTGAGACCTGCACTCACATAATTACTGTGACTAGTGGGGCAAATCCCTGACTGCGTGCAGCCCTCATTAGTTAGCTACCCAGGCAGCCATGCACAGACTAAATACTTGGCATGTTCCCGTGGTCACAGGCATAGGCATAACCACAACCTGAGAATGCTAAAAAAGGAAGAAAAAAAAAATAGTAAGTACTTTGGGTTTCTTCAGGTAATTTCTCTTAACTTTGATTACATTCTGGCACTCAAACCAGCATATTTTAAAATGGAAGAAATTCTCCTTCACTAGCATTTGCACATGAAAGCATCAGACCTGCAGGACATCTTTCTCGCCTAAACAGGAAACCTGCATGTTTTAATTTTATGTTAATTTGCAGAATATGACAGGCATTCTTTAAGAAACATTCAAAAAAGCAGATCCTTCTTTTACAGCAATGCATTTAATTATGCAAGTAGACAAACAAAGGATGCTTTTAGTGATTAGGGACTACAGTCAGCTAGTCAATGAGTTCTAACACTGGGTGGTAACTCATGGCAACAGGGGAGACAGAGAAGACAGCAGGCTAGATACAAATAGCAGTCCATCTTGCTATTCAGGATCAGAAGAAACAGCACTACAGAAGGAAAAAGAAAAAAAAAGAAAGAAAAAAAAAAAAAAAAAACACACACACACACAAAAAAAGCAGAATGGTAATGAACCTGCCAGAAAAATACAATTGGACCACTGCAACGAAACATTTATATTATAATACTTGCATCTCCCCCCACTACCTTTGTGCTCTTCCTTTTAATTAAAAGGAAATCTAAGGCATAAAGTAAGGGCTATTTCAGTTTAGCTACTTTATTTTCTTGCCTTTTTTATTAAAAGATTAAAAAAGTAAATATTGCCCTTACCGAATGCACAATTGATTGGGCATCCTCTTCACTGCAGCAAAATGGGCTATCACCCACCAGAACATTTGTGCTAAGAAATAAAATTAATATGTTTATCAACTGTTATAAAAAAGACAAATAATTAAGTATCCATACGGAAGGGAAACAAACAAAAAAACCCCAAACAACAACAACACACAACTCTGCATAAAGAGCTCAGAAATGAGGAAATCAAAAACAAAGTATCCAGCAATGTCGAAAGAGACTAGGAGGATATTCTTTGTTTCTGTGGGACTGGGGACTTTTTTGGTGGTGGTGGTGGTGGGGGGGGGTGTTCATTTTTATGCAAATGTGCTTCATTACCGTAAACAGTACTCATACACTCTGCTTCTGGCAGCTAACTCAGGAATAATGCACAGATCCACAGCTAGGAATCTAAATCTGCCCAAAGGTCAGAGAGAAACAGGCATTACTTGAGGGAGTTACCTCGTGGACTAACATAGATGGCACAAATGTCCTGCATGTCCCTTCTGCATTAAAGGATGGCAGATGCTACATGCATACAGAGACACTCTTGGTCTGCTGCAACCTGCTGCACCCTTAATCATGGGCAGAGGAAGAAGAAAAAAAAAAAACAACAAAAAAACCACCTCACACACAGAAAAAGAAAACCCAGACCAAAATTCTGCTCTCACATAAAGCATCAGATTCCTGTACAGTTTCCATAAAGAAAAAATTAGTATCTGTTATCCTGCAGACTATGAATTCCTATCCTTTTACACCAAAATTAGTTTGGTCATGAGTTTTTAAATGTTCCACACAACCTCTCGAAGACAGTGATTTTAATTATTTTTAAGTTGCATTAACATGTAGCTCAAAGTTCTTCCAAAACAATGAAAACTCAAGTTAAACCCTAAAAAAAGTTGCAGGATAATATTCAAACTAAAATTATAACTTGTCCAACTATAGAATTTGTTCAGTGAGTCTCAAGGAAGAACAAATCACATTTCCCCAAGAAAGCTCAAGAGAACAACAACTATGTGAACACAGCCTCTGCCCTCCCAATTGGCTCACGTGAATCTACAGCCCTTGAATAGCACCAGGCAAACACACCTGTCTGCACTGCAAGGCAGAACTGCCACTGCAAACGAGCAAGAGAGTTTAATCAAATCCCTTTCAATTTAGATCAGGCCAAAGGCTAGCAATGAGCAGCAATTCAGCATTCCAGGGAATAATTTTTTGTTTGTTTTTAAGAAAAAAAGGGAATTTTAAACAGCAAAGAAATGAAGGAAGGAGTAAACAGTGACAATTAAATCAGGATTTGCATGAGATACAGAGATTCTCCTCAAATAATCCCAAACACACTCTCTGGGGCTATTGCTAGGAAGTTGCAATAGTCTACAAAATTTTATATAATCAATATATTTTTGAACAACTCACCATATTACACAAGGTGCAATTATCACATAAAATTATTAATTATCAATCTTAAAAACACAAATATTCCTATGACCTCAGAGCAAAAGGTCTAAGCATTTCATGCACAACTGCCACGTGTTGAATACCAATAGTATTTGCATAAAGAGGAAGATTTGTCTGGATACTTACCATTTAATAGTACCTCCATCAGCTTTTTTATGAAGCAAAGCTTTCCAGTATTCATGGGTAGATTTAATAATTTCAACAGCAAAATCCTGGTTTATATGAAGGAAAAGTTTTATGATTTAAAAGGCTATTAAACAGAAAAAAGCAATAGAACTAGTTCATTAAAACATACTGTTTCACATGTTATATTTTCCAGAAATTTAATGAGGCCTCAAAGGAGGCCCCTTAAAATAACACCCTCTTTATGAAAAGAAACAAACTTCACTATCTGTCAAATACACTGGCAATACATTCAGGACTTTCCTTCAGTAGGCAGCCAGAAAACTGAAAGGCTGCATGAAAGAATGAAATTAACACTAGATACTAAGCAGACATCTCCATCTACAGAAAACTGTACCAGGTCCTAAACAGGACAAAGTGCATAAGCCTATGAGTCCTCTGCTGTATGTGCATTATTGGGTCAGAGCTAATATTTTTCCCTTCCATGCTAAAATGTGTGTTTACCTCATTACTTGCTCAATTGCATACGCATTCACAGCAATGTAACGTCAGCTGCTTCACTGTTTTTTGTTTGTTTGCTTGCTTGTTTAAAAACAAAAATATCATCGGGGGAAGGAGAATGAAAAAAACCCACAGTGTCCAGATGCTATCTGGACTGCCTCGCTAAAAGCCACCAACAGAACATTCGCATTTCCTAACAAGGAGCGACTTGGCGAGATGCCACCAGAACACTGTGAACTTCACCAGAGCTGCTGGAAGGCAGCCACGGCCATCTCACCACATCCTGGGTCTCCAGAAATGCTTGAGAAGCAACCGAGTGCTCCAAACTGGCTACACCAGGCTCCTCCGAGTCTCAAATCCAAATTCGACTACATCCCTGTTAAACTGTTGCTATGGCAGAACTACAGGGCAGGCAAATCAGAAAGAGTAGTTAACTGGGAGAACAAGGAACACAACCATCAGGCTCTCCAGTCTTCCTACTCTAGGTTCGATTGAATTAAAAGACACTTTCAGTGCAGAGGGGAGCTGGAGCATCTCTAACCATGCAACAAATAAAGTGTAAAATTATTCGTGCT
Organism: Crypturellus tataupa; assembly: GCA_034781795.1. Classification (NCBI taxonomy): domain Eukaryota; kingdom Metazoa; phylum Chordata; class Aves; order Tinamiformes; family Tinamidae; genus Crypturellus; species Crypturellus tataupa. The sequence goes on along the minus strand of JAWLRI010000035.1, from coordinate 173,712 downwards.
GGTTAGAGAGCATTTTATGACTCTAAAAAGTACACTGCAAGGCTGGACTGGCTGACACATGGACATCATTCATTAGAAACATACAATTCTCTGCCAAAAAAATGTGTACCAAGTGCACAATATATGATTTGCAAAGTATTTCTACTCAAATCAAAATCAGTTTCCTCTGGAAAAGTCCAGGCATTTTCCTCAGCAAAGTCTACTCCCAGGCCCACTCTCCTTTCAAACATTGGCCATTTTTGCTACAGGATGTTTAAAAAGTCATTCATTTTTTCTAAAAAAGGGAAAAATATTTTTTCAGTCTTCAAGCCAAAAACAGCTCAAATGTTCTTGTATAAAATTACCAGGAAAAAGTATACCTTGAGTAAACACCAAATATGGGAAAGTCTGCAACCTATTGTCTTTCTTAAACTGCACAGCCTTGAAAAGTGTCACAAAAATTATCAATCAAGACCAAAAGAAGAAGAAAAAAAAAACAACAAAAAAAACCAGTCTGTGCACTTCTCTAAGACAGACCAAAAATACAGTAACAAGCACTGCAAACATATAGTCTCTTTATGATTGGAACCAAATGTTTTTATCTGACTGCCTTTAATAACACATACATTTTCTTCGGATAAAGTGAGAGACACCAAAAATTATTTATTACTGTCTCCATATTCTATATTCAAAGATCCCTCATATAAAAGTTCTGTATAATAAAGCTCCTCTTCTTTTGCAATAAATCTAGGATGGATCAAGACAGGCATATGGCAGCAAAATACACCTTTAATTTTGTATCATCTTCACCTTGTCTTTAAATTCTCCATTAAAAGCGAACCGATTTTCTGGTTTACCATCTGGGACCTTATATGATCGGAACCAGTCAATCGTAGCCTCAAGGTAGCCTGGTTTGTGCTTCCTGACATCATCAATATCTGTTGATACAAAAAGAGAGGGGAAGTCATTTTTTACTCACAGATTTGGTAATATAAATTGATTTCACTGAACACTTTCAAAGTCATCAGGGAACTTCACTATATTGCATCAGCTGCTGTAGTTGATATTTTATGATTTCAACACACTAAAGAGGTAAAGCGGTAGCCTCCTGGTCTTCATTAAGACCTAAGGAGACAATGAATAAAAAGACCATACTTAAGAAGAGTGAAGAAGAGTATGCCATGTTTATAGATTTTCATCTTGGTGTGCCTCTCTTGCAATGCTTGCAAAGTAAGTCTTGTGGAATAATCCAACAACCGTAGGACAATTTTTTTTTGACAGTGAAATAATATATACCAAAAACTACATTAACACATGGATTTAAAACCACCATCTCAAAACAAAGTATGGGTTGGACTCCTCAAAGTTGTATTAAATACATCCTTTTATCCTCATTATTTCCGAATTCAGCCCTGTACACAAGACAGGCACATGCCAGGCACTCCCAACACCCAACTCTGCTGATAACCCTTATGCGTTATCTAAATCCTTGCAGTGATAAACCAGCTCAAACTCCTGCTGCGCAGAGTGGGACAGGACCCAAGGAGGAACGCACGCAGAGCACGTGCAGGGCACACCTGGAGACAGAGATGAACACTGCCCCAGTGGGTACTGAGAGATTAGGAACAGGAAGGTTCTACTCTACAACTTTCACATCCTTCTCTTTCCAACTACTTGTCCATATCACCCCTCCTGACAGAAACAGGAAATTTTTTTTATCATCGTGTTCCTTCTGTACGCAGTCTTCCTGCTATTCCAAAACTTCATTCTGTCTAGGTGTCCTTTTGCAGCGTACTCTTTTCTCCGGTGTTTTGCAGGTCATTTGTTTGCTTCTCCCTTTCTACTTTCCCGGCATCTCTTCCATAGCTCTCTCCTGTGGATGACAGGATGGACACATCCCGACTACTCTGTTCTACTCTCCCACGAATGGGTCTCAGTCCCAGCTGACTATGACTGCGGAGACACTCTCCTGTCTACCCTGTCAAAGGTACTTAGATTATTGGATTAACTTCTAGTCAAGTCCTTCCCAGCTTTAAGTGACAGGAGTGTCTTTCTAAAGTCTAGCCTCTGGACCTGAGGGGAAGAAAACAACAAAATCAAAGCAAACAAAAAGCACACACGCAAATATACACACAGTAAGCTACAGGCCATTCATTCTCTACAGATCACTGAGAGTTAACAGGCAGACTGAATGCCAAGACTAAAGCTATACGAGATGATATGCTAAGTGTTCACAGGCATCAGATAAGTGCCACTCCCAAATTCCACTAGATCACATACTACCCAAAGAATAAAACATAAAACCCTGAAAAGCTCTACGTGAATTTTTGCTTCTGCATGCACTTAATAGGCCTACGTGCCTATGGACTCAGAGTAAAACACATTTTGAACTTGGCTGCTGGCTCTCTGCCTGCAGAAAATCAGGGAGTTTCACTGGCAGAAACCCCAGGAAAAAGAAAAATATAATAAGAAAAAGAAAGCAAGGGCATGTAAGGCTGGGATGGAGGCAGGTCTTCCTGCAATGCAAGTGTAAAAGGACAAGAAACCTTTCACAATGGGTGGATGGATGGGTAAAAGTGCAAGACTGACCAGAAGGAATTAGTTAGAAAAGGGTGGGTCTTGGTTGAAGGTGGGATGCTCTATTTGAGCAGTATAAAACTAAAGCTACAATTAAAATTAGTTTTAGGATACCAATGCACCATCCTCTTCCGTCCAAACAAGGGAGCATCCCCTCTCCTGAACCTGTGTGACCTCCTCTTGTGGGGACTGAACTTGCAACTTGGATCGTTTCTTAAACACACATTATGGCCAAGGTCTTCAGGTCTATAAAGCGGAGCAGGCTGCAGTAGTTTCCTTGGCTCCCAGTGGTGGATGAACTCTAGGTCTCCATCTCCAGACCGTGTTCAAATTCAAGCACACTTTCTCAGACTGCTGTTCCTTTTCTGGTTGTTGTTCCAGCAAATCTCTCACCCAAAGTTTCTTCATCTCCTCTTCCTCAGATAAGTGTCTGCTATTTCTCTCAAAATTATTTATCAGGAAGGCTTTGCTGATAGACATTTGAGACCCTCCTCATCTGGCACACCATTTTTTTTTTTTTTTTAAGACTCAAATGTTAGAATAGACTTTGGCAGACTCTCTTTACCTTCCTAAGCCAGATCATCTTCATAAACAAAATTATTTCTTCAGATTTTGTATTCTTGTGCTTGGAAAAATATCTGGCCTATGTAAATTGCCTATGCTTCAGTATTAGAAGGCCTAAAAGAACTATCTGCTGTATATTCTGGCTTTGAGGACAGGAGAAGTAACACACTGGCTGCTTATCTTTTTCCTGGTTCTTCGCAAATTAGTTTCCTTCCCTCCCATGCTTAATTTCATTATTCTTTACTATGAAGGAAAGTTAGAGTACCAAGTGAGGCTTATTCTGTTGATTACAAAAAATAAAAACTGTGTAATAATGGGAGTTGAGGGTCAAGAAGCAGGAACAAAGTGAATAACAGCAAAAAAAAAAAAAAAACTACTGCTATGGACTTAGTACACACAGCACAAAAATATAAGAACAGCAGCAGCTTTTACAAGCTACCTCCAGTTTATTAAAAGTATCACAAAAAAAAAAAAAAAAAAAAGCTTGAAAGCCTGTCCTCCACTTTGTTTGAAATCCAAACCATAGCTTTGGGATGTCAGGGGAAGGAAGAGAAAAATATCCTCAGAGAATAGAAAGCAAACAAAGATAAAAACAAAGTTAATGGTAGGCAGTACACTGATTTAATGCACTAATATCTATACAGTTAGCCTCATATTCCAAGGATATGAACAAAGAAAGGAGTCAGGTGTCCCCTCTGCAGCAGACACAGCTTTCTGACCCTGACTGCCACTCTTATCTTGTCCTAGAGTTACATACTCACACAAATGTCAAAGGGGACTAAGCATGCATGGAAGCTGCAAGCACAGACACAGTCTAACGGGATTCTGTCTCTGCAAGCAAGCTCTGCACACTGGGACAGAGAATAGAAAAGTCAGGCTCCTGCAGGTAACATACCTCAACAGGCATCCACTAGGCTCTAGGTTATAACTTCTCTCTGTTGCCTATGTGCAACTAGAAATCCAAGTTTTCCAGTCACCAAAGTTACACACCAAGGGTTAAGCGGGCAGAGTTGGCTATCACGTTATGGGCTGCAGTTTAGGCTCAATAAGGAAAAATCTCTCAAGGCTGGCACAACTGCTGCTAGCTCTCTGGCAAGGCAGTGAGCCAAGGCAAATGCAGCTCCCAATTCTAGCAGGCATTACAAAAGGGAGCGACAAAAAGATTTGTACTGAACTACCATTTTTAGTACAACAGATGCTGCTTCTTGCAAGCAAAGCTAAAACAACATGCTTGCAGCAAGCTTTCTAAACAAGGTCTGTGGGAAGAGAGGACATATGTTTTTAATAACATCCTATAAACATTTAGAGGAAGCAGCAGCTACATTCCATATAAAGGCATTTGGGCAAAGGCAAAAATTGTATTTTGTGCAGCATGGTGTGAGGGGGTAGGAGAAGAGCCCTAGTACAAATAATTAATTTCTTTATATTGAAGGCTTACACAAATCCACAATGAAGGTTTTCAGGGCCTCTGCTGCTGCTTTGCATATAAATACACTCACAGGTAAAGGGTATATAACAAAATAGAGCAAAGTGTGCAATATGCTTTATTTTTGCCATTTAGGGTGTGATCAAATAACTCAAAATGCCACCTTGAGTGGCATATGGAGAAAAAAGCATTCCAATATAGTACAGCTAACTATTATCAGCAGTAGGAAATGGTGGTGCACAAAAGCCAGTGGAAATCACTTCTGTTGACCATAGCCAGACATCTTTCCAGTGAGCAATAGCATAAAACAGCTGCTCAATTCCCAAGCCAGCAAGTCACCTGGGGAATGCTATCTTTGTCCAATCTACATCACTTGCCCAACTTGTTTAGGGAAGGTAAGAAGATTTTTTGAGAGACAGATTTTTCATAAGCTGTTTCATATACACTTCCATTGCCAGTCATTTTCAAAAATTCTTGTCCAACTAAAAAATGCTTTATACACTTAGACCAAATTACAGCACCAACACACTCTTCATCTTTTTGCCTTGTAAAGCACATCAGATATATATCACAATTTATTTAATTCAGTCCAAATTATGAGATAAGCAGACAGGAAGCTTTTCTACTCCCAAGAATTTGCTCCTTTCTTTGGCCAATATGTTACATTAAAAAGAAGGCCAGGAACTATTATATTGCCAAGATTTAGAGTTTCAGAGTGCAAGGGGATTTTAGGCTCTCTCCCAGACCTGCTTGGACTGAAGTTGTTTTGTTGGTCTGCTAATAGCCATCTGGGTAGCAGCTGCCTAAGCAGAAAGATAACTCAGTGGTTTTCAGGTAGCTACAAAGGCAGCTCTTACTGAAACAGATAAATCTGAAAGCAGACAGCTTTAGCATAAAAGAACCTCTCATACACACACCTGCATCTGATGCAAAGCAGAGAGAGAGAGAGAGAGAGACAGAGAGAGAGATCCACCAATATTAAGCACTATAATTTCAAACAGATTACTTTCTAAACTCAGACCAAAAGGCCCTAGCCCTTGCTACTCCTACTGATGATGCAAGTTCTCACTTGAACAGATTCTGAGCATCACTGATCCTTTCTGGGTACTGTAACCATATACTAGAGTTTTTCATTGTTCTATGTCAAAGAGGGAGTTGCAGGCAGGGTTTTCAATTTAAAGCTATATTTATCAATACGTGCCTGAAGGACACAGTACTGTGGAGCCCTATGAAGAAACAATGAGAACTGCTCAGAATTTGGGACTACTCAATTTTAAGTTCTGTGAAGTCTCAGAAAAATCAACTGCACTTATGAGAGCAATCACAATCCCGGAAGGAGTATATACAGAGTACCTTGGGCGTACTTAAAGCAGTAAGAAGCATTAACACAGCGCACAGGCTCAAGACAGGCTTTTCAAGTAATCATCACTCTGGTGCCTCAGAATTATCTTTCCAAATGCTCACTGGGGCTACGCACACACTGGGCAGAAAATAAATGTGATGATTCTCAGACCAATTGGAAATGTTTAATGAATGGTACAAAAATGACTGGACAGACTTAGAAGGCCTCTTAGCCTCTTTCTTTCCCTAGAAGCCTGCTACTGTAACACAGCAGCCTTTCAGTTATTAAACAAGGTATCAGTTTTATCTGCAGCTGCTGTCCCTTTATGCTGAAATAATTAACATCTCTAGGAAGGGGGAAAAACAAGTCTAAAAGGACATATTGTACTGCATATTCCAACAGATTTGTTTGTTTTCAGAATGAAGAAGGATTGCTGTTAAACACTGCAGGCTACAGGCATGCTTTGTGAAAGCAGATGGGGGACCCTTTTTTTTTTTTTTTTTAATCCTGTACTGTAATTCCAAGCCCAAAGGGAAATTATATTAAATCAGAGGTATTTCTCCACTTCTCTGAATCCCAGCAGGACAGCTCTCCAAGTTTTGTAGGTATTCTCTGATGAGAAAGGATGCACAATGATATCAGCTACAGGCAAGATCTTGTATTTCTTAAAAGACTTTTAAGAACTCTTACTCCATTCCCAAACCAATGAGAACTCTGTCATAGCTGACAAATCTGTCATTGGCAAACAAAAAGTTGATTGAGAAAAACAAAGAGTTTTCAAATGGAGCTACTAAACTCAGTGGCATGAAGTAACCCATTTTTGCCCCTATGTAATTTTGCCCCCCTTTTTTTTTTTTAAACTTACCTTGCCCTTTTTAAAACTCTCACAGTTTACTGATGAAAGTCTCTCAAATTACTAAAGAAAAAAAGGTAAAGGGTAAAAAGAACAGAACACTATGTAGAAACAAAGTGCTAACTACTTGCCTTAATTGACACTTATTGCACAGCCTACTGTACATCATGGAGAGGTTTAACAGGACCCTAGTATTAAGGGCAAACTATTACTTACTATTTTCTCAAACTGAAATTCTTAATCTCTAACTGCCAAAGTAGTGAAAGTGTCAAACGCCACACAGCATTTTCATCTGTCCAGGGATTTTAATAAGCATCACCCCAAGAGTTTCCTTTTCCTCCTTTCTTCCCTCACGAGTCAAGTAATCTCCATTTCTGAGCAACCTATGAGAAAACTGAGAATGGGAGGTCCAGACCAGGGACATACTTGCTACACATTCAGAAACTATGAGAAAGTCTTAATGACTGAGAAACATAATTCCTCAATAATTACCAGATAATCCCATTCTTACAGAGAAGCTATTAAAATGAGTGCTCCCTGGTAGCAAAGAATGGTCCCTCATTTTACAAACCTGAGGCTACAGAAGATTTTGACCAATAAGAATCATTAAGTTTTACACAAATTTCCTCACTCGATTCCAATGATTCCCAGTGAATTTATCCTTGAGAAAGTCAAGTACTTTTTGCCAAGAAAACAGTTGCACGTTTTTCTGTGCTGTAAAAAATGTATTCGCTCCAGGTTTAACATGACTGGATTTTCTCTGGAAAGGACAATCTGGGAGGAGAATACAATACCTCACACTGCTGAAGCAAGGCTGGTATTAGGGTGATCTGCATAAGCAGTTTGCTTTGCAAATTTGCCAGTTTAAAAAGTAAAATGCAAACATTCATATTAGGCAACAATCCCTGGAAGTAGCACAGCGAAAATGTGGTAAATCACTGAAAATGTTCAGCCCATTTCAGAATACAAGATGATGCTAGAAAAATAAAAGGAATCTTCAACAAGGAAATGGGCAGCTAACTAATATCCACCCTCTCAAGATTGTAACTATCAGCAGTGACTTCGAGGCAGTTGTGTTTCAACAGTCAAAACACTTTCTGCATGACAGGCCCTCTTGAAAACTCAAGTGAACCTTTCCAAAAAGCTTAATGTTAAAATATATATGCCCTCCTTGACAAAGAGCCCTGAGCTCCTACAGTGAAAAGAGAAAAAGCCTTGTCTCTTGTTGCCTGCCTCTTCTTGTCCTGGGTGTTCCAAAGAAAGATGCTCTTCTGTTGTGTAGGTTGCTGACATAACCTGTATTAGAAAAGATAAAGATACTTGCCATGGATTTTCTGGGCTTCTGGGTCATCCACACTGATGGCAATTATCTTCCAATCTGTCTCTCCTTCATCAATAAGAGCTAAAACTCCCAGGACTTTCACCTGAATAATCTCACCAGATGAATGAACCTGAAAGAGAGCATAATCTTACAGATTAGGAAAAGGTCACATTTCTTTCCTACTATAGAATTTCTCTTTTGCTTTAGGGATAAACTGGTTTCCTTACTTTTTTTTCTACCACTAGTTAGTAGAACTGCAAAGCACATCTGTAAACCCAACACACATGATTCAGAGTTGCTTTCATCTATCACCACTCTATTCAAATCTCAATAGTCTGGTAAGCACTTATTCAAGAAGAAAAACATATACTAGAAAAACCTTTTCTACTTGAGTTCCCCTCCCACTTTTTCTATCTTCACCCAATCCACAAGTCAAACGACTCTCTTGCTCATTTTCTTCTTCCTACTTTCTAATTCGCTCAACTCTTGGTCTTCATCTTTCTCTTGCTCTTACTTCCTCTATGCTCCAAAATAAATGCACATGCATTCTTCTCCAAAACATTACTGCACCTCTTCTCCATGAAATGAGATATCTGGCAACTGTGTCCCTACCAGATGACACTAACTGCTTCTGGATCTCTGCAAATACAAGCTTAGTTTCCTTTCCACTTTAGCTTACCTAAGAGAGATAATTCCTATGAACTCATTCATTTCATAACCCGTCTTTGATAGAGTGGGGGTGTGCTCCACTCTACTGCCTCCAGGTTTTGGGACTTTATTCTTTCAGAGAGGTAAAACCCTCCTCTTTCTCCTACACAAAACAGTGTTTTCTGTATCTCTTTTCATCCATCCACTCCATATTCTGTAATTCTGTAAGAGACTCCTCTCTCTTCCTCTAGGAGAAAGAAACTACTTCCATTTGCACCTATGAGAAAATTCTAAAATCTGCTTCCTCTGTAGGTTTGCCCTTGTAATCTTATATACATTGTGCTGTCATATTACCTTATCTTCCAGAAACCTACTTTTAATTCTAGTGCTGCTAGTAGATGGGGGGGGGAGGGGGGAATTTTCTTTTTTCTTCTCCAAAATCACAGCGCTCTCTCATCCAAAACTCACTCTTCAGCTACAGAGTTTGGGATAATGTTCTCTTACTTTCCCTTTTATCCCAGACTTTATTTTTTTGTCTTCTCTTAAAAAAAAAATCCACATTTTCTTATCTATTCCCTCATGGATCTTCTATTATTGCTTTTGTCATATTGTCTTCTGTTTTCCATCTGCCTTTCTCTTCCAAAGGCAGTTACCAAATTATTAACGTAATCTCAATAAATTTATCTCAATAAAGATGACAAACCTTTGAACCTATTTCACAAACATCAATAGGATCATTATCCCCACAACATCCCGTAATCTTATCTGTGTGGTTTGGATCTTCCCAGGTCTGTTAAAGGAAAGACAAATATAAGTTACCAACTGTTGTATAGTTACAATTCCTCTAACAAGTAAACTACCAAGATTAATGAAAACACCAGAGAAAAAAAAAAATTTTTATGAGAAGCCTTGCTACAAGGAGAAAGAAGGAAAAAAAGGAAATACAGTAACAAAAGTCTCAGCTGCATCAAAAAACACAACTTTACAAACACAGTTTTATCAATTTATCAAGGTGTCCAAAGACACCAAACATGTATTACTCTGGCTACTACTGCTTGCAACATTAAGTTAGGACACCCTACAGTAACATACTTTGCATATTCTTCTGATATACCTGTACTAACAGAAGTTGCTTTCAAAAACACCTAGGCTTTGAGCTGACCAAGCTTCTATGGATGCAATTACGGACACCTAACTATGTCTTTAAAAGTTTGAAATTTAGCTATGAATTATTTTTCAATACAAAGATGCACATATACCCCAAAACAGCCAGCAGCTCAAGATCAAAGAATTTTTCCTGGGATGTAGGTTCAAAACCCTGCTTTGAGCTCCATTTCAGCATCCTAATCATTACCAGGCCAGTATTCACTTTGTCTTACTGGCTTGGGATAAAAACTTTCTTGAGAAGTTACTTGAGAAGTTAAGAATTTTGACACCAGTAAAGTTTCACTGAAAACATCTTAGAAAATTCTCTTCTGAGAAGCTATACTGTTAGTTACCATTGTCCACAGTTAGGCCTCCATCTAAATCTCATTCTTGAAAACTGGACTAACATTAAAATGTGAAACTGTAAAAAGTAACTACTAAAGTATTTAGGCAGCAACACAGTTATCAATAATTGCTTAAGTGGAATCAAAAGAGAATTTACACTTAAAACTCAGTTTTCAATATTCTTCCAGGGCACTTCTTATTTAAGGTTGCATTTTAGGCAAGTACTGCTATATGAGCACTAGAAAACTAGTGATCCTCCTACTGAGGCAGATGCCTGAGACAGTAGCTTTCATAAGGACAGACAGTTAGGAATGCAGTGTTCTCCAGACAATATGGCAGCAACTCCTGAAATATTGACAGTCCTATTGTCTAGTCATACTTTTTTCTTCTCTGTTCCACAGCATAAAACAGCAGCCTCAGTAAAATCTGCAACAAATAGATATCATTTAGCCATATAACACAGCTGAACTTCTGGCAACTGTTGATCTTGATGACAAATCCTGCGATAATGGAGACTCGGGCTCAGCATTCGTGACAGCTGCTAATAAGAATCTGGAGTATCGTCTAGACGTCGACAATTGGAGGTGTAATGATCCAAGTGATCTTTTAAAGTTATTACAGAAAAGAACAATGAAAATTACCTCCAGCCCTCTGACTCACCAAGTAACAGGGGGAGTTGAAGCTGCCTCCTGGAGAAAGTGTCATAAGTCTAAACTAGCTCACTTCATATATGCAGACTTTTCAGTGTTTAACCTTGGCTTTCAATTAAAGTGCAAAAAAATTTCCAAACACTGGAATTGTTGGTTCCCAAAAATCTCTAATTAGAAACTTTGTCTACTAAGATTGCTGACTGGATATGAACTTTGCCATATTTCACGATCTACCTGGTAACTCCCCTTCAGGGATTAAATACATTAGCAGATTTTCAGAAATAAGCTTTCATTGCTTATGCAATAATCCATCATTGTACAGGCAAGAAATTACTCTTTCTAGCTCCATCAGGTTTTATAATACTAATTTAACAGCAATGTGTTATCCACAGAAATGAAATAACCAAGTTAATAAACTTTCAGTATGTTCAAAACTTCTACTATGAGCTTCCCCCCTCTGCCTCCAGGACTCAAGTTGAAAGTTATAAATGTGTTATGATCAGAAAAGTCTCATAGTTCACAAGGAAGTTAACTGAAGCAGTCAGGGCTTAATCTGAAAAAAGAACAGCTCTTGGATTCTTGTTTTTTGATATTAAGAAAACCCAATTAACATTTACACTGCAATAAATGAAGCACTAAATGATCTTTTAAGAATGTCTTGTTTAAAGGGGAAAGTACTACTTGACAAAGTATTCAAGAATGGCAGACCACGGCAATTTAATTCTGTCACTGTAGTATAGAGACAGGCAGTAAAAGTTCAAAGTTTCTTGATTATTTAACTCCTTCCTAAAACAGAGTACTTATCTATACTCACACCCAAATTCTGATCAAAATTTATGGCCACAATAAAGCTCTACATAAAAAAAAAAAATTAAAAAAAAAATTTTTAAATCACTAATTTACAAACCTATGAAAAAGAAACATCCTTATTCCAACTGATTTGCATTCAGGCACTACCCAAGATTTACAAGGCAATTTACTCAGAAGACAGAAAAGTTTCACCATTATAACAAAAATGTTACCTGAGGGAGGGCACCATAATTCCATATATAACCCTTGTGAGGAAAGATATTTGCCACATATCGAAGCTTGCCTTTCTTTATATCTTGTTTAATGGGATTCAATGGTTCCTCAGTGGCAATCTAAGTAGATCGTGAAAGACAGAGAGAAAGAAAGAGAGAACTGTAAAATGGAAAGCAATTCATTTTGTACCCAACCAGTTAGAAAGCTCCATCTGGGAGCATGTGTTTGTGTTTCAAGGTGTATTAAAAGTGTGATGGCCTCACTGCAAATCTCAAGGGTCACATTCAAATAGCAACTTATTAAGGTTTTAAATAACGTTGTGCAGTATGCAAAGGGAAAAAAAACTTAGAAAAGAAAGTCATAAATTTAAGGAGATTGTCATGGTCCAACATAAATACTGAAGGGAACTTAAGTTAGAAGCTCTTGCACTTTATGAGACAAGTTCAACAAAGATATAAATGGCTGCACGAGTTCTTAGCAGTAAACACTCAACCAAGGCAACTTTTTCTCTGTTTCATGTGAGGGAATCATAGTATGGAACCCAGAGCCAGTACCAACATATCACCACATCCTCAGCTGAAGGATTCTCAGGGCAGAATGGCAAAGCAAGACAAAGGTCTGCCTTAATAATAATACAAAAGCTTCCACATATGTCAAGAGTTATACCATATATGTCAATATCTGACACCACATCTTGTCTTCTGTTACTAGGACAGCAAACTTTTTTCCCCCCTTTATGTAAAGGGTCAGGCAGGGGTGGGAGCAGAGAGAAAGTGAGCACTCTGAGCTTTAAGTGAAGACTTAAAATAACAGGGATAAGGGTAAATTCTGAAAAAGGAATCTCAGCTTTCACATCATCTCAAAAAATAGAAGCTAATTTTACAAAATAGTCCTTTTTCCAGAATAATAGGTGAGATGATAAACACCATTCAAATGATATTCCAGTACCATGGAAAGAAGATAATGAAATTCTGAAATAATAGTTTGGGGAAGATCTTAGTGGTATTTGTAATAATCAAAAAAGCTAACAATTCAACCAACTTCCTTAAATGTATCCAAGAAATATACTTAAAAATAATACAAACGTTAAAAAACACGGAAAAACCTTGGCAAGATCTGTTGTTTTACCAACAATGCAGATGAAGCATTACTCAAATTCTGTATTCTAGCAGTAGAGGAACAATCCTAAGCTCTGTTTATGAAGGGACAGGTGTTTTCAAGCAGGGAGCTCCCAAGTATCTTCTGTCATAAGGAAACAATTAGAACCTTATCATTTTCCTTAACCACAAGAAACATCTGTTTGCACAACTTCAAGTAAACATTATAACAAATAAAATAATAACAAGAATAACAATAAATAACAAAAACTCTGAAATACTGGAATATATTAAATTGTGATACGCTTCATAAATACCTAAATAATCATTTTTTTCTTAATTACCTCCATTTTTGCATTTGTCCAACGAGGCACTTCCACAACCATATTAAACAGTACCTAAAGTAAAAACAATGAAAGAATGTGAAATGAAAGCCCACTTGATAATTAATAATTTGCAATAAGTTCTAAAAAAATTTGTTTACAGTCACCAGGTCCTCACAGTGATATTCAATCTCCTTGGTTGCTCCTTCCTCTTTTCTCCTCCCTCTTTGAAGGGGGATAAAGAACTACAACACTGGAACGAAAAGCATCACATGGATTTCCCTATCTCCACACTATTCTGCACGTAATATTTTATAAGCCTATGGAATGATACACTTCAAGACTGTGTCGAGTCTACCAGTCAAAGAGAAACAGACACTGAGATACCTGAGCCTTAGTCACAGCTAGCTGAAGAAAGTCAAGCTGGATTCAAGAGCGATGGAGGAGGAAGGAACTGGACAAAGATGAATAAATAAATAAACAAAGCATGTAAGCTAAAGAGTTTTTTGTTGTTGTTGTTTGTTTTTTTTAAGTCTAAACCCTTCTTACCAGAGAGGTTAAAGTGCTATTTTCCAAAGAAAAAAAAACTATTTACATGACTATCTCTTGTAAGATTTCTTCTTTCTAAAACAGAGTTAAGCACTACAAGGGAGAATAGAATATTAATCAAAATAGATGACTAGTCCAATGCATACAGCAATGCCTACAGGCTATTTTCTCCAAGATTACTAAAATAATCTCAAAATGCCACATTGTCTAGGGTATTCTGACATCTTACTACAGTCAAGGAAGTACTGGTATTAGAAGTGATGGTATTAAAGTGCTGGTATTAAAAACACACCAGTCAAGGAAGGACACACTATATTTTTAAAGGAATTTGTTGAGAAATGCAAGGTCAAACTAAGCAAAAAGTTGCACTGACTCATTAGATCCTTTGCAATTAAAATACTGGCATTTCTTTTTTTTGGCATAGTCTTGCTCTTTGTAACCTACAGCTGCAGCAAACCAATACCATTGCCAGGGCCAATGTCATAGTCTGACTGAAGTCATTCCAATGGTTCTATGAATCATTCTCCTCTTCCCAGATCTGGAAACACAAAAACAACAAAGCAAAGGAAAATCCCAGCTGTCACTTACTGTTCTTCCTGCAAGATCACAAGTTATCCACAAACCTGACAAATAGCCAATTCCTAGCATATTCAAAAAAGAGAGTCTCCCATCTGCGAGTACTGTGTCCATATTGAAAGAGAAGAGAAGAGAAGAGAAGAGAAGAGAAGAGAAGAGAAGAGAAGAGAAGAGAAGAGAAGAGAAGAGAAGA
>JAWLRI010000035.1:87813-137202 GCA_034781795.1 Crypturellus tataupa | reverse complement strand
CTCGCGCGCCGGCGCCAGCAGGACGGGCAGCCTCCTGCCACCTGAGGAGCACGATGACAACTGCGGTGATGGTGGTGGTGATGGTGGTGGTGATGATCATGGGCTTTCTTCCCTTCCTCCGCGGTCGCACGGTGCTCTCTGTAGTCCTGTCAGCACACGTGCAGTTAAAGCAGCTGGCTGTCAAAGAACTGGAAGAAAGATCCTGCATATTGTATGTAAATATTTTCTGTGTTTTACAAAAAAAAAAAAAAAAAAAAAAGATCAAAGATTGAATGACCTAATTGCAAATCTCCAGTGCTGATGCTGGGAGAAAGCCTGTTGCCTGGGAAGACTGGTGCAAGGTCATTCTGGTCCTGCAGCATTCTCCTTCTATATTCAAAAAAAGGGACTTTTTACATGTCTAGCCACAGCTTATGTGCAAAAATCCTGCTCCTGAATAATACTGCTGTTACGTGTTTGGAAGTAAAAAGAAGGATGCTTATCCCCCGCACCACTCAGTCCTCCTGTATTTGCGTGCCTGGGTGTGAGTTCTTCCAGTTCGTGCCACAATAATTGTGTGCAAGCCTGGCGAAGCCACCTGATAAAAAATTGTATACGTTCCCATGCGTAATCTCCAGGTTATCTGGGGGTACAGACTATCTGAGGACTCGCTTCTGTAGAAGAATAATTTTATCGAAGGTGGTGGAGACTCTGGTTTCACACGTGACCACACACTAACCTTGTAATTCGTTTGCTGTGTGGTGATAACTCCTGCTTTCACCCCACTCCCATGCACCAGGCAAAATTCCCCTTTCTGCGCGGTGCGAGTGCAGAGCTGCTTCCTTCCGAGTCCTCAAAACGCCGCTCGCATCTCGGGGCGGCTGGTTACGCGTGGTGCCGACGCTGGTCTATCTGCAGTTGTAGCCTGGGCCAGCGGCTTCACTTCCATTGCGGCTTCACACGTTGTAGCCGCTCTTCCTCTGTGCGCCCGTTGTGTTGCTGGATGTCTCCATCTGGGGGCTATTTTGAGACTTCATGCTTTCAAAAAAATTATTTTTTCTAACTTGTGTTGCTGCTTTGTCCATGGCCGTGTCATTGCATAGAAACCTCTTATGTTGTGTGACTAAAGCTGTGTCCTTCAGTAGCTGAAAAGAAAAAACAAAGTCATTGCCTGCATTTTCCGCACCAAAGCGAAGTCCTGGGGCAAGGCAACCGCTGCAAACTAACGCTGCAAAGCATTGCAAACCTACAGTTTCCTATACATTTTTGTGTCTATTGAAAGTAGCAACTGCATTTCTCTAAACTGGTCTTAAGACATAATTGATGGATAAACCATTCAAATATCTGTTTTTTTTTTTTTTTTTTTTTTTTTCCCCTAGATCTGGCATCTCCAGGGACAAATCAGCCAAATTCTTACTGGAATGGTTAAGCTTCAGCAAAGTCTCTTCTTCTAATCCTCTCTCAAACGGTTTGGCTGTTAGTACACATAGCAGGTAGAAACAAGCCTGCTTATATTCCAAATATGCACTTGATGTTTCTGCATTCATTAAACTTCCCCTCATTCCACAAGGATTTCAGCAAGCTACTAATGTTCTCAAACTGGTCAAAAGCAATTGCCTGAACATAAAATCATAGGTTTTGGCTGTAATCATCACTTCAGTATCTTGCTCTTGCATTCTGTAGAGACAGACATGTCTAAAATGAAAAAGTGAACATACTGAGTAAAATGTAAAATTATATTACTTTTAACAAAAGGATACATTTATTGAAAAACATGTTTTCTGTGCGGAAACAGCATATCCCTTATATTTTTCATAGTTATTTCTTCCTGTTGAGAATAGTTTTTATTTCCTGGCATTATTATCTATCATGCAATAACGGTAATAAATGGGCCTTGACACAATCCAGGTATCAGATTTGATCAAGGCAATCTAATGACATAAACCTGAAAGAACAGCTACTCTCGAAATTGCAACTTGGAGCCCAGAGTGGGATGCGCCGGCTTTATTTTGTTCAGATTATGCTCTCAATGGAGAAGATTAGAAAGTCCCTGTGCAGAGCATGTTGTGTTTACCTTCATGTGCCATCCAACACCCTAACGGCGCTGCGGCGAAGGCCAAGCGGCACTTCCAGGATCTTCCAGATGGCCCTGTCCTCTGAGCACTTCTCGGGGAATTATCCCGTGCGACATTCACACGCGCACGCACTGTTTCACGCCTCATGTCCAGAAAAATCGTTGGTTTTGGTGCAGAAATGGAACGGAAGCCGATGGTTATGTGGTTCATTGCAAGTTTACGAGTGTGGCTACATACCACAATTTTAGAGGTAGTTTTTCTACATTTTAGCATGCACACAGCTGACACGGAGGTTGGATTTTGCGGCGCTGGCAGGACATTGCTTGGAGGGAGCCATGCTGTGGGAGCAGTACTTCTTTTGCCCTCCTTTACACCAAAGTAAGGACAGTTTCTGGCTCCTGCTGCCTCACATCTTTGCAGGGGGAGCACTGCGGTGAGGGCGCAATGCTGACCGGGCGCTCCGTCGGGTGCTCGCTGGAGCAGGACCCAGCCAACCCAGGCCATGTTGTGGGGGAAAACACCTTGTCATGTCAGTGTAGGAGCCTGGGGAGAAAACCTCCGCGCCCTCGTTATACTAACAACCAAACCAACCTGTCAGAGTTTCAGTGGTCAGCGTAGTTATGTAAGGGGCCGAGGATGAAGCAGTGGTTTTATAGCGTTGACAGCTCTCGGGGGGTGACGGGTGCGAGCCCTCTCTCTCGCAAGTCGCTTGGTTTCCTTTGCAGTCCAGCTCCAGGCCATCCACCTGCGGCCGTGCCCTTCGTGGCCTCGTGCTCCCTGCGCGTCCTTGCGCGCCCGTGGCCTTGCCCTTCCGCACCCACTCGACAACGGCAGGGCACCCAGCGCCCCGGCTGCTGCTCACGAGTGGCCCCATGTGCAAGGCGCTTCCCATGAGAAGGTGATGCTGAGGCCTCATCCTCATCCTCATCCTCATCCTCATCCTCATCCTCATCCTCATCCTCATCCTCATCCTCATTCTCATCCTCATCCTCATCCTCATCCTCATCCTCATCCTCCTCCAAGATTCCCATCTGTTGTCGCCAAGCAGTAAACCTCGAGCTGTCAATCTGGGTAACGCAGGGATGAAAACAGCGACGCTGTGTCCATCTTTGCTGGTGCTCTGCACCATCTTGTGGCTGGTAGTAAAACACCAGAATATCCGTGGCGTTTTTTGCTTGCTTTTAGTGTTTTGCCCGATGAAAAATATGCAGATTGGCAGTACAGGCACATAAAACGTTGTGCCCTTCACACAGGTGATGCAAGTGTCTGCAGACCGACTTAAGAGCCAGCAAAAGGGAAGACAGTCGTCACAGAAAAACAGGCTGCTCCCAGGTCCTCTAACGTGTATAGACTACCAGTCTGTAGAAGATTCTCTTGCATTTTCTTGATTTTAGAACAAAACAGGTATTCTAGCATGGAAAAACAGTTAAGATTACCCGAATCCCAATGATCTCTTATGTCTCAACAAATATTATTATCAGTCTTTAAAGTTTTACCCTTATTCTCCTGTCATTCCTTTATCTCTTTCAAATGGATCTTTCCAAACAGAATTACAAGTTCCATTGCCATCATTACTATTGTTATTGTCAGGCCTCAGCTTCCCATAACCTCAACATTGCATTTTCCGGAGCAAAGATTATTCCAGTGCAACTTAGGTGTGGTAAACACCTAAGTTTCCTTCACAGGAGCACAGTCCCTATCCTACCTCCAAAATCCTAACAGACTTTAGGCTGAGGCTGTATTTTCAAAGGAGGGAATGTGGGATACAACCCCCCGTGGATTTCAGTATGACAAGTGTCTATCTTATAGTCCATGGAAAAGATCTGCCTGTGTATATAAGATTGAAGCAGAGGTGCCCTGTGATAGCTTTTCTTTGAGTGGAGAAGGCAGAGTCAGGGGAGAAAGGACCTTTGAGTCCTTTGTACCAGCAAGCAGGTGAGGATGACAGAGTCCTGACCCTCCTCTAAATTCTCTTTTTAACAGAAAAAATGGCCCCACAGGCTGGGTCCTCCTCCTCCGCCAGCTCGCCCCAGGAGAACGATGAACAAATCGCCAGGCAGATGATGGCCAAGAGGGTGAAAATCATCGCAGAGCTGATACAGACAGAAAAGGACTATATCAATGACCTGGATCTCTGCATCAGGGAAGTGATTCAGCCTCTGAGAAACACGCAGGTAAGCTCCGGGGGCGGAGGACGAGGTGGTGACGCCGTGGTCTGAACTCACCCACCATCTGTTTGCAGAGGAGCTGAACGCAAGCGCAAATGTCAGCGCGAGTGTCACGGTGCCGGCAGCGGGCGCAGGGCCAGCCTCCTGGAACGGGCACGTGCCAGCGCTCCGGAGGGCCTGCAGAAACGTGCTTCCCTTGGGAGCAGCCGAGACCCCACCTCTCTCTATTCCCGTTATTATTAAGCTTTTTATTAGGCCTGGGCTGGAATAGGAGCTTCGGCTTCTCCATGCTGCTGTACACGATGCTGGGCAATCATCACCCCAGTACCATGCCCTGGTACACCACCACTGCCACGTCCCAAAGCAGTATCAACCAGCAACAACAAATATTTCCCTTGATAACTGCCTGGGATGGTATAGATCTCCACATCAAGGTTACATTCAGTCTCCAAGATGACTTCACCCAGCCTCTCAGACAGCTATGGTGAGAATATCAGACAGCCCTGTGAGATTTGCATCTTACTCAGCAAAGCTAAGCTTAAGAAGGATATCCCTGAAATGATCTTTCAGACAAAATAGCTCATGGGCCAATGGTATCCACTTTTCTTTCTAGCTGAGACTTCAAAGAGCACCTTTTCCCCAACAATATTACAATTTCTAGAAAAGCTGTGCAGTCACAAGCTAGGCATAGAAGAGGTTGCCCAGAGAAAGACTTATGCTTGTGGAGCTGCAAAATGGGATCGGGAAAGGCGATGCATATGGTATTTGCTGCTAATGCAGAATAAGAATCTTTTTTAAACAGGCTTTTAACCAAGTATTTCGAATATACGCTGCATTATGACGGTCACACAGTATTGGTGCATGGGTTGCAGTGTCTTTACAAGGCATTGGCCCTACATTGACCCTGCTTCTTTGGGAAACTCTGTGATCAGTTGAAGCTCATGCTATTTAAGCTCCTGCAATATTTTTCTTAAAAAAAAAAAAAAAAAGAAAAAGAAAAAAAAGGGTTTACAAAGCTTGTTCCAAGCTATTTTCAGCAGAGCTGGCATCTGTGAGGGTAATTTTAAGGACTTCTTGACTTCTTTTTCCTCCTCACTTGCTCATCCACTTAGGAGCATTCTGCACTTGACTCTTTCCTTGGCCTGGCCAGCACCAAGTAGAACACTGGATTTTGAATGAGCTTGCTGTTTTCCTTTGCTCCTTTCAAGCCAAGGGAAAACATACATCCTGATTCTGTCCTCTATCACTGTACAGCGATATGTGTATAAGCAAATATATGCACAATATATTTCCAAATACTTTGTAGACATTATGCTGGAGCAGAAATCAGAAGTCTTTTGATAGACGTATCCAGGAAAGTAATTTAAGAGATTATAACTGTCTTAATTTAGAAACTTCTGCGTTATTAAAGCCTTTCAAGAATGTTACATGGTTTTAAGACTGCTTCTAGGATAAACTACCTTTTTGGCAAGTTTGGAATGCATTTAGAGATGGATAGTATTTAAAAAATGATGGAGCAATTATTTTTTTCATATTTCCAAATGCATAAAAATTAGTTTAGTCCCTATAATAACTATCATATCTCCAATTGTCCCCAAATACTAATTATTGCCCTGATGTGCATGGAAATTAATTATTGATACATGAAAAGTGTGTATTCTGAAAAAATATATATATTTAAAAGTCTATATGCTTGATACTGGCACCCACTCACCCAGGTCTCAATTTATGTAGCAGGTCATGCAGCCTCTAGAAGCAAGTGGTAATCAGGGAATCAAAAACTCTGCAACTAGTCTTCTTCTCTATAGAAAAAATAAATAAATATTTTTTAAGACAGCTAAAGATCTTTTCTTTATTCAGATGATAATATTTATTTCCTTCCTAGGTAGACACATTCAGATTAGGAGTAGTTCAAAATAAGGTTAAAAACCCTTGATAAAATACCTTTTGTTATACTAATCTGAAAACTGTATATGTGTCCTTGAGGTCACAAGGAGGATGTTTATATGAAGTTTTGCAGAAAGGGTGTTTCCTGGAGTGTTGAACACTCAAGGCTTAGCAAGGGAAGGTCTATAATACACAGGGTCCTTTCTTCCTTATCCTCCGTCAGTAGCTGCTTCATGTTTATCTGTTCCATTAGATTGTTCGCCTTGACGTCGATGGCTTGTTCAGCAACATCGAATCGGTCCATCAAATATCAGCCAAACTGCTGGCACTGCTGGAAGAAGCCACAGCAGATGTGGAGCCACCCGTGCAAGTAATCGGTATGTTCAGTGTCCTCTTGAGCTCTACGAAGCTATGCGAAAGCATAAACACAGGGCTCTCCTGCCCGTTAGCCTCATCAGACTCTAACTAGTACCACTCGCAGACACCAACATGCGACCAGCTGTCTGCAGTAATATGTGAAACATGAAATGTGAAGCCTCTCCAGTTAGTCTGCCACGTCAGGCCTGATCATGATGCTCTTATTCAAACCTTCTGGATATTGAGGGGAAGGAGGGATTGAGAGAGTGAGTTTAACTTCAGTAGAAACTCAAAGTTTTGGCATAACTTGAAGTTATGCCATATAGATAATACCATTTTCATCTAGTTTGATATTACCTAAATCTGCTGACACTTAGACCAGCTCTTATATTGCAACTGACTGCTGCAAAACTGCAACACTGAAGTTATGCCATATGCTGATAATATCATTTTCATCTAGCTTGATATTACCTATCTCTACTGATGCTAGACCAGCTCTTATATTGCATATTCGTAATCCTTCCATTCAAGAAAGCACAAAAATGATGATTGGAATAATGAATATATCACACACACACACACACACACACACACGTAAACATCTATTTATAGTCTATCATTTATATATAGAATTATATGTATTATAATTCATGCCAGAGATGGCTAAGTTTGCTTAACATGGACATGGGCAGCACAGAAAGCTGTAATTGTGTAGGGATGTCTGTTAGGATTATGGCTATTTCTAGAAAATGGATTATCCCTGGATCTACCACAGCATTCATATCCTCTGCAGTTGAGGACATGAATGTTAGGGCTGTGATCTATTCACTTGACACTGACATAGCGGGGGTTACTGCCCATTGGCTCCTCCTTAACTGCTTATTAAATACAGAGGTAGTAGCTGAGCCACTTTAAAGGATCAGGTGAGAGTTCTTAATTTGCTTCAGCGAAGCCATCCAGTTTAGTTTTCAAAACTTTCAGCTATGAATCAGGGGTCAGAGAGATACTTTCCTCCCTAAAATGACCGTATACCACATGCAGGGTGCTGCAGAAAGAACCCCTCCTGTTGCAGAATAAATAGAGCAACAAATTATCAGTTGCCATTTGACTAAGAAACATGATTTTGAAGCATACAAGGCTAGGCAAAAAGTATTAATCCTAGCACATCTCAGTCTGGTTTGCCAAGGCAACAGCTTAACGTAGTTTGATGAGACTGTTGTTTGGCTGTATTTCAATAAAAGTGCATCACGATGAGTCACACTCTTAATAAGCAATGTTCTGTTCTCGCAGGAAGTGGCTTTCTTCACAGCAAAGGGAATCATCCTTTTAGCTCCCTGCCACATCCAGAAGAAGACAGACAATTTCATCAGTTTGTGAGGGTGTGTTTCTCCAGGGCCAGATGAAGAGCCACAAGAATGTATGGGATTTTGGATCAGGGAGTTGGCTAAAGTATGACAAGTTAAAAACTGGAAAGTAAGGTGTGGGCAGTTCTTCCCAAGATTTAGAGAAGAGCAGGGGGAATGACTGCGTGACTATAAACAGTAACTTAGTAAGTTTGTCATCCTCCAAGAGTATAGTAGAGGATCCTTTTGTCCCCAGGAGCCTCCCAGTCAGTGTGAAGGGGGTTAAAACTAGTCCTTGGAGAAAGGGGGCTGGTGAGAATCTGTTGAATGTACCCATCATATTCTAACAGATTTAACATATTCTAACAGGGACTACAGAGAGCCCACTCCTAATCTGAGCTAAAATGCTAATGTGGACACACATCACGTGTTGCGTGGTCTTCTAAAGCTATGCAGAGCAGAGAGAAAATTGCCCTTTCCAACTCTCTCACATTTTTTTTTCCTCTCCGTTCTAGTCACCGTGTGTGGAGGAATCTGAGGGTTTAGGTGTTATCCTGGCTTTCATTATTTTCATTCTATTCCTTCTTCCTCCATCTCCCATTGCTGTCGAAGCAGAAGGCACCACTGAAAGCCATAAGGAGAAATTGTTTCTGTTGCTCAAGCTTTGTTCCTAGGATCTTTTCTTCAAGACTATCTGACTATCACACTCAAGAGTAGGGTCAGTCACGCAAAGATGGTTTCTTCAGAGTGTGCAAAGGATTCAGAATATGTTTAAACCTGTGCCCAAATACAATCCATATTGGGCCTTATAGCAAGCCCTCAGTGGTCTGCCCAGTTCAGCAGGATCGGGCCTTAGGGCTTGGGACCAAGAAGAGCTTTGGGCTTGAAATATGCCCACTCTGAGACAGACCTGTTTATGAAACCAGCACGTCACTTTTCTCACAACTTAGCACCTGTGAAAATATTTGTCATCATAGGACAAGGCATTAATGAACAGATCTTGTTCATCTCTTCATTCTGGAGCACGGCATGGATAACTTTCTGCCTCTACTGTATGCTGAAATGAGCAGTAAGGCTGCAGCTTGCATTTTTGCTACAGAAGAAGTGACCTCTCTCGGGAGGCTGGCATGCTAAGGGCCACGCTAAGCCCTCGGCGCTCCGGCTGCAGTTAGTGAAAACTGTGAGAACGCAGCGGCTCTGAAGAGCAGGCCCTGAGGGAGCAGGATCGCGGGAAAGCTTGCTGGATTTCCTTACTGGCCTGACTAAAGGCCAGCGTGGCGGGTTCCTGGGAACGTCGGGATGCAGCGTGTGCCTCCAGCAGTCAGCATTAGCATTTAGCATGGGGCAGAGGAGACGGAGATGTGAGACAGCCAAAGAGCATTTGACTATAGGATGCGGGTGCTTTTCCGACTGCGGCCTTACAGGAACTAAAGTGGTGCAGTCGTTGTTGTTCCCTTATTCACACCTTGAAACCACCGGTGCATTAGACAGCCCAGTTAACCTTCGCTGCTAGGGGAAAAAAAAACCCCGAGCTGTGTTACTGTGGTAACTGAATCATTTTTCACTTTAAGACAGAGTGGTTCAATGCAATGTATTATGAAACAGCCCACTCTGGTCAGGATGAAACATGCAGGATGCCTGACAGCTTTGTGCTCGTCCCACAAATGAATGGAGAGCACCCAATTAGTGCAGCGCCTGGCTTTTAACTTTAATCATCTTTGCTGTAACTCAACAGGAATGCTTCAGAAACATCTGACTGGTTACCATACAGATGTAATTTTTCAGTAAGCGCTTCAGACAGTAGTTTTCACTGTTGTGGCTGTTTATTAGATGCATTTGCAAGGATGTTCATGAGGGTGCTCTTAGATATGGGTGTAAGAACGAGTATCTCTGCAAAAGAGAGGAAGCCTGCCTTTTGCACTGGCACAGTATTTCTCACATACTCAGGCACCAGCACAGGAATTTTAGGCTGAGAGAATCAGGCACTAGAATTAAATAGAAAATGAGTATAACACCACTTTAGTGCCTCTAAAAATCCCAACTGTTCTTTGAGGAAAAAATTGGTGTTGTAAGGGACTGTAAATGTAAATGTTTTTCCCCTTTCAGTTGTATATAAACTGAAATAGTCTATCGAAATGGCTGTAACCCACTGTGGTTGTATTTAATTAGGGGACAAGGGGAGGCTGTTCCTCTGTCATGTGAAAAAACCCTCTAGTCTAGGCCATAACAACTGCCATTTCAGGGTTCTGCAAAACAGATGATAAAAGTGAAATGGCTAATGGGAGATGGAGCCATTATTCCTGTTATAACTCATTTAAGTTCATATTCAGGTCAAAAAAGTCAAAAGGAAAATTGGCATGCTTACAGCCCAGAACAAAAAATGCTCACCCCTTCGGAGTTAAGCTCTCCTGGCTGGTTTTCATAGAAGGGGCATTAAGCTGGGGCAGTGAATTAGGAGGCTGCGTATGAAGGGATGAAGGGTGCAGAGATGTCGTCCCTTTTCCTGAGGGAGTTTTTGTGCATTAACACTGATATAATGGTGCCTGGCTACGACAAAGATGAGCAGCTGAGAAATACATGTAATAAATAATGCACATAAACATACCAGATCATTTCTAAGGAAAGTAAAGTGGAAACCAGCCTTTTTAGCTCACGGCTAATGTGGTGGAATAATAAAACTCCTTCCGAGACGCTGTTGTCTGGCTTGACATGCTTTGTTTTTCTCTTTAACAGGGGAAGTGTTCTTGCAGATTAAAGGCCCACTAGAAGACACGTATAAAATCTACTGCTATCGCTACGATGATGCACACACCGTGCTGGAATCCTATGAAAAGGATGAAGAACTGAAGCAGCATTTAAGACACTGTGTACAGTCCTTAAAGTAAGATCTTTTTCAAATGATGATTTCCGTCCATAGTCAGTTGCCTAGCAGGGAACATTTTAAATGGATGTAGATGAAAGGTCCCCTGTAAATCCAGAGTTTTATGAGGCTTGCTGGGAGCTCTGGCTTATGCTGCTTTCATGAAAAGATGACAAGCCAGGGGCCATGATTAGCTTTCTTTCTCTCTAAGATGGCCAAAAATAGCACAAGAAAGGTTTCTGTTCCCTTAGCTTCAGTGCCCCATACTGGCAAAAAAAATGCTGCATCATATAATGGGCTGCTGGGAGCACCTTGCCCAGCTCCTACGAAATATCCTGCCCACATTTTCAGCAATTCTATTGTTGGAATTAAAATAATATGCGACGGTGTTTCTGTGCCCCAGCTATACTGTAAGGCCCCCAGGACAAGGAGTTATTGCAGTGCCTGATACCTGCAGATGAACATTGCTGAGTGACTGGTGTTGAGCCAAGCTGTCATATCCAGGCAGCAAAATTGGCTTAGTTTCTTTGCCACCATCTCCAGATCCGGATAAAAATCCTATTGAGAACTGGGGAGCAGAAAAGTAATGGATCTCTCCACCAGTGCAACTTCCTCTTGAACCCACTCGTGTGAACCACGAGACCCTTTCCGTGGAGAGCACTTCTCTTCCCTCCGCGAATCCCCTTTCCCCCTCATTTTCTCTGAAGCGCTGCATTTCAGATCAGAAGTCGACCTCAGAAAGGGCCCTGTGCACACTCCCCAGGAGAGATGTAAAACTTTCCATTATTGGTGTGTGCACCCGTGACAGACATTTCAACTATGCTTCAGCTAATGACCAGCCTATAGAGAAATGTTAAGACTTAGGGCATGAGGGATATATCTGAATTAAATCTGGAAATGGTGGTAGAGAAAAATATTAACAAATAAGCCCAGAAATATTTACTTAGAAGACCAACTGTGTCAAAAATAAGGCTTCTTTGTGCAACATGTCTGGTTATTAAATACATAACAATGTACAAGTGCAGAATGCTTAGGCTTTAGCTACCCTGTAAGTTGGAAGAAATAGATTTTCAGCCGAAGTCAGGCTAATGGATAGCCAGGTATCTTCCCTAAGGGGATGTTTCAGTTGCTGACTCCTACAATATTTTTTCCATCTAATCAAGAGAAGCTGCAACTGTCATTCACTCATCCCTACTGCTGAGACAAGGGACTGTGGAAGGAAATAAGGTTAAAAGATAGCACCTGTGTGCACGTGAGATGGAGGCTGCCGCTTCGATTCTAGAGACAGTAAGAGAAGCGCCCGTTCCGATACCGCAGCCGGGATTTGTGAACAGAAAGGATGTTTTCTGCTGAGACATTGTAGCCTTGGCTAGCAGGAAGTGACAAAAACTACCTCACAGTGAAGCCTTTCTTATCTTGTTCTTTCCTATTAGCCTTTAAACAGGAAAAAACACACACACACACACACACACAAAACCACAAAAAAGCCCAACAAAAACCCACCATTTTTCCCCAGTAGCTAAAAATTGCAACCAATCGAAATGTTAAACCTGAAAGTACACATTCGAATGAGGAGCTGTGGTTATCTAAACCTGTTACTACTGATCAGGAAATACTTATCTTTGGAAGAAATTTATGCAGCATCCTTACCGACCCAGTTACGGACTGTTTTCCATTGTGAGATACAGTGTATTCAGGGCCCACTGACTGCTACTCGTGAGCGCTGTTTACTTCTTAAATATTTTTTCCCCTGGGAAGAGTACTGTCACATTTTCGAAAAGCTACAAAGGGCTGACATTACTGTGAGCTTCTCTTCCCCAGCTAAGCCACACCTGCCATGTTAAAACTGACTTCTGTATTAGGAGCATCCTGAGAGTGGCACTCTGCACATCTGCACAGGCAAATCAGATTTAATGAGCCGGGCTCGGATTCCTCTTCTTCCTGCTGACTGAGGCAAAAAATTCCTTCCCAAAATGTAGGTGCCTGCCTTGGAGACGTGTGTAAAAACCGATTGCGCAGAATCCTGTATTTCAGCAGGGATTGTGCAGGCTGGGGATGTTGTTTGCTCGCTTAGCCAAAGAAATGCAGCTGGTAAAAAATGAAAAGATGCTGGCAAATACCTGCTCTGCTTTCAGTCTGAAGGAGCTTGGTCACCTCTTACAAGGGCAGGAGGCATCACAAGCACTCCCAGAGCTGACAGTGCAGAAGCAATGGAAGCAGCTGCTTCCAGATGCTCACCTAGTCCTTAGTGAGCAAGGATGGGGTGACATGTTGGTTCCCATGCATTTAGATCATCTTCTCTAAATTTAATCACACTATAAAGACAGCTTTCTTTGTGCATGTCTGAGTGTTTCCAAACTAAGGGTGTATCTCCCTGCTGTTTTCACTACACATATAGACTCTATTCTATCAGCTGATGCATATCGTACAAAAAGAACTTAGCATAGTCGTTGAATTTGTATCCTAAAAGGCTGAAATGACCTTTTCTCATTTAGGTTTCCCATTTCTATTTAAATAAAGGAGAGGGGGGTGCTTTTAAAGCCTAAGAATTACGTGTTTTAACTGTATAAGAATAACATGTCTTAATACTGTTAGAAGGGTAACTAAAGCCAGATTCCTGACAATCCTTTCTCATTGGGCTGTCTTTTCAAGAAGATATAGGGCCAGATTCACTGGTACCCTCTGGCTGTTTTGTGCAGTTCTGCTGACACATAGCAGCCATAAACCTAACTTAACTGGCCAGTTATGGCTGCTCTGTGTCACTGAAGTGGATCAGCGAATCTGGCCCATGATTGGTATAAATCCTTTCATGAGAAGCTAATATATGTTTTGTTTTTCTCCTTTTGCAGAAAGATCTACGAAGAAGAGTAAGTACTATGCCTTTGTCAAATGTAAAATAATATTTTAAATCACTTCATCTTAAATATGCTTAAAATTGTACATTTGGGAATGTTAAAAACATAAGCATTTTGTTTCAGCATAACCCGTAGATTTCTCTAGGACATAAATGACAAAGACTTCCAGTTTTAATTTCGGTAACTGACTGGTTTTCCAATTAGCACTGCACCAGCTTTGCAGCATCCTCCAAAACCTGTGCTTTGTGAAGCTATTTAATCTGCTTGCCAAGCTATTCAGGGCCCCTTTTTTATCACCTTGCTGTCTATCAGACGTGCTCAGGGAGTTCTGAGGCTCTCAGGAGCGCCTCCCAACAGCACAGTGAGGGCTTTGAAATCCAGGAGTTCTGAAGTAATCTTGCACAGGCCTTGGTAAACCTGCTAAACATACATTAGGTTCACATGTAAAGCTATTTCTGAAGTGACAACCTTTCTGTAGCCCTAAGTATATAAGAGGTCCATCTTTCCCAGGATATTCCCTCTGATAAAGTGGCTGGGAGAATATTAGAAGAGAACGAGTATATGGCCACACTTTGCCACAGAACTTGCCCAGCCACCAGTGAGTTGTGGTTGAGGGACTTCGGAGCCAAATGTTGCATCTTTGGAAAGCCGTAAAGGGGCGCTGATTGCACGCCTGCAGTTTCTGAACATGCAGCAGGTCAGCATCATCGAAGTGCAACAAATCCAGAAGTTACCTGCATAGAGAGGTCAAAGAAAGGGTTAGCTGAACTGAAGAAAATGATTAAATCCCAGACAGAAATGTTAAGAAAGAAAAGAAGGGCGGGTTTGCTCTCTATAGGTAGGAGAGAAACATCTGTAAGGTCAAAGAATTTGTCAGTCACACATCAAAAAGATCAGTGTAAAAATAATCCTGATCGTTAAAACAGGCACTGAAGGATTGCATTTCGAACCTCTAAAGTTAGGGTTTTCCAGCTTCAT
This sequence comes from Crypturellus tataupa, assembly GCA_034781795.1. Lineage (NCBI taxonomy): Eukaryota > Metazoa > Chordata > Aves > Tinamiformes > Tinamidae > Crypturellus > Crypturellus tataupa. The sequence continues at coordinate 122,700 of JAWLRI010000035.1, read as the reverse complement.
TCAACACTAAGAAATAGTGTTTTGGTTTAGGGCTTCAATAAAGAAGATTCTTGGATCCTCTCCTCTCTCAGGTTGCTGGAGCTTTAAAAGGGACACAAATATGTAAAATATAACCAGAAGATCATATAAAACAGCAACACACATAGAAATAGCACAAGACTGGCTGCTCTGACTTGCATAACCCTATCCGAAATGAATGCCCAGTTACCTCTTTCAAACACTTTCTAATAGTCTAGGATACAACTTGCTGCATTTAGATGATTTAGATGATTTAGATGAAGCAGCAAACTGTCAAAAAAGTCACTCAGAAATGTCATCTCCCGTGATTCAGCTTAGAACTTGTGGAGTCTCAGCAGCTGTTGGGCAGGACTGTCCCTAAAAATTCAGTTAATGCTGAACTAGAAAGTAGAGCATAGCTCACCCTAACCCATCTGTGATATCTGTGATCTCAGATCCCCTTACATTCCAGCATGGAAAAGAAAACAATTACGTAAATCCTTTGTTTGGTAACTCCTTTTTTGTCAGTGGGATAGGTTAACTCCTGCCTGGATTTACAGCTGTGCAGCCTCAGTGAATTCCCTGGCTTTGCATGAGAACCATACGGCATGGTAAATTATTTCCCCTACATGTTTTGTATTAAAATGGACTAGACTCACACCCAGTAAATCATACAGCACAAGTTTTCAAATCATATTGCAACCTATGGTGCATGTACAGTTCCCAAGAACGTGACACCAGGCTCAGCCCCACTGTATCACAGTGGCTTTCGTGCTCTCCCCTGGAACTACCTGTGAGAGAATGGGAGAATGTGAAACTCGGTATCGAGCCACCTGCCTCTCCACAGCTTTCCACAATGTGCTTTTTTGGGACTCTTGTATTTGAGATCATATTTGGTTGCATGGAGGAAGGAAGGGCATGTGTGGAAGCTCACTGCAGTTAAGACAGCTACGTTTACTACAGAGCTACAGTTATAATTTGCAACAGGATTAGTGCAACTACTTGCAGCCTGGAATACTTGCTAAACTCGTGATAAGATGGGGTGGCTGAAGTAGCATCACAAATTAATTATCAACTTAATTTTCTGCACGATGGATGTCACAAGCCGTTACACATCTGTTTCGGCTGCCTGGCAAGGCCGTGTCCTACCAGGGGTCCTGTTAGAAACGGGACTCATCTGGGGAGAGTGGTTATCAGCAGACAATCTTGCTGGGGAGAATTAGACGAGTTGAACTTTGTGGCATTTAGTGGCCCCAGGGAGTCATTATCTTATAACAAACCTACTATCTTCCAGACCATATTGCTAGAGTGTGTCATGCAGATATGCGAACAGAGGGCTCTTTATCACTTGGGCAGCTGTCCAAAGTGCAACTATATGAAGAGAAGATGCTTGAAGATCTTTCCATTCATGAGGCAGCTTTTATAGATTTGCATTCATGGGGCTTTTCAGAGAAAACAATAACAATTTAAGTTTTTTTTTTGTTTTGTTTTTCTTTTTTTTCATTTTTGCTGCCAGAAACTGAAAGAAGGGAAAATAGCTCTCTATATTTAATGTAGGGTACAGGGGAAGCGAGCAGTATTGAAATGAGGAGAAAGTTTGGAGACATCAAGAAGCCTTAAAAGGCAGCTACTGTTAATTTTTTTTTCATGCAGAACTTTTACAGATAATGCCTCTGCGAGACAGAGGGTTTAAATATGCAGATGCCTCTTTTCAAAGGCATTCAAATTGTCAGTTAATTAGTCAGCTGTAAGGATTGGCTCTTGTTATTTATATATACATACATATATAAGAGTGCGAATGAAAGCCTTTTCCCCCTCTTCTACTCCTCCTGCTGCACAAAACAATAGATAGCAGCCTGCAAAATCAAATGGTGCTTTTTGCACTTTCCTTCTATTTTGTGTGATTTCCATATCTTTCCACGTTCAGAAATCCTTCTTCCCCTAGCATTATGTTGCCTGTACTTACTTCTGGGCAACCTTTTCTCTCTCCAGGACGGCCTTTTCAGGCACGCAAAGGGAACGCTCTGCTCCGTGTTACCGTCCTTCCCGCTGCCACCAACAGCTCTCCCTCCACGGGGAGGTCTGTGGCCAGCGCTGCTGGCAGAGCATTTCCCGGTTTGCTCAGGAGGGTGCTGCGATGAGGAGAGGAGACAGACCCTGCCAAGAAGGGATAGGTGCAGGCTGTGAGCAGCTGCTGTGGGGTGGCTCACGTGGGTTGGGTGCTTCGTGGCATGGCAGGTGAAGAAACCTGAGCATGTTAGCAGGGCTAAATTGAAGCTCCCCAGTAATACTGAATGTTATTACCATTGGCATAAATACAAGAAAGTGTGTTTTTCCTCATTCTTACAGGTGGCAAAATTCAATATTGAGGTGTTGTGGGAAGGGATGCAGCAGCACGGGCATCCCAGTTACTCATAGTGAGGAGATGTTGCAATCTTTAAGGTTGAGGGGCCAGAACAGTATGTAATAGCCACTGCTTACACCCCCACTTACATGCATTTCTCAAACTTCCTGTTATTTGTTTTTTCCACCTACATCTCCCTTCTTTGGCATTGTGGTATGTGTTGTACCACATACACCCCCTCAGACTGAGTGGGACAATTTCAGAGGCAATGTCTAAGCAATAGTCTGGCAAATTGCTGAATATACAGGAAAGTCAGACCTGTCTCACTGAGGGGGTGAGAGGATGGTTTCATTTAGAGCTGCCCATGTTCCCTGACAGATGTGTCTTCCTTTTGACTTAAGTGGTAATTGCCTCTCTATGACTCAGTGCAAAGCGGTGCTCTGCTTTTTGATATTTTCTGTGTCTGAAAGCTCAGTTGAACAGTATAAAAAGGAACAGCTTCAATGACTTGAGAGAAATAATAAAAAGTTTTTGTCTTCAAGTAGTTTCTCCTTATGTGACAATTTCTTTTTGTATAAATTACAGAGGAAAGACAAATCTAATGGACATGGGATCCCTGATGATTAAACCAGTACAACGGGTGATGAAATATCCCCTGTTACTCTGCGAACTCTTGAATTCAACTCCTGCTTCTCATCCTGACCACAAGGCACTACAAGATGCCCTTTCTGCTATGAAAAACATTAACGTGAACATTAATGAATTCAAAAGGAGGAAAGACTTAGGTAAGGAAAAGGCACAAGCTTACAAGAGAGATTTCAAGTTCAATCACATTATAATTTTGGTGTATGCTACCTAAGCTCTGCACTAAGCTTCACAAAGGTGAATAGATGTCTTGAGGTTGCATGTCCTTTGCCAGCTATGTTATCTCACAGGGATCACAGACTCCGTACAAAAAGAAGACAGAATCCCTGTTATATTCATGTTTGTCATCAGTAATGGAGTTGTAAACACTAATAATAATTAAGACAGAGTGGTAGTGATTTTTCTTAGACTTGTTTTGTGAAGCCTTAGCTCACTCTTCCCAAGGCAACACTGGTTATCACCTCACATGAGGTTACTACAAGTGACATCAGTGTCTGGTCTCAGTGGTTTCATATTTGTATGCCTGGCTCTGTGAATACAGGTTATTAATATCATGAAATTCTCTGTCTTCAGTGCTGAAGTATAAGAGAAATGATGATGATGAATCCCTTAAAGAAAAGTTCTCCCGACTGAATATTCACTCCATTAGCAAGAAATCCAAGAGGGTAACTGGTCATCTGAAAATACTGACTGGAGGAGAGCCTCAGGTACTTACTCATCCATTTGCATTGACAGTTTTAGTTCTGGTTTTGCACAAGTTCTTTTTCCCTCTACCCTCCCCCCCCCTAACATTTAGAAATAGATTTGGGGTGTTGCTCTTCTGCTTCATCTATAAAGTCATTTTCTGAGTGTCAGAGAAGACAAAAAAGATCACTGTGATTGAAATAGAGAATAACCTAATGTGTTTTCCACCTTTTCTTTTGCATCTAAGAGTTTCTAGAACATCTTCCAGTGACCAGTAGTTTTGTGAAGCTCTTGCTGAGGTTAGCTGCTTGGGGACGGGCTGGCAATAGTTGGTGGTGGTGCTGGTAACAGTCCCTTTTAGTCTGCACCATAACATTCAGTCCTGAATTCACCACAGGAGATCAATAACACTGATCTTGATCAGTAAAAGCAATGAGTACCTCTACATGTGTAAAGATCTGTAACTGTCAAAACAACCAGTGGCAAAGAACTCTGTCGTAAATCTAGTGGGTGCCCCCAGATAAAAGACACCGTCCTCATTTTGAGGTAATTCAAAACCTGTCAGGATAAACATTTTCAGAAAATCTTAAATGTAAATCTCAAAGAAAATCCACTCTAACTGACCTTAAAAACGGTATCTGGTGCACCTCACTGCACAAGACAGTTGATACAAAGTCCCTTCTCTTTCTAGATGTGACCTTTCAAGACTTGTGTTGTTTTTTCCTGTTTTGTTCTTGATCAGAGGTTTCCCCCTGTGGTTGACACTAACTACCCACATTCATTTTTTCTGCTCATTTATATGCACAGTGGAAATTCTGGTATTTTCCTTGGTTTTCCCACCAAACTCCATGGCAGGCTGGAACACTGACAAGAGTATAAATCAGACACACCCATGGAGCTACATTTGAGTGAGAAGAGATGAGATTTTCCTTTATCAGTCTGTTTTCTGCTTGCTTGGATTTTTAAAATTATTTTTCCAGCTTGGAAACTCCCTTTGCAAACACTTGCAAATGGCTTTCAAAACAGGGCAGCTCTGCTAAAAGGTCAGCCCTCCGTGCCCTATGGAAACTGCAAAAGCTCACGGTTTACATCCGAGAGACACTGCAATGCTTACAGCAAAGCCACTGGAAACCCACCGTGAGATTTCTCTCATGCTTCAGGTTAAAAGTAGGCAGACGGCAACATGTTCTTGGGGATTTTTCAGAGAGCAGAAAGCCACCCCATTCCCAACTAGATGAGATGACCAGGCAAGAGCAGGTCTTGCTCTAGAGGCAACAGCACCACCTGGGGCCCTCCTGAGGGAAACGTCCCCAGCAGCCACCAAAACCAGCGCTCAGGAGCAGCGCCGTGACAGCAAGAGCAGCCTCCTGTTTTTACTGTAATTTTCACAAATGGGGCATCAGTATAGAGTAAATGAAGGGTTTTGCTGATACAGATGTGCTTATAGTGCCCTAATGCCAAAAGGCTTGGCCAAAAATGAGAGGGCTGTCATGTAGCCCATCGACTTTTCCTGGATTAAAGCTGGAGTAGTTAGCTTGGAGAGAATTAGCAAATCCCTCTGTTCTTTCTTGAAAGGAAAGTGTTGAGGGAAGGCTTTAGATTTTTCCAGCAACGCTCTAGGCATTTCTTTCATTACTTTGGTGGCGCAAAGGAACCTTGCTAAAAGTGCAAACATCTATTTTAGGTGAAAGATCAGACTTTTAATAAGGAAGAAAAGCTGTTTCGAAGTTTAGAAAAGACAGTGAAACTTTGCGTGAAGAACATTTCATTCTTCTCACAGCATCTACAGGTAGGTACATGCTTTTAGGAAATGCGTGGCTACAAACCAGATCCATAACCAGTTTAACAGATTTCTGCCATTGGCTAGGCAGAAACAAGGTTGCAGCACACAAACTGTGCTTCTGCTGCATCACCGAGCTCACGGCAAGGCCTCACCCATGCTGAGGGAGAGCACCTACTGCTTCTCACCAAAACGTGAAGAATTATGTCGCAATGGTGCTGACAGTTCATTAGCCAAAGGGATGCACCCTTCATTAAGGTTAAAATTCACTCTAAGGGAAATGTACCACTTAATTTCTACTAAATCCTCCAAAACAGGCCTTGGAGTCTGGAGGTGCTTGAAGCACAGCTAACCTGCAATGGGAAGCTCATTAGTTTCAGGAAGCCACACATTGATTAGAAACTGCATTAATATCTGTTTAGTTATCACAAATGGAGAATATTTCCAATTCCACCAGTATTCTTGCAGTGCCTAAGTGAATGCAATATATCAAAGAAGTCATACTACATTTTCATCTTTGTACTATCTTCTCATTTAGGATTCCATACATCTGGCTGCACAGAACATAATTGGGCTTCAAGAAATTTTGCAAGATAAAGAAAATGAAGTCAATGACAGTTCAATTAAACGGAACAACACTGAAAATCTCTGTGGAGGCCTTGTAAGTTTATGCAATATCCAATGTTACATAGCTATCTGCATGAGAAAATGCATATTTGGGCAAGACTCAGGACAGAAGAGAATGAAAAGACCACCTTAGGAATCCACAGGGAAAGATGGAAGAGGTCAAATTTCTGCATGAAATGAGATAAAATTCAATGTAGAGCAGAACTCTGCTTTTGCTAGTGGTTTTACCAATGCTCATAGTTTGAGTGAGTTTTGTGATTTTTGTTGTACTCATAAGCTATCAGATCCCAGAATCATATTTCTATGAAATTTTGCTCAGGTACAGTCCTAGCCTTGATATAGGGAAAGCTTTTAAAACCTAGATATAGCCCATAAAAAAAAGTCAATAAAAAATACTTAAATGTATTAGTTTTTCAAATAGCATTTTATTTTCAAGGCCCATATGAACTATAATACCTGATTCTACTAAGCAAAAATAATATCTATCTTTAAAACAATACTAGCTGCTTCAACAGCTGCTCAAGCTGGACAAATACAGAGAATTTTCTTATATATATATATATAATATGTAAAAATATTTAAAAATAATTTTAGGCCTGTAGTGTATAAACTGAAGCTACTTTATCCTTTTGAAAAAAAAAAAAAAAAAAAGGAAAAACCCCACCAAAACAAAAAAATCTCTGCCAGATCACATCCTTCCAAATAATCAGACTTGTATTAAGATGTTGCATTTCTTTTCCTTTCAAGTTCTAGTATTTAAGAAGAATCTCAAAAATTAGTCTCAATACTCAAAAGATTTTTTCTTTAAAATGAATGAATGTATAAAGGCAGAAAAGCAACTCCTATCACTGCAAAGGTAACAGCATCCAGTGTGGAAGACATATTCCTCTGCAGAAGCTTAAAAAGCCAACAAAAAAGAAACCCAACTTTATCTCTTAGTGGCTCATGACTCAACTGGCCAGAAGGCACATATACCTTCCTAAACATTTTAAATTGTAAAGAGTAGACATGGTTATTGGCCATTTTTTATTTTTACTTGTTTTCTTTATTTCTGTGTATTATATTTAAAGTCTAGTTTATGTATAAGATTAAAACACACTTTTGTCCTGACCTTGCATAATGAGCAGATGTTCTCAGTGAAAATCCATGGTGTTCTTTGCATCCTTTCCTGAAGGGATGCTATCAATGGAAAAGTCAAAGGCCCAGCTTATGCTATTTTTCCCTTTGTGTATCTGTTAATGACTTCAGGATAGTTTCAGGGCTAAAAAGCTGTAATACCCTTTCCTCTTCCACAAATCAAGAGCAGCACTTCAAAAAAATGTTTCCTTAATGTATCAAAAATTGCCTTACTATACACAGGCCAGTTTTTGAAGTGGAAGTAACATGGAAACTACCTAGCCAGTGTACATGGCTTTGCAGGAGCACTTCTGGCTCCCCTGTGGTGTCATGGACAGGAGGGATGTTGGCCCTACAACTTATTTCATATAGAAAATCCTTGAGCCTTACCATGACAGTTTCACTCATCACAAGCTTGTGCTGTATTTGAACAAGTAACCCACAAGAATAAAACTTCTCATGTAGTAATAATCTGTTGAGACTAATAGAAAGATCTGGGAAAATATTTTGTTCTTTTACTCAGTGCCTAATTTACTGATTACTATAGATAAAAAATCAAGATGAAATAAAAACAGGCACAGCATATTTTAATCAAGTGATTGCTTGCATGTTTGTAGAAACAGGCCCTGAGTTACAGCTGTTTCTAAAAAACAAAAAAGCAAACAAGCAAAAACAAAAACCCCCGAGAACGCTTTGATATCATTAAATGGGAAAAATGCGACTCACCAAGATTTTATTTCCTCTAGACTTTATCCTGACATGATAATTATGGAAAACCCACTGACCAGAGTGTCATATTATGACATTAGGAGCTAGCTCAGGCACTAAGCAATATGCTCACCTACACTCTGGCTTCAGTTCTGATAGTTCCCTTGACCCCTTGCCTCAGTTTTTCCCCAGTGATCAGTACTGACAGCAGTACTGTAAGCTACACGCTCCAAGGGACTGTTTGATAACAGTGAAATGGTTTTCAGGTACTTTAACTGCAAAACAATTGCCTCTTTTACAATGTTATGAAGGAATTTCCAGCTCATGCTAGACCTCCACATGAGGAGGTCTCCAACAAGCAATGTTTTGTGAAGTGCTATTAGCAGCCTATGCAGCAACCTTATCAGGTTTGACTTCTTACTTCATTCATACTTTTTTTTAATGAAGTAATATGTAGGTTTGCTTTATAATTTTCCAGATGGTTCAATTGGACAAGCTCATTTTGGCTCCTCTCTCAGCACTACAGGCCTTATTTCAAGGCCCCCAGAAGCTCATCCAGAAGCGCTATGACAAACTGCTGGACTATATCAGCTGCCTTGAGAGGTCAGCAGGAGAAGAGCTGGATCTGGCAAAGAGAGACTATGAGGCTCTGAACGCCCAGCTAGTTGAAGAACTTCAGATATTCAACCAGGCAGCCAAGAAGATTGTGTTGAACTGCCTGCATTGCTTCATTACCCTCCTCAGGGACATCATGTGTGCAGCACTTCAGTCCAACTCTGCTGTGGTGGTACCTGTTCCAGTAAGGACATTGGAAAGGGATATAGCTATATGTCTTTTTTGTTTTTTTTTTTTTCCTTTCTGTATGATTTGGCTGGAGGTATTTAGAATATCCTCATAAAGAACCCTATTTTTTGTTTTTGTTTTTATACTTTGTAAACTTAGCATTTAAGTTTTGCCCACCTTCAACATTTTTACTAAGAATCCTCCTAATAGTGCTATTTCACCTACTGCAGTGATATTAATGGCAAGAACTTTACAATAAATTAAAAAGGAGGCATTGCTAACATTTTAGTCTTAACTTGTTTAGTCTTTAACTTGTTAGCAGCCTGGAAAAATGCAGAAGAAAATCCAAGAACACTTCTGCTACTACTACATCTACAGAGTTAAAGAAAAGACTGCAGGGCAGAAGTGAGTTAGAAGACCTGATTTAATTATTTCTATGATAAGCAATTTGCTTTTAAAACCAAACATGCCACAGAAGCTCCTGCAAACTCTCAAGACATTAATGTTTAAATCACTTCACTGATGTAGCCAGTGATAGCAAGTGTGCCTTTGAGCTGCCAAGAAGGAGGTTAGTTCCTCCAGCCAATTGTTGCTGTGCACTGTGGTCATGATGTTAAGATTCTCATTAAGAAGTTATTCTTTACTAATTTGCGGGGGGGAGGGAAGTTTCAATTTCATTGTATTTTTCCCCTAGAAGAGCTGAATGCTGAGAAACACAGCAGTGAAGCTGCCTTCACAACTGTGAGCCCACTCGCCTGAAACGGAGGCACATTTAAGTGACCATGACTGGACAAGACACTACATATAAAACACAGTTGGAGTACTCCTTTCCACCAGGGGGTGGATACAACACTTCCTAGTCACTTGTAGCTGAAAAAAATTAAGAAAGAAAAGTCAGGGTCAAAACAGAGATGCACTTTTAAATGAGAAAACAAGGGCTTTTTCTGCATTAAGGATTTGCATCCCTATAATCTGTATTTTACATATTGTATTACACATGTTACAATATGGAAAAGATTATGTTTTGAAAGCTGTTATACCAAGCAATGTTTGCAGTATAATTTGCCTATATATATATTTCTATGTATATCAGCAAATAACATTTAGGGTTAGACATGGGCTGAAAGCATTTACCTAGTGCCGCAGACAGAGCACAGACTAACCCAGCTACCTTAGAGCTGGTAGCAGCAGTTTCATGGCTGTGGGGGTAGTTACCTGAAGTCCTACAGCACGTTGGCCTCTCTGGGGTAACTGCGGATGCACATTTGCATCTGAAAACAAGCGACTCCGTAGCTTAAGTCCAAGGCTGCTCACTTTTATCATTTCTTGCTGTTCAGTCATTTTCATTTTAATCACCATTTCACAATTTTCCATGCTGTTAGGAATACTTCCAATGATTTAGTTATATCATTATGTTTTTAAATCTAATAGTAATCATTCTAAACTTTTAGCAGGGATCTTTCACTCTTTCCTTTCTGTCTCATACCTAGTGCAGTATGGGCTCTGCAGGATATAACAGTAACTTAACAGATCTCCTCATTCCTAGTATTCATCCCACAACACCAAATCTGCCGTCTGAAATCTCCTTACCGCCTTGTTCATGAGATCTAACCCACCTTTGTGTTTGCAGCTGTCGTCCTCAAGCATCTGTGAAGTGCAGAATCAGTTGATGGAAGAGGTTCACAAGCTGAACTTTGTAAAAGAAAACAGCAGTGCAACCTTTATCGAAAGAAAATTGAGCCTGGAGAAAAAGAAACCTGTCCCAACACCGGTGTGTATCATACTTCTGAACTGTGTATGAAGCATCCTCTTTTGATCACTTCTGAAACAAGTCTGCTTTTAAGCCATCTAGAGGTTTGCAGTGTGTCCCTTCAGCGGGAACCTGAATGGGGTTGTTAGAATGAAGCTTTTCCATTCACTGGTAGTTTCTGAAGGTTTTCCTATCTCCTAATATCTTGAAATTCTGCTTGAAATCATCTCTGACAATCCTTAGATCTTTAACCTCATTAACTGTAGATACAACATTCAGGTGCTTCTCTAAATAGTCTTGATGAGCATCTTAATCTAATAACTTTTTACTTTTTTCAGCTATGGTCATTTGTGCATATATTTATGTACACAAATATATACACACAAACAGCCGTATCAGAAAACGTTAAAAAATCCACCAGGAAATCTGCATGGGCCCAAATCCCCATCTAATTAAACACTTCCAAAGCTTATAGTGCATAGTAAAATAAAAGCTCAGGTGCAGATTCCCTGCAGAAGCCAAGAAAACAGTAGACCCCCTTTAGCACCCCTAAGGCACAGATGCTCTTGCTACTGTGACATATTATGGTCACTGCACCTCCTGGCCTGTCCTCAAAGCAAGCTGACTGGACGTGTTTTAAGCAATTAACAACGTCTCACACTTGCACAGCAAAGTAATTTCATACAAGTAGAAGACCATTCAGAAACTACTGTTTTTTTTCTTTAAATAATTCCTTGATCTGTATGCAAAAAATAAATGGCCTACAGTCACATGCAGTAAACACCAGTGTCTATTGATGCTCTAGAAACGACCTCAGACTGATGGCCCGAGAATATTTTCATTCTTTTCAGCTCGAAACCCCACACCAAACAGAAGAGCACAGGTCCAAGCTGTTGTCTACATACAACACAGAACTGCTGTATCAAGCTAAGCGCAAATGCAATGCCACACAGCAATTTGATATTGATTTACATGAAGGAGAGCTGGTGGCTGTCGTGGAGCAAAAGGACCCCTTCGGCAGTACAAGCAGATGGCTTGTTGACACAGGAAGTAAGTTACCTGCACAAACATCCCAATAACACCTTCTCTTAAGGCTACTGACTTCTTTCCATCCTGGCCCCATCTGTTTGCCTCTGTCATACAGACAGCTGCATAAAATGGTTGGTTTTGAAATATATTTTTCTCTCTTATTCTAATATCTAGTCCTTAGAGGGTATGTGTATTCCTCCTTCCTGAAGCCTTACAACCCAGCCAAGGTGCAGAAGGACATAACAGACAACAGCTTTTGTGATGACGACTTTGATAACATCAGCCTCTTTGTCTCCTCACGGCCCTCCGCTGACAGCTGTGCAAGACGTCCAGGACTCAGGACGAGTGACAGCAATTCCAACTTTTCTCCTGTTGTTTTCTGCGAAAATCCCACAACTAGTGGGGCGGAAATTGGTGGCATTCAAGACGTGGATGATCAGCAAGTAAGTGTGATGCATAGTGTGGCTGTGTTTTTCCCGTTTCAAATCCAAAAATACACTGCTTAGAATTTAATGGTTTCCCATTTAAATCGCAAGAGGCTTCCGCTAACCTGCCAATATGACAAGGTACATCCGACATCCCATTATCCTCTGCTTTTCTTTGGATTTCTTAAATAGCTACAAGGTAGGAAAAAATAATCATTTAAAAATGAGTCACAGCTCTGTCTCACAGAGAAACAGGTGCACTTGCCTGCCACACATACAGTGCCTCAAGGCTCTCCTATGGAGCGGAGGCCTCAGAAATACCCACGTTCTGTTTTTCCCCCTCCCACTTACCTTTGAGGAGAAAGCTGGGGCAGCGCTGATTAGCAAGGCACAGAAGCGACCTGTGTTTTTACTATTTCCAGATGAGATTACTGCAGATAGGATATTTGGCTGCTGAAACGATGATCGGAGGGATTTGTTAACAGTTGCCACATTTAAGTATAGGAGGTTTATGAAAGGTGGTTCTCATTGATTAAACTTTGCTGTAAATGCTCAGGTCATCACTCCAAGCTCGCGGACATCTGATGTGAATTGAAGATCTTATCAACTTGGGGTGCCCTTTGGGTGGTACCACACAGAGCTTGGTTTGTTTCTTTCTTCCATGGACGAATATTCACATTTTTTCAATTTTACCTCTTTTTCTTGGCCCTGTTATTTGTACTCTGTGTAGCCATAATAGACTCATTATACACTAGTTTGTATCCACATAATTCATACTAATATAAAAGCAAAGTGTAAGATGCAGTTACATTTCTGTATTCATTTTTTTTTTGTGCCTTTCTTTTTTCAGACCTTTTATGCTGTTTATGCATTTCAAGCAAGAAATGATCAGGAACTCAGTCTTCAGGAGTACCAGAGGGTTAGGATACTTCGTTTTTCTGACCTGAGTGGCAATAAAGAGTGGTGGCTAGCAGAAGCCAAAGGTCAGAAAGGATACGTACCATCTAATTACCTTGGGAAGATGACATACGCTTAGGAACAGCAAGGTCCATTGAGCCAGTTTCTCTGAAGGAGAGAGAATAATAATCTATTATCATTTGCAGCAAGGCAAACTCACAAGTGATTGACAGAAGCCATGATATCAAGTACAGCACACAGATGATATTGAGAACTTCCATTCTCCAAAAGCCATCACCTTGTCAAGACCTGAGGGAAAAAACATTTAACTGGAAGACTGATTCTGATTAATGTCCTGAAGAGCTCCCTTTTTTATTACCCCATAATTTTCTCTTTTGTCAAACAGTGTCCTACATCAAAAGTCAACAAATCACATCTAAATTTATGCTTTTCTTCCATGGTATTTAGCAAATAACATTCAAGATGAAAAAAAAATTAACCTTGAAAAAGGACAATCTCTGTCTTCAGGGATTCCCTAGCTCCGACTGAATCTTCATGAAGTATTGTCTTGATCAACACAGACTCTTCGCAGAACTTGAGCTTTTGGATGTCTTATTTTCAGCCACTTTTGCAATGAACCTTCCCCTCTGAACTGGGAAAAGAAAATGGATTTCATATTTGTAAGGAATATTTTCTAGACTGTAAGTTAAAACATATAGATTATATCCACCAGTGGCTAGTCTCAGGGAAAGAACATGTTTAATTGCAGAAATGTGAAAATTCTGGGGTGCTACAAAAGGAGGTACTGTGAAATACAGAAGTTACAATATTGAAAAAATTACACAGCTATTTCATATCACAGGAAACAGTTTGTAGCAATATGAAGATGCATCAGGATTGAAAAGTGTCTCTATATTAGCAGTTTTATACTGCAGGATCTGCTACTGAAAGAACTTATGTTTCCCAAGTCGAATAACCCATGCTCTAAAAGAAAAAAGTGCTATTCCATGAATATTTACTGCCCATCTGATTCCTTGGGTCAGATGCAGAGATCATGTTTAGTGTACTAACTCAGACTCAAGATGTGTGAAGATCTCTTTTCCAAGTAAAATCATCATTCTCATTCCCAAAGTGGCTGACCTTAGACTGAACACTTAAGGATGTATTGATGAGCTGATTTACTGTTCTTTGGAATCAGAGTATATTACTACATCTTACTAAAGTACCTTCAAAACTGTTAAACTGATGGAATTAGTTAAGAGTAACACCTTGGACCTCTAATGAGGAACAAGGACCTTATTGTGCTAAACAGTGCAAAAAGCAAAAAAGGTTTTGCTTGAAGCAGTTGGTGTGAGTGAAATACAAGACTCTGACAGGTATTTTCTGCAGAGCTGCATAATTCCTTATTACCAACTGACCATTAAAGTGACAACACTATTAACAGATGTGTGTGGGGAAAGGTTGCTCATCAAGGGCAAGGGTGTACACTAAATCTATTGGCTGCTAAGTTTCTTCCCCATGTTGCTCAAGCGTGGGGTATGAAAATAAAATGACTGAAACTTTTCCTACATCTTGGTAAAGGTAACTGGCCAAAGACAATGAGAGGAGTTAAGAAGCTGATGCAAATAGAGTTTTGCTACACTCATGAATTCAATTTCATTTTCTTAAGTGTCCCATATTTTCATTTGATCATGCTAAAAAGGTAGGGAATGTTCCTGAGTTTGCTCAGATGATGAATGCAGTGAATCAGAGATGCAATCCTGACATTTGTGCTGGATTAAATCATATGAGAGAAGCTTTTAAAACTGAGATAGTCATCCAGAAATTGGTGTGTGAATCTCTGAGGTACTGCAATCCAATGAGCAGTCTTGATAGCTACACACTGCTTCATCTAACTGTACACAAGCTCAGGCACTTAAATCTTACCATTTCCCCGATAAGCAAACTAGTCCCCATTCCTTTTATTCATGACTTAAATTGTTATTACAAATAGCTTTGCCTGTAGGTTAGATGAAGAAAAGTCACTGGGGTTGGGTAATCAGTCCAGATGAAGGGACCGAAAGAACAGAACTGACCCTACTGACAGTTTGCACTACTTCGGCTTTTATACTTGAAAATTAAGGGAAGGATGAACTTAAGATATTTTCCAACATGTCTTTAACATTTCAGAATATTTTATTTGGATGTAATCCATACTTTGTACTAACTGGAAGTTTTTAAAATGACTGAATTGAATAGGCTTGATGCAGATACTGCAATTAAGATAGAGCAATGAAAGGGCTAGAGTCAAAAATGGTTTGTCTTAGCTCTGAGTGCTCATCTCGAGTCATATAGAGGGCCCCGATTTTGACAGAGCACTGTATGTGTTGCATATGAAAACTCGGGCTCTATGAAGGTGTCTCAGTATTCAAATGCTGCTCTCCAGATACTGCAAAGAATGAAGGATAAAACAAAGCAGCCGTCCACCAAAATTCCATAGAATTTCTGTGAAATTTGCAGACTAAGAGGATGCAACTTTCCAGTCTATGGATACGACCCATAATTTTTATACTTTGGAAAAAGGTATACAGCTATTTTACCTTTTGTTACACTCACAAACTTGTGAGTCAAAGAATACTTGGTTAGGATTAGATTAATCATTTCAGAAATTTAAAGTTTCAGCTGCTATAATTTGATGAGATGACATATATTGCAAGCTTTTACCTGTGAAACACATGAATGCAAACTATAATTTAAAAAAATGAAAAGAAGCTCTTGGAATCTAAAGCCTAATGTAAAATTAAGGAGATTTACAGAAATTCAGATTAGACTTGCTCAGACACATCACTCAGTGCTTTAAATGCCAGAAACTCCTCTCTGTTAGGATTCAGAAATTGTTAAAAACTATGCAATATTTTCGTGATTGTTTCTTTAATGTAGAGAAGACTTAAGTTTTCTTCCTGTTATTGACAAATTAATTTATTTTGATTGAAGCCAGGACAAGCTGAGTTTTAATAGACCAACCATGCATATATTCAAATGTGGATTTTATTGACTTGAACCATCAAGGCAGTAAGATTTCAAAAACACTTCAAACATGGGCTCCATCGGGACTGAAGTATTTCTTCCTTCAGGGGATCTATTTAGTGTTGCCATTGATTTCTGTGCAATAACGTAGAATCCAGTAAGTGTCTGAGCCCAAGCACAGCGCAGTCTCTGGCTGTGATCTTTGGCAGCTCTGTGTTGCACTATGTTCCCTCTGCTTGGAGGGTAGCAGAAAATCTTTACCAAAGATCCACCTTTTCAGCACAGACTGAGCACTGATTCTTTTGACATTGCATCTTAGGAGGCTTCACTGAGTAGTTACTTCAAATATTAAAGAACTCTTGTTGCTTTTCTGAAATACCTTATAAAAAGGCAGGTATGTGAAACAGACCCCATACCTCTGATTACAAATCTGGTCATGACAAAGCTGATACCTAGGGTTCTATTACTGATAATTCCTCTTATAATTGTTTGTTCAGAAATTGTGAAAAATCTTTTAAGTTATTGTAATAATAAAAATCTTTTTTTGTAAGGTTATGTTGTATTTTTCCTGAAGAAATGCATAAGGGTTTATAAGGTATTGAATACTTTTCTTCTGTTATCAACTGTAAAAAGTCATTACAAAACGAGCAGAGCAAGGGAAATGGACAGTTGCCTCAGAACAGGGCAGAATTTCCATCCTAGATTACAGATATTAGAATTTGTTATCAAAATACTGAGCAAGTTTGAAAATACACTTCGGGTTTCCACATGGGAGGCCAGCTCTGCTCTTTCCTAACTGTTCCTGTAGCTGTAACCATTATTACTGCTGTGTCCAATCTGTTCTGCTGTGATTTGTAATCAAGTTTCTTACTACCGTTTATTACAGAACTTTGAGCTAGATTCTAGCTCTTCGCCCTTATATCCAGACACCATCAGCATCCCCTAATCCCAGGAGAAGCATTTAATGGAACACAAGGATTATATGCAAAATACTAAGGATACCAGAATTTGCACATTTGCACATCATATTTAAGTGGAAGGGAAAATATTACCACACCAATTTATAAAAAGGATAAGGAACATTAGGCGACTACTTTTTATAGTAAGTAACAGAACAACCCAAATTGGATACAGAAAGCCAGAAGACTATTTCCTAGTCATCCTTCCTACATACAATACACAAACTTGATTCCGATGCCTTCGTTTTTGTCTGCCCTACGCTAGATTCCTCAGTCTGAAAACATGAATTCAGATGAATACTGTAAAACAGGCTGCATCCCACAAAAAGCAGTTGTTAATTCTACCCTAACTGTAACTTCAAAGCAGAAAGCACCCATTACCTTCAATCTATTCAAGGAAAACACTGTTTAAAAGACTAGGTCTATGCTTTAAATCCTTCCTGATATAATACTTCAAAGAACACCAATCCTAACTGACATTTTTATACCAAAACAAGGAGGTTTTGTCCTCCTTTGTCATTTAGGAAGTCAGGGAAGGTACAGGAGAGAAAGTCTTTTGCTCGTATAAGTTGCAGCTCTACTACAGATTTTGCTGATATAACATCATCAGCAAACCCCATCTCAATTCCACCTTATTGGAAAGACAAAAGGAAAAGACAAGTTTGCCTGAGTAATATAGGACAAGTATTTCATCTACAGTCAACTTCTACCAGATTTCTAGAGGTGAGAATATCTAAATAGTCTTGAACCAGGTTTCAGAGAACTGTTAAGTGGGATAGCTACCACAATCTGAAAAGCAAAAATTAGCTGTTCCCTGCTTTGTTCTCTCCATACAAGATATCCACAGAGCCAACTGCAGAGCTCAAATATAATCTCTCAGGAGCTCCCAAGCAAAACTATCCATATATTGAGGTGCAACTGAGGCACTTCTGCATCTTGAATCTTCCTCAGAGAAACAGATTTAATACTGGAACAAATGCCTTGACATTCTATCCCTGAAAAGATTTTATCTGCATGCTCCACTTCAGAGTGTAGACAATATTCTTTAGATTAGGAGGCAAAAATGCCATCTGTTTGCAAGTGATGACTGGTTCAATGTCTTTTTTCACCATACCATCATTAAAAGCATCTCCTGTGCTAGATAGTAGGAAAGAGCTCGATCGAGAGGCAATAAAAGCTTCCAAATTCCTCTTTTTTGCTGATATTTTTCAATCATCCTTGAAGTCACAGGCAATATGGGAAGGTAAACGCCTTGCTTCCATGCCCCTACAAGGCAGCTACAGTACATAAATGCTTCTTTCTAACAGCAACCATGCAAAGCACAAGCCTGCAACAGCACTGAGGGGCTGAGGAGGCTCCAGTGCCACAAAGGAAACACAGCTGATCCTACTGACCCCTTGGAACAGGGAATTTAATGTATTGAGCTTGAGCATGCCCTGTACCCATAGATGAATGCCCCTCCCCAAACCCTCTCTTGAGTTATTAGCGGCAGTGGCAGTTAGGCAGAGGACCTAAGATGCTGCTAGCAAGGAGTTACCTGGACACTGCTGTTGTGCTGGGACATGCCTGCACGCAGCCCTGCCCCAGCACAGCTTCTCCCTCTGTCATCCCTCAGCAGCTGCTCCGTTTCCTCCTGGGACAGAGACGAATGAGGGGAACACATGACAGCTCCCATACGAGTCTTGGAGTATGCCACTGGGAACAACAGAAATGCAAAGTTAAAATTAAGCTTTTTATTAACCCTTGTGATTGCAAAATCTGAAACTATCATTTTCATGAAGTAATAAAGTCTCTAAATGTTTATATTTGAAAAAACTGAGACAACAAGTTTTTAATTTAGCATCTAACATACCTGATGTTTCTGGCACTGACAAACACAAAATTGTTTCTGACTATCCCTGCTTCCCTTCCTGAAGGGGATAAAACCCAGTCTTCATCACTGAATGCCACAGTAGGACAAACTCTTCAATTCAGGTTGTGTCTGCTCTTTCAGCACAGTCACATCTGTAGTCTATAATAACTACTCTAACAGGAAACATTAGGATCTCCAACGCAGATTACATAGATCCTAAATATCTGACCCCTGAAATTCCAGACCAGTACAAGTTTTCTTCTTTCCCCGTCCAGTTTTTCTTCCAATTACAATTTACAAGACAACAAACCACCAAAGGGAGGAGACAGAACCAGAACCTCTAGCCTACACAGGTTCCATTTGCTACTTTGAGTAAAATGAAGGCAGGCATGCATTTGTGTACATTTACTTCCATCTCTACCACCTGCTAGAAATTGCTGCTAAAAGAACTGCTAGAAAGATTTTTCCTACTAATTTGAAAATTCTGGCAGATTTCTTTTAAGAGCAGATTATAACAAAACCTCCAGGTTTTATCTAACACTTTATATAGATTCCAGTGATCAACATTGTTACTAACTACACCAGATTAAGGAGATCCCTGTCCTTGCTCCTTCCTTGTATAAAGGGACAGTGATATGAAAAATTGTATTTTCAAGTAATCATAAAGGCTACAGTGCAGCAGTTCAGACTGGAAGGTACATTTTCCCAGATAGGTTAGGAAGCATTTCTACTTTAACTCATGCAAGACTTGAGGTTTACAGCAGTACTTAGAGCATGCCATACTTACAAGATTGAAAGGTCTCCCATGTTGCAGGTATCAGGAGGGAAGCCAATACGCAGGCTCCCAAGATAATTTCCTTTCATTTCTTTCTGTTTTTTTTCCTCCCCCTCCCACATCAAAACATAAGAAATCAATTCCATAGGTTTTAGATGTGCTTCAACTAGATGATTTAATTCTAATGTGTATGATCTTCCACTTATTTTCCACTTGTATTACAAGAGGACAGTTCTAGGTTTCTTCACGGATTAGAAGAGCTTGATAATACAGTGTTAGTTCTTTCACCCTTACAGGTTACAGACCATTCACCTTCTGCCAATGCTCTTTTTGCCTTCTACAGAGGACTACAACACAAGTGACCACTGGAGTTTCCCAGCATATAAAAATAAAAGACATCACTTAAAATTCTCACTTCAAGTGGAATTTTTTCCAGTGTCGATTTTCAGAATCATTTCAAGAAATAGATCTTTCCCCACTGAGGAATTGCATAATTTAGGATTAACTTCATTAAATCTGCATAATAGACAATCCTGAACAGCAGAAGCATTTCTCAGTTTAACTACTGGAAAACAATATGAAAGAGAAGCAGCAATGTCCCAGATTAATAACACTTTTATTAACAGTGTTGTGTAAGAATGACAGCTTCTAGAAGTCCAATTTAAGGATGCACATAAATATTTTCTTTATATATAGAAAAAATCCAAATGTAACAATATGTTTCGAAGCTTTGAGCTAAAAAACAGGAGGCACATTATACTCAATATTCTCCTATTGTATTCAGTTCTTGGATTTGAAGTCGGAGAACTGCTAGGTTCATTTAGTCTGCTAGGTTCATTTAGTGACCTCCCGTAGAACATATGTTTCTGTCTTCCCTGAATTAACTACTGTTTCAGTGTGGAACTGTGGAATTTTCTTTAAAAAGAGACCACCACTGTTTTACAGACCACCACCACCATGACCATTAACGAGCAGCAGGATTACTTCTTGAGTTTCTTTTGAGCAGCTTTCTTCTTGACCATCTGCAGCCTTTTCATGGCATTGAGCTGAGACTCCTGAGAAGTGGGGCCTTTGAGGGAGGCCGACGGATTCCCGGCGTCCCCAGCCGCTTTGCTCGCGTTGCCGCTGCTGCCAGCGGTGCTCCCGCCGCTGCCGTTGCCGCTGGGCACCTGGCTGCCGCTGCTGCCGGGCACCGTGCTGCTGGGGCTGGGGAGACCTGCCTTGCTGACGTTGTCGCTGCTCACCGAGCGGCTCAAAGGGGTTTTGCCCAACGTTAGAGGTGGCAGCGGCTTCAGCTGGGTAGGGTTTGTGCTGTTGTTTGAAGCTGCTTTTGACCCTTGTCCTGGTTTCGAAGCTGCCAACCCCGACAAACCCACAGGTTTCTGGTTATTAGGAGAGGCTGCCGGTTTCCCACTGGCACTCTGTGCTGTTGATCCCAGTTTGGTAGTTGATGGAGTCGTAGAGGAGGTTTTGACTGCAAAAGCAGCCCATCCTGTAAGGCCACTGGTTGCTGAAGAGGAAACACTTGTACTGGCAGAGTTCCCCGAAACTGCTGCCGAGGTCTAAAAAGAAACCAACCACTATTACACCAACATTTATGTAATACATTGTGGCCAAATAGATAAGCTTCCATTGCTGTTTTTTGCCTAGAAACATCCATCACAGTATTTCATCTGGCCACTACAGTTAACAGCACTAACAACAAAAAGGACACACATACAGCTAAATTAATTTCCCAATAATCCATAATAAATCCAGTGTTACCTTTCCTTTCTTCTATATAGCTAACGGGTTACCACATGACATCATAAACTCCTAATAAAACTATAAAAAAAAAAAAAAAAAGTTTAACTCACACAATTACAGAGAGCCCAAACTTGCTAAGTACAGGCAGAGGCAACTGCCTTACTTTTATTTATTGTGGTTACCTGGTGTTGCTTTTTAACAAGCTGACAGAGGCCCAGACAAAAAAAGTCAGGCCCTGAGAAACTAAGTACTGCAGATCTTAGTCTTTTGGACAGAAGAGGGGTGTCTAAACTCTCCTCCTTCCCCTCTTGTTTCTCACCACAATGCATAATTAAAAACCTTTTGTCTTCCTATTCAGACAATGAAATGGAAAAACTTTTTGCAGCCATTAACTATGTTTCCTCAATACTATCTATTCCCAGTTTTCAGTTTGGGATAATATGCCAGTTATTAATTCACATCTATAGATAGCAGGGTCAAAGCTAAAATTAAGATCCTATATTTAAATAGTCTCTTTCATAATATATCCAGATAATGTTGTAAACAAGATGGATGAGATTAAACTGCATTCCTACAACCCCCATTAGGAACACAGCCCTGTTGCACTGGAAGTTATTTACACATATAAGTGCTTGAGCAGTAGTCTTTATTCACAAGTTCCAATGCTGGCAAAGCAATGGCAGATAAATTAGGGTACACAAATCACCAGGATTTTAAGTTACAGATGTGCTTTCCTAGATAAGGGTCATGGTT
This sequence comes from Crypturellus tataupa, assembly GCA_034781795.1. NCBI lineage: Eukaryota > Metazoa > Chordata > Aves > Tinamiformes > Tinamidae > Crypturellus > Crypturellus tataupa. The sequence goes on along the minus strand of JAWLRI010000035.1, from coordinate 100,824 downwards.
TGTTGAGACTACTTTGTTATTTGTTCTGCTGCATCTGGTTTACTACCTTTAACCAACTCAGAGCTGTGTACCGAATAGCTCAAACATGTGGCAAGATGTCCGAGAAGTCTCCTAAATTAGAGGTTAGCTGGGTTCCCTTCTTACCATGGGAAGCCTTCCAATTACTAAACTACAGATATGATTTGCTCTCTGTGGCTAAATAATATATCTTTTACATAATTATAAGGGCTCCTACTTGTACAAAGTACCGTTAAAAAAAAAAATCTCTGAGTAAATACTCCTCTATAAAAAAATAATAGTCAAGAGCTGGATGCTTTAAGGACTCATAATTGAATTGAGATTTTTTAAACTTACTGCTAATGCAAAATCATTGTATTATGATATTACTTCGTACACATGGAATAGCAGACTATTTTCAGTTATGGTTCTTATGAGAAAAGACTGGCCTAATTAAGATTATCATATCTGTGCAGTTAAATATAAACTCTTCCTCCAGAAAACTTAAACTACATTACCTTGACTTCTGTTCTCTTGAATGCTAGAAAAGCTGGTGGGGTATCAAGTTTTAACTTAATTTCTGGTTTCTTGACCAATGGATCTTTCACAGCTGGTGCAACTGAAACCACAGCAGGAGTTGGTTTCTGAGGTGTTTTTTGGGTCTTTTGAGCCTGCGTAAGACAAAATACAGATTAGTTATGGCCCCTATAACATCAACAGCTTGAACAAAAACACGAGCATTATCAGATGGCAGTCCAGCTTTTAAAATATTGAAATTTAAGCTGAATTATGCTTGAGAAACAGGTCAAAACTGGGGCTGTAGAAGTAGTTTTGAGTAGGGTACTAAGGGAAGTTTAGTCAAAAAGCATACTGAATAGGCACTCCTTCAGCATGAACAGAAAGTGGAGTCACATAGGGAACAGAAAAGCACAAGGCCTTTACAAGAAAAGTCAACTTGAGGAAGGTATAGACAGACACAAACAGTACTGGCCCAGGTTGTGGGCATCTGTTAAAAAGGCAGCAGGGAAGGTAGAGTTCATGCCAAAAGAGCTTAGCATCTTGAAGGGAAAGGCTGAATTGCTGCAAGGCCTTTCCCATCAGTTATTGAAAACCACCCCTCTTAGTTCAAATGTCCCATATTCATGAGAATAATGAGGTTCTTCAGCAACTGATGAGGAACATGCTACTAGAGCATCAGAGCACCCAGCACTTCAGATCTGCACCAAAACCGGCAGTTTCTTATTAGAGACAAAAAACATTTCCACAACCAAGATGAAAGTTAAAACTAGGGCAATACGGCAGATTTGCACTGAAAGACAGCATCACCTGAAAGAGTGGTTAACTATTGCTTATTAAGTAGGAAAGAATGTTATTTGACTCTCAGTTTTTGCTTCTTAAAAAAAAAAAGTACATTTCTGCTCTTTTAGATGTTAAATTAAAAAGCACAGCAGCACCAACAGAAACATGCTGTGAGAAACTGTTCTTGAACATGCTTCCAACTTCCATAACCTTTAAAAAGCTCATGCATCAAAAATAGCCTGCTGTATTCAAGCAGTGTTCATGCTAGACAAATAAATGATTCCTACCATTCTCTTCATCTGTCTGGTACAGCGTGCACAATACCAAACGAGCCGAGGATCATTCACCTCCTTGTCTGTCACCTGAGGTTTATGGCAATCCTGGTGATAGAGATTATGGCACTCCTGACACTCCACTAACTGATTCCCAAAAGTAACTGTCATTTGCCTGCAGAGCAAATAGTTAAGAACAGATTATGAGAGAAAGTACTTTAAGGATTATCCAATTGTTGCAAATTTTATAAGACTACAAAAAACTAAGAATATTTTTGGTCTCACATAAGTTTTCTGCCTATGAGAAGTAAAATATATTCCCTTCTCCTGGTATGAGTTTCTTAAATATTTTAGAAGTTTTTTTTTTTAAACATCACCTCTCAAATCTACAAATTTTACATTAAATGGGTACATATAGCAGTGTTACCTGTTTGATTTTTGTATCAAAAATTTAAGTCTTACCTGCTTTATTTCATCTGCAGGGTTGTTCCCCCCTCCCCGCCCCCACTCCACCTCACAATTGACTGTATACCACCAATATAATTTTTTCACCTTACAGTAGCACCCAAAGGCCTAGTCCGCATTTGGATAGTTTTGCTGTAAGCTTCTGAACAGTATAGTTCAAGAACAATAATTTCCCAGTGACAGTCATGTGAAAGCCCTTTCTGTTCAGGGATTTAAGAGCATTATCATGCAAGATATATATTACTTTATAGATGTTTTATTTGCCATTCTGTTGGTCCCTACTAACCAGACAGACACTTGGAATTTGAGATAATACCAAAAATCATGGAAAGATGGAATAGAAAGGATTAACTGTGCAGTGCTGCCTTGCAACAAACACATAAAATAAAGTCTTCATCACCAGCTTATGTGGGCCTCTAGTGAAAGTAATCATGCTGTATAAATGACAAATTAGTGATATACACATGACTGGAAGTACATCTGTGAATTAGCCAAATACCACCTTCCTAATGATTTCTTTCAGATGACAAATCAGGTTATTTAATTGCTAAGCTGCTTTTGCTCATATCCCTGAGGAACAGGTACGCAGGTAACCATGGAAACTCTATGTGGATGGGTGGGGAGAAGGAATACCTTATCTCTTTCTACACCAAGAAAATGAAGTCAGAATATACCACCCATATGGCCACTAGAGCCTTTTCTAAGCAATATTTTTGAAGTGTCTACAAAAAGGAATAAACCTTTCAGAAACTCCAGCGCCTCCTATTTTAGGTTAACAATATTACAAATGCCACTTTCCCCCTCTTCTAAAACCTGGGCCAGGACAAAGCAGTGGCGTTTCAATCACATGTCTTAGGGTAGAAGATATATCACCCTATTTGGAAATTAGGGCAGCAGTGATTTCAGCAGCAGCACAAACATTGTCCAAATAGAAAAACTGACTTTTTTTTTCCATGCCCAAAACAAAAGTAAACCATCCTCATTGTAAGATGATTTGTTAAACAAGAAACATGATTGTTTTACCTTCATAAACAACAACAAAAAAAATCCTTAAATATAAGCAAATTTTTAAATATTTTCTTGGGAAAACTGTGGGGGCAGAGGATGGGGAAGAGTTCACTGTCACCTGTAAGTTACACGCAATACTTCTTCATGCAACTGAAGGGCCGTAATACTGAGTCCTGTCTTACTGAAATATGTATATGTTAGAAAAGATAAAATTTTTTTAATATCCGCTCCTGTATGGCTAACTACATATTACAGAACAAAAAAGTAAGTCCTGAGCCTTGGGTGACTGATGCCATCTCTAACAGGTTCCTTTTCCTGATGCACTTCCCTTTAGTGTCAGTTTAAGCGTCTAGTTTAGTAGGTCAAGATAGATAAGACTTTTGCAAGAGCACTATGAAGTTGTGACCATAATGATTAGCTAGAAGCAATGCCTTCAGCAGCCAGGTTAAGCGTCGATTACGGAACAGCTAATTTAAGCACATCCGGGCCCGGCCTATGCTTCTCACAACAAGCTGTTAGATGCAATAGGCACAACAGCTCATTATTTCTTCATTGCTTGTTTCTCATTATGCCTGTGCACGTTTTCCTTTGCCTTGGGAGATGCATAGTCAGTATACTACAGCAGCTCAAGACCATCTACACCAAACTTTCTTCTTCTTGCTCAGTGAGTTAATACTATGTTGGTTTTAGTACCATTTCAAAGGAGCCAGTAGAAACCAAATTTGGAGGAAAACAAGGTCAAATTGAAAGACTTCTCATTTTACATTGTTTCACCTGCTCTTCCCTTTTTAAAGTCTGTAATAAGCTGAACATTCAAGCCAATACATGAGAATGTCACAAGAAGACTCATCAATTCATGAAGTCACCTCATCTGAGTAACAGGAGTGACCATAGAAATGGCACAAAAACAAATTTAGGGACATATTCACAATTGGCTTAAGCCAAGCTCAAATTCATACTGTCACTGAAGAGGTAGCCCCGTCTTCCTCCCTATCCTGGCTGGATGCAGGAATGGGGGGCCATGTGCCAGCATATGTGTGCCCATACGTGCTGGCACATGTCACTCACTAAGTCAATTGGAATCTAAACCTACTGGAAAACCTGAAAGGGAAGGAAGTTCACGTGAAGAAAGCCAAATTGTTCCTTTTAGCAGAAGCAGGAACTTGAAGGAACATAAATCAACTATGAAGCCAAATCCTCATTGAAGTGATTTGCTCTCAGGTCGTATATTTAAAAGCACATTTTAAATTTTACTTCCCTATAAATCTAGATTCTGTATATTCAAATATATATTCATCATTTTTAGATCCTTTATTGGTAAGTAAAAGGAAATGCCTGACTGGAGGAGGAAACACACTTACTTCCACAAAATACTTCTGCAGAAAAGGACTTGCTTTAGAGTGCTACTTATCATTAGCCATTAATGTTTGAACTTGCCTTTCAGTAGTTGTCCTAGATTTGCATCTCATTTAACTTGATTATTTTTGACTGTCTTTCCTGAAGATTTGTTTTCCTCCCCTATATGAAGAGCTCTGTTTTCAAGAAGCCACTCATTCATGAAGGATACTTTTTCTTTAAACTAGTTTTAGAGGGGTGCTTAAGTGATTTCCAGAACAAGAACTTCAAGAAACAAAGCTAAATGATACACACAAAAGGTACAGAATGCAGGAATGTCGACTCACCTGCAAACAACACAAGCCAAACCCATTTCCATGGCAAAGTCATCAGCGCTGGTTTCCTCAAAGCTAGATAAATCAGGTATGGATAAATCCTTGCTTGTCTGAACTGTAATAGGAGACGAACGTGCTTCCTGCTTCTCTAGCCTTGGTTTCTTTGGAGCATCAACTCCTTCAGCAGTTTCCCCTTTTATCTGTTAAGCACAGATAGAAAATGTGGGGAAAAAAAAGATAATAAGATATTAAAACAATAAAATGACTAAAAACACTAGGTTAAGAGTATATGAAGGTATACTGTACACAGCATACACACAACACCATTGCCTTAGAAGAATATTTTCTCCAAAAAAAATCAGAGCTAGAAGACTACTTTCTGTACATGAGCTCAAAACCCATTGCCTTGGAAAATACACAAATTGGATTGCTAGATTTTAACCTTTTCAATTTTAGTATAAAGCACTCAGAAAAAATACAACAAAACCTTTGTTGGATTGCCTAAACATGATTGCATAAAACAGCTCATAAGTTATAGGCAGTTAGGCAAGAGTTGAGTTACACAAGTTACACATGAAAAATGCTTTTGTGGATAAACACTTCCAAATACAACAGTCATGCTTTTTCATTAGAGAACCAAGGTTAGACTTACTTTATCACCAGATCTCTTTTCTGTTTCTTTTTTCACCTTCTCTGATACAGCAGGTTTGCCATTGTTGTTACCTGAAGGCAAACTAGAAGCAGCTTTAGGTTCTTGCTTACTGGAAATAGGTTTGGTAACTGATACTTTTGGTTGCTCTACTTCCTAAAAAATAAAAGAAACAACAACTGAAGGCAAGTCATATGTGATTTACCTTCTAGTTTTCTATTGGATGCAGGTTAGAAAAACAGGTTTTCAACATATAGATGAAAATATGGAACACTTCATGTTGTTAAACTGCTATTCCTCTATGTCTATATATAATTAGATTTTAAGTGTGTTTAAGACTTTTAAACTTTTTATATTACATCCACAAACTAGTTTAAGCTGCAGTCAATTATTAAAACTTCCTCCTTATCACTCCCCTTCCAGAGTGAATGTGTTTCTTTTCTAAAAAGAGCTTTCCTTCAAAGCATTAATTAAAAGGGAAAGTTTTCTGCATTTGCATTTGAAATTCAATAAGATAATGAACACAATTTTTCAGATAGGTTTAAGACAAAAACTCAATGGATGCTGAAAATACAAATAGACATCTGATATCAGACATCAAAACTTCATTCCCTCATGAAGAGAAATATTGACCTGTGCTTAATCTCAGTCCATATTCACCTTTCAGGTTAATACATTTAGATATACATCTCAATAGAAATCAATAGTTCTTATTAGCTATGCATTAGTGTCAGCAGTGGATAGTGAACAAGCAAGTCTGTAAATGAGTGATTAATCCCAGTAAGATGTTTGAGCAAGGTTTCCCCTTCCACCTAGGCAAGGGAATTGCCCCATCTGCCATATATTCAGACTGGCCCTGAGCCTTGAGCTTTAGCCCTGCAAGTTCACTGACTTCCTGTTGAACCCACACACACAAACGAATTTCTTCCTCTCCAACAATTGCGTCTCTGTGTTCCTCACACTGTTCTTACATTACCTTGTTAATAAACTAATCCTGCCAACCAGAAATGCAAGAATTTGCATTTCTGTACATTTTTCTTCTAATTTCTCTTAATTTTTCTTCTATTACTGGATTTTGCTATCCACCTGACACCGGAGACACAGAAGAGAAGAACAAGAGAATTTTTCTTCAAGACAGTGTTGTCAGATTCAGCTTCCCAAGCTCTTTGAGGCATTAAACTTTAAAGAAGTAGGGAAGCAGAGTAAGACCAATATTTTTTTTCCAGGAAAGGAGATCCAATTTTATCACTATATAGCTTTTAGTTTAATATTTATCCCTGGCAAAAATAATCTGCCTGCTTATGTGCAATTTTAATTGAAAGTTAAAAAACATGATTCCAATTCACCTTGAACAGCCTATATGATAACTAACAAAAATGCTAAAGTCAATAGCAATCATTTTTTTGATTTTTACAGACTTATAACACTTGCAATATAGTGCAGAATAGCTCTTACAAGGTGAACAAGGTGAAAAGAATTTTCATTAACTTCAATTAATAGAATGAAGTATAGTGCATAAAAGGAAAATGAACAGTGTGAATGCTCTACATTTACTTTACTTCTTCCCTTCATTTCTGACTCCGCTTTAACACTTCAGCTACAAAAGTCAAACTAGAAACAGGTAGAGCTTTAACGAAGCATACAAAAATGATCCATGCCTTCCTAAATTCCAGTACCTTCTGGGAAGGACGATAGCTTGCATCTGTTCCTCTGGCTAAAGACTCATCAAGAAGTGCTTTTAGTTTTTCAGCGGAATCCTTGCTCTTTGAATGCAAGAAGCCTAGAGCTTTCAAAAATATGGGATCAAGTTCCAAGTTCACTGTAGTAGCCATAGCAGTATCTCAGGAGGAAGAGCTGAAAAACAAACAAACAGACCTTTAGTCTCGTGGGGCATAACTCGAACAGCACCGGTTAACTATCTCACAGAAAACTTTTAACAGAAGGACATTACGTGAACTTGAGCAATGCACGAGTTAAAAACAAGATAAAATAAAGATGACAAATTGGAATGAACACTATAACCATGAAAACTGACTTCTAACCAGCATTAGAAAATGACTGAGAATCTAACATTTCAAATGTATCTGATGTTGAGAAATAAACTTGCACTTTTATAAAGGGAACAATTATTGCTTAATCTTGACATCGACACAGTACTGAAGCATATACAGGAGAAGTGTAAACTTCAGGAAAAGCAATTTGCAGACTTTTGGTACTTTTCAAAAAAACAGCTCACTGTAACGTGCCATATGATAAGATATTAGTATGTAAGACTGAGTTGCCTATTTTAACAAAATTTGAAGAAATATTTGTATATTTAAGTTTAGCTGAAACTGCAAGAAAATGTACAACTCAGACTTTATAAAAGGTCCTTTTTGACAGTCAACTGATTTTTCACACCAAGTAAAAACAATTCAGAGTTTCTAAATGCCAGAGTATCCATGCAAATGGGATAAAGTGAGGAAAAGGGTAGAATAAACTTGTAAAATATCTTTGGTTGACAGCATTAGTTTTTGGCACTCTGGAGGCTTCTGAGAATTTCTGTAACAGCTCTAGGGAACTGCAGTTATAACAGAAATCCTCCCTACAAAACAAGACTGTAACTCGCAACTTAATCAGCAATTAACAATTACTAAAAATAAAGACACAGGAAAGGAACGCTCCTGTGCTTTTCCAAAACAGAGGAGGGGGAGCAGGTTCTTAAACTGTTCAAACCTCATTTGAAATACACCAGCATATTTTTTCTGCAACAAGGTAGAAGAGAAAAGAGCATTCATTGCTTCAGCTCAAAAGGGCTGCTTGGAGAACTTTTCTTCAGGTGCAGCTTCCAAGATCCCCCTCTCCCATACCACCGAAATCTTTTTGACACGGATGCCAGCAAACCTCTCCCATCCCAGCCCGCACACCAGTGGGGACAGGCCATTGCCTCAGTTCAAAATGGCTTCAGGAACCTCCACCTTCCATCTGGGCTTTTCACAAGAAGCCAGAGAATCACTATCAGGATCATCAAGGAGTTCAAAATCCAATAGACTTCAAACAGATTTTATCAGCCAACCCAGCAGAGCTAGCAACCCCTCTTTAACAACCTTTTCTCTACTCCATAATCTTTGCTACTCATCAGCTCATTCTCAAGAAAGCACTGAACACAGAAACTTTCTCTGATCAAGCTGAGACCACAATGCAAGCCCCATCCAGGGCACCTCAGCCTTTCTGATGGTCAGAAAAAGTCAGTTCAGTGCATACAGAAAACACATAGCCTTTCATTCAAGCATCTAGCTCAATTCTCAACTGAGAACTTTTTGTTCCATGTTTATGACTTCCAAGTTTCAATAACACATCATTTTAAGTTAGGACCCTGATAAATCCTCTATTAGAGAGGAACAACAGAATTAAAATACCAATTACAGAAATTGGGAATAACATCCTGTTTAAAAGTCACTATCGTCATCAGAAATCCCTTAATACTGTGTACACAAGGAACAGGTAGTCATTAATAACCAATTTAAGACATTTACAGAATTAAGAGAATTCACAAGGCAACTGTAAGCATACCAACCCCACTGTCATCTTTCTGAAGGTATCAGATGGCAGATTTAAGAGACACTTACTGGAAAGCAACCATAAAAGAGTTTGAAAAGCAGCCTTGCATTTATTTTATGTATGAAGTTGCAGCAAGCCTTTCTGGTCTCAAGGGTAAGTTATAATAATGTTATAACTATAAAAAAAGCATCAAAAGTTTTCCATGACAAGGGGAATCTAGACTTAAACAGCTCAGGTATGCTGTAACTTGAAATTTGGTACATATATGTTCAGTTGAGGTATATATTTTCAGATTTTTAAGTCTACTTTTAATTAAAGTGTGATAGGAATATGAACAGAACAATTGCTATCTTTGTATACTATCAATGAAAATTAAATTGATAGATACACTCTCTTGATGGACCACAACGACAACTGTCAAAACAAGTCAGATAATTTGCTGGGTCCAATATCATGCTTTTGATAGTGGCCTCTTCCTGGAGTTCAAAGATAGATGATCAGCTTGGTACTTGGAAAACTAAATACATTCATTCATAAACGGATCCTCTACTGGCAAAGTCCACATATATTTAGCAACTGCAGAGTTCTGGAGCAAGAACTAATAGTGCATTAATCATGAAGCCACAGGCTTGACATGCTTGTTCAGAAAATAAACCAAACATTTTTAGAAAAAAAGTAATAAAAGTGGAAAAAAATGACACTGTTGTATAGCAGTTTAGACATGCATGTATGATATTTGAATGCTGCGTCTAATGACACTGAAAATATGAGAATATATGAACATCTCTGAAAATGCAATCTGTTTGAGCTCATTCACATTAGTTTCTGAGACAGGAGTGCAAGGGAACATTCCTTTCCAACCAAGTGCATACCTTCAATTCATATTGTAATGTTACAAATAAAACCCATTCTTTGTGAACTTTGCAATACCTACAATTCCTCTCTGACACTGATTACAAAAGGAAGACTTTCATATCTCCTTTATAGCTACCTTCATCATCTTCTGTAGCAACTAAAACTGCATAATGTGAATCAGTAGCACCAACTACTCCTTCTAAAGTGCTTTAAAGTGGGTTTATCAATAAGCAATTTCATATAACATCATATTTCACCCCCTTTAGATTCCTCAGCATTTCCTTTCCTCCCAAATAACTGACAGGGGTAAATCTTGCCACTAAATATTAACCTTCTCTGGATCACTTTTAGATATAAATCCTAGTCAAGAATATTATTTTTAATAAGTGAAATCTTAAAAGTAGAAGGCAAAATCAAACTTTTAACCTCAGTTTGTGTTTTAGTTTCTTAATCAGCTTTTAACATGTGACAATTTCTCAGTTAACTCCCATATTGGATATTTCAAAATCCAAAGGCTGTGGTAGTCCAGGCAACTGCAACAGACCAATTTTATTAATCAATTCTCACTTCTCCAAAAATATTGTCTAAAGAATTTTAGAAAGACTAGACTAAAAATAATCTTTTTGGGAGTTAGTAGCATGGATATACTTTATAATCTATTCTGCCACCAGCACATTTTATCCTATACTTCTAATTTAATACTTCAATCACAGTATCCCACTTGCCTAAAATTGCTAAGATTATGTAATTGCTTGATATTGTTTGCTTCCTAAACCCCACAAACAAGACATTAGGAACCACAGTATCAGGATGGGAGGAACCTCAGGATATCATCTAGTGCAGCTTCTTGGTCCAAGCAGGGTCAACAGAGGATAGAGACCTGCTTGATAAGGACCTTGTTCAGCTGGATCTTGAAAATCCCCAGAGGGAGTCATAGCCTTTTGTGCAACCGCTCCCTGTCTGCCCTCACTGAGAGGAATTTCTCCCTTATTTCAGATCAGAGCCTTCCCCCTGCAGCACACCTGAGCAGAAGGAACAGCTCCATCCTCCCAATCATCTCCTCCTGGATATGCAAAGGCTGCAGTCAGCTCCCTCAGAACCTGTGGTAGATTATATCCACCACTCACTCCATCCTCACATCTAGATATATTTTGTCATAGGCTATAATCCACTTTGTCAGGCACAAAGTATCCTTGATATTCCAAGCTGGCTATTCCCAATTACCACTGTCCCTTTCTTATGCCCAGAAATGGCTTGCCAGAGGACTTTCCCCATTATCTTCCCAGCGCAACAAGGCAGTGAGGTTGGCTAGACTGTAGTTCCCTGTTTTGTCCTTCTTTACCTTTATGAAGGCAAAGGCAAGATTTGCCTTGCTACAGTCCATGGGAATCTCCTCTGCTCCTGCCCCACAAGCTTTCACAGTACCTATCCCCCATATCCTACTCCCCAGGCAGCCCAGCTCCTCAGCCACCAAACTCTGGCCACATAAGCTACCCCATCAAGTCCCAGGAGCAGAAGTAGCTCATAGTTCTCCACCTGCCCACAACACACTAGCTCCTTTTGCTCCCTTCCTAGCCCCTCTAAACGTGACCCAGGCTCTGAAGCTGCCTGTGACCAAACAAACTGCTCCCCCTCAGCTATCAGATGACTATATCTATTAGGTAAATGAAAGTCTCTAGCAAAAGAGAATATTTCAATAATTCAATGGTTTTGTTAGGAGTTTATTTTTAAATTAATTTGTCCAAAATCTAAAGTAATTTCAGCTGTCTACTTTAGCTGACTAAATTTATTTCATGTTTTTCTTTTCTAATCTGAGCATCTAAATACTTTCTTAGACTTCAACATGCATCTCCTTGTCCTTTTCTAACATTTACATAATAAGAAAAAACTAATAGGAAAAAAATAATCCCCTTCTTCCTCATTATCTCAACCTCTCAAGCTGCTTTCTGCACAGCTTATTAGACTAGCAAGTCAACATCTCTCTTGCCACCTTCTTATCTTTGGTACACTACCATATTTGCTTTTTTATCCAACTAACTACTGCTCAGGTATAATCCCAACCCTCTTTAGTATCACTTGTGATTTTTGTTTACATTTGTTTCCTACTTTTCTTTCTCGATAGTCATCTCAAATAAAGCACATAAAAGAGGAAACAAGCTTGATGCTTTGGACAACCTGTTCTAGTAAGAATCTTTCAGACTAAAGCATTCATAAAGAAAAGTTAACCACAAGAGCTTCATACAAATTTGAGCACTTAAAGTCTGATTAGTTATTATTTGATCAAACACACACAAAAAATGAATTAAAAAGCAAACATAAAGCAAGCATTTCTACACAATTCACTTGGGATAGAGAATATCCTTCATGTTGATTCCTGCTTATACACACTCTGCATATGTGTATACATACTCACATATACAAATAATTTAAATGGACACTCTAATGAGTGATTAAAGTCAAAAGCAAACTAACATATCATTAATTGAAAGCATATAAGAAGAGAATAACACTTCACACATTTTGTTTAATAAGAAGTTACTTTCCTGCAAAACATCTTTGTTCCAATGAAGTTATATCGACCAAAAAAAAAAAAGAAAAAAGCTTTTTTTTTTTTTTTTGCTAAAACCAAGAAAGTAGAAGTCACTACTTCATACACCACTTCAATTCACTAGCCCCTACCACCACCAGGGTTCAGAGCTCTGCAGAAATAGACCTGGAAACACTACTTAAGCAGGTGGCCCTACTTTAGTCAACAACAAATGGACTCTCTCCATTACCTTGCACCTGCACTTCATTAATACAACTCACTCACCTACATTACCAGCCACGCAGACCCTCTAAACAACTTTTGCCTGGGGATTTCTAGGCAGAGACTTCAAGTTTTAATTAAAACTGAATTCCTGCACCAGGCCACAACCCTATATGCTCTACAACATACTCCTGGCAAAAGGACACCTTTTTCTTGAGGTAAAAACTTATTTTTGGAGAAGAAAAAAGAAAAGCCTTCCATACGCTCATGCCTTAGTAAGTGCGTACAAGAGAACCCCACAAGACTTACGCTGGGGCCGAAACACGCACAGCTCACGACACCGGAAGGCGGCGGAGCAGCCCCCGCCACAGCGCCCAACCGTCCTCCAACCGCCGCTCCCAAGCGCGGGGACCCGCTGCCGCCGAACACGGGGGTCACGGCGGCCCGCGGAGGAACCCGCGGCCCCGGCCGCCCGCGGCGCCCGGCCGGGACGAGAGGACGGAGCCG
>JAWLRI010000035.1:66705-87711 GCA_034781795.1 Crypturellus tataupa | reverse complement strand
GGGCGGCGGGTTCCGAGCGCGGACGCGCATGCGCGCGGGGGAGGCAGGGGCGGGTAAAAGCGGCGCGCGCCGCGGCACAGGAAGGGGGCGGGGCTGGGGCGGAGGCGCCGTTGAGCGGCCGTTGGTGGCGGTGAGGGCGGTCCCGCCGCGGCCGTTAGCGGCGTAGGGGGCCTCGCGGTCTCGGGAGCTGCTGTCGCTCTGGCGAGGCGGGGGAGGGAGCCCCGTGTTCGCCCCTGCCGTCGCCCCTGCGGGCTCCGCTGGTGCTGCTGGCCTCGTGCCGCGAGGACTCGCAGCGAGAGGCTGGCTGAGGAAGCGCACGGGCAGCCCTGAAGGGGAACGGCGCTCCGGGCCATCGCGCAGCGGTGCTGGAGGCTCCTTAACGGTCTGCTCCTTCCCCCGTGCCCCGCAGAGAGAGAATTACTACAGAATCCCGCCGTCTCGTGGTTGTTCTGCAAGGAAAAGCGTCTCCTAGGGGTGGCTGCTGTAACGTGGCTTTAGGGGGCTGCCTTTCAAAGCTGGTGTGCTGCTCTTCATTGTTTATACTGTCGTCTGCTGAAATAGTGTTTTTTTTTTTTTTTTTTTTGTGTGTGTGTGTGTGTTCCTTTCTTTCTTTCTTTCTAATTTTACTGTGATAGGCTTATCTGCTTCTTTTTCTTAAGATTTACCTGAGGATATAATAGTAACCCTACAGTTATTGTGCAAATTGGCCCCGTGGATAGAAATATAACTCGACTTCTCAAAGCTATCTCTCCTAAAGAACAAATACTGTTTTCTGCTGTATTAGGTGTCTGCTGTAAGAGGGAACTATTTATTTATTTATTTTAAGACTTGCAGTACAGAATGCTTCACAAACATTCCGTTCTCTCTCTTGAAATCGAATTTTGTTTTCTCCTAGAATAATCAACAAATAAACGAGGCCTTTCTCAGGAACTAAAAGGAAGGGAAGGTTTGTGTTCTTTTATTATGTTTTCATTTAAATTTCCTTGAAATATTTATTTTAAAACTCTTTATTGTATGACTAGTATCATAGATCAATAAAACTAATTTAACTGTTGCTTAGCCATTTAAAACCAGTCAGCACCTGTTGAGAAAGAAGCAGAAAAGTTAACAATGTAGCTAAAAGAAAGTAAGCTTGGTGTTTGTTAAACTGTGTAACATGATTGTTATACTGAAAGTAGACTTTTTTCTTATAATTATGTTGCAAATCTTGTGATGCTTGTTATTTGTGTCCACCTGACTTCTTCATTTTAAATCTAACAATAGCAATTCCTCTAAATAAGGCTAATCAATCTCTATAATTAGAAATGTGCAGGAAGGGCATTACCACCAAGATAGTGAATGCTCTGATATCTTGTAAGGTTTTTTAGTGTCATGTTTTGATTTATTGCATATGTCTGGGTATTTCCTCTCTCAGTAAGTTGCAATTTAAGCAGATTCTTAAATTAAGGGTAATAGTCATGAAAATGCTTATGTGAGAACAGGTAGCCTGGTAGAATATTAAGCCTTTCAAATGAAAGGCTGTGCCACACTCTGAAGTAACATGTACACTGTGGAGCCAAAACAAATGCACTAACCTTGAAGAATGGAAAGCCAGGTGGAAGAAGGTAGGAAATGAGGTTTTATAAAGGACTGTGCTGTTAGGATCTAAACTGAAAGATGTGAGCGGGTTAATATTTGTCAGTGCAGGTGTGTACAGTTAGTTGAAGTGATTATGCAAGAAGGACTTGAGTATGTTTGCCCAAGGTGCAATTAAAAGAAATGTGAGTACGTCATTTATAATAGAAGCTCTCAGAGTTCTGCTTTCTTTTCTGTGATGGGCTCATATGGAACAAAATTAGCCTAATTGTAGTTTTACACCATTTTTGTAGACTGAACTTCAAAATCCACAAAGGAATCCCTTAAGGATTAAGGACTGCTCTAGGACAGAGACTTCCTGTGTGACTGAGTTAATAACTCCCTTTGTGTTTCAGCTTTTTCAGTTTTATAATAGAGATTTCAGAATATTTTATTTATTAGCAAGTCCCAATGATGAGGGTGTGTATACATATTTCATTAGTCATATATTTATCTAAAATTCTGATGCTGTGGTGATGAGGGAGCATAGATGTCTTATGGCAACTAACTGTATAAGTTTAAATCAAATGTTTTGCTGCTTTATTGAAATAAGCATCTTATGTAACGAGTCTGTCATTACAGTGTTTCAGTGCAGAGAGTAGGGTGGCATTTTCTGCTACGAGCCCCCTTCTATCTTGTCTGAAAAAGCTTAGGTGTTTTCTTGGTCTGGAAAGTACATAACTTAAGTTTGCAGTTTCTTAACAACCTGAAACAGAACTGCATGTTTTATCTCCAAAGCAATGAAATAAATCATTTAATCTGAGACAGAATTTAAGAGAAAAAAAATACTAGTTGACAGCACACTTGATTAATCAGTTTTGGAATATTATCACAATAAAGGAAGAAGATTCAGTACTTCCTTTAGTAGCTAGTTAAGCTACCACTGTGATCTATTTGTGACTGAGTGAATAGACATCAGTGGTATTGATGCAGAGTTGATTTGTGTGTATGGATTAGAACAAACTCTAAAATTTGGGTTTTTTGGACAATAGTGACCTTGAAGTTTAATCATATGCAGCAGAACTTGTTGCCGGGACAAAAGCCATGTTTCTGGTATTAGCTAATGTGAATGATGAAAAGTTTTGTGATCCCTGAAATACTTTTTTATTTTGTAGTGTTTCAGTAATGGTATCTTTAATCATTTTAGTTTCTAGAATTACTAAAATAAAGACTAGAAGAAAATACCTTGTTTGAAAAGTTACCAGCAATAAAAGATAGTGGTCCTTTGAACATAGCAGGTGGCTTTGCATTGATCTGAAAAGAAAATTTTTTAGATAAGATTTTTAGGTAATCTTAGTAAACTTTTTTTTTTTTTTTTTTTGGTATGCCTAAAGTATTTTTGATGTCTAGGAGAATAAGAGCAAGAGATAATCTAAGCCTGTCTCCTACTAACTGAAAAGATGAATTAAAACAAAAAAACTACCAAGATAGGCATATGATTTGACAATTGCACAGATCATGAAACTTAGAGGTCGGAAATTACACTACCCATCTCAAAGGAACTGTTTTGTGCAAAATAAAGGCAGGAAACTTTTATTGGTACTTTCCGAAGTTGAAATTGTATTGGACAGGGATACTTGCACTTAGAAGTCAGAGATGGGTAAAAGGTAACTGGCAAAAGTAGTTTGTTGTTGTTGTGGCTCTTTTTTTTTTTTTTTTTTAAATCCCCCTCAGTTGAGTTCAAGTTTCTATTTGCTTCTTTCATGTAGTAACACCTGGAGAGTTCATGAGATGTAATGCAGCTGGAGAAAGAGCAGGACGCAAAATGGAATTTGTTAAAGAAGCTGCATGTATGGAAGAAAAGAAAAGGAAATCATCAACTACAGTTGATGAAACTCTAGAAAAAATGGAGGAAAAAATCTAGATGATGAACTGATTCTGACTTTACAAGCAGTGAATTCAAGAGATGGATGAATAAGAATGAAATGCATGCATTAACCTTGGGATTATATTTTTAAAAAATAACCATCTCCTTCCCCTCAAGGTAATTGTACTTATCAGAAAGAAGCAAAACCACAGGAGTGAAATATGAGAATGAAATAAGTAATTTTAGGTGTGCGATGTGCTATAAGTGAAATAATGTGGCTGTTGTATATCTTGAAATGGTAAAAGAGCCAGGATCTAGCTGTGATTATAACAGCATAAGAATGGAGTATTCATTATGTCAGTAAGGATAATTTTTCATGGAGTGGATGTTCAAACTTAAAAACTCTTTCCACCTATTTCAGCAGACTTGTAGACCTGAAATACAACAGGAAACAGAGTTGCTGTAGGCTGTGCCTGTAGTTGTAGCTTGCTTATTTCTTACAGTTGTCACTGTCTGAACCTTTCCAGGCACAGATTTGAGAGACTGAGTCACAGAAGAACAGCTATATTGATCACTGTACAGTCTAATCTTTTTCTGAGGAAGGGTATGCTACATAGATAAATACCTTCAGCAGTAAAATATTTTAACAAAAAAATTTCACTTGTGTGAAACAAAGCAGTGAAGAGTTAAGTGTGAGTTTTGAGGAGAGAGGTGGAACAACCCTCAAGAAATTGACAGTGAATCTTAACACTCATTAATACTTGATAGGTAGAATTTAAAAAAGGCTTAGTTTGATATTTAAGCCTGAGTTCTTATGAATTCAAAGATACACATTTTAATATTTTTGTTTGGGTTTCCTTTGAACGAATATGCAAATTCTTTGGCATCTGTTGAGACATGTTCCTAGACCACCATGCTAGGAAGAACAAAGGAGTAGGGAAACAGTTGGAGGGTGCAAACAGAAGCTTTAAGCCCAACATTTTTCTCTGTTTCCTTGTTGAGTGAAGTTCATCACTTTATCCCTGGGAGGTTAGCTGCAGAAAGAGGAAAGTGTTATTGTCCTAAATGGACCCTAATTAAGAACATAATTTGTTCCACTCCACAGGATAGGTTTAATAATTCAGTTCTAAATTAACTATCTCAGCAGCAGAATAGAGAGTGCAGTTCTGAGAAATGGCTTTAATTGTAGTGCTGCTAATCTGGGAAGAGAAAGGAACTTTCATGGGAGAGGCAGTAGTGTGCTGTATCTGATGGAGCTGGGACTGTACCTGAAAGTAATGGAACACTATAGTGCAATTATGCCTCCAAGTCAGACATCTCAAGTACTTGCGGGATCAGGACCTTTTAGTTGAGAGAGATCTAATTGCCCATAGGAATCAAAATGAAAAAGTATTGTGTAAATGATGGAATTACAAACTAATTGGAGAGAAGCTGAAAATTACTCAAGTGTGCAAGCCCTGATTTCTAATTTTGGAGGCCTGATCTTGTGAAATGATCAATGTTTTTAATCCTGTTGAAGATAAAAAGAAATGAGATGTTTGTACCTCTTATGATGAGAGTTGGAGTTACCTCTTACTTGGGAGCTTATTGTACTGTCAGCATAAAGTATTACAGTTGTTTATATTCTTTTGTAAATTAGCAATTTACTATGGGTTTTTAGTTAATTCAGAATTAATGACTAGAATGTTTAATTATTGTTGTATTACTGTTGTGTTTTGTTCATTCAGTTCCTTGAAAGCGAGCTCTCAATATTTTCCATGTTCATCTTTGGATTTCTTCTCCATTCTGTGTTAGGAGAGGCTAATTAATTGAAACAGCTGTCTTGGATTAAAAATACTACATATGAAAACATATATTTTTTTTAAACAATGGAATAACTAATGGAAGTTTTATAATGTAAAGCTGTTGTTTCCCAAGATAAATAAAGCTATGATGAATGCACGAAACATAACTAAAGGAGAAGCTAGCTTTTGGAAAAATTGTCATTATTCTTCAACTAGAAGAAAAGGTAAAAATAACTTTTGTTTTTCAGAATATCAACAGCAAGAGCATATATCATGACTTTGCTAAGTAATATCCCTAAGGTTTTTTCCAGTCAGCACTGAATGCTCAGCTTTTATTTCAGAGTTCCTGTGGATGGGCATGCATGCACAGGCATGACAGGGAAGGCAGCTAAACGGTATTGCGGGTTATGCTTCTCTCTAGACTTGTTTCCTTTGAATCATGAAGGTTGTCAAAGTCACGGTCTTTATGCTTCATGAACTATGTGATCGATGGAAAGTTACTGCAGAATTTGTCTTCTCTTCTGGGATTGAGAGCAGATAATTGCAGGCAGATACTGGAGGACTGCTACCATGCTGAAGTATGGTAACTTGTGTTGTCCTTGCCTGTTGAAGTGAGGGTGTCTCTAGTAAGCCCTCTAAGCTTATTTTAAGCACTCCCAAAACTATAAAAAAGAGATTTATCTGGGGAAAGAAAATGCAGGAGTAGCCAAATAGGAGTTTAGTTTGAGTTGGTGCTGTGGAGAAGATAGTGCAGACAGGTAATGAGACTAGAGAGAAGTACCCTCATTCAGTGTGTGATGCCAAGTTCAGCTAAAACTACCTAGGACTGAGGCACTACCAAATCATGTAGCCTCTTGAGCTCTGTCACCTACAGTTGCAAATTTCTGCAATCTCCTTTACACTGACACATTTGCAGCTGCTTGCTGAATGACATTAATTTACTTTCGGGAGGTAGAGGTGGGGAACAGGGGTTGAGGAGAAGGTGTGGGGCAAAGGAGGAACGTGGCTTTTCCTTCCTACTCTTCCAAAATTAATTTATTTTTAATTAGATCAGCAAACCGACCTGATTTTACTGCATGAACCTGGTGCTGATGTGTAAATTGATTGTGTAGTGTCACGGTTTCTGTGATCCATCTTTTTTATAGAGGTTCATTTAAGGTCAGGGAAATAATTCAGTGTGCCTGGCTTAGTTCACTGTGTCACAACTGAATTGTGTTAAGTTATTGTCCACGCTTGCAGAAAGCTATTTCTGTGTTTATATATATACATATAAGACAGTTTTATAAATATATATATAAGACTGTTAATGCCACTGGGTTTTCTGGTCCAGTGTCTCTCAGTGGTTCCCTATTCATGGCATTCAGAAGAATGGCACTTTCAGTGCAAAATCCAGAGCCTTACCTAAAATTGTTGAGGAATATGACTTTAAAGTAAGGTGCTATGGACTGAAGTAGGTGGGTAGAGTGCAAGGTCCTAGTTCTTATGTTATTGTAGGGGTTTCAAGAGAATGGATAGCTTTGAACAATATCCTCTGTTTCTGAGAAAAATGAGCAAGGGACTTGATTTCTGTGTCTTTTGAGAGATACTGTGTGATGAAAAGGTTAATGCATTTCTTGTATAATCCTGAATGATGGATTTGGAATACCAGTTCTATAAGAGCAGTTGATTTACAGTTTTTGAAAACAATAGGATAATATTGTTTGGACACAAAACTTCATGAGAATTTGCCAAACTATTTAACAGTTCTTACAAGGATGGTGATGGGAGAATGTCCCTACTTATCTAACAGTTCATAGAAAAATGCTATGCAATAAGATAAGCAGAAAATTAAATGGTGGTATGATTTGTAAGGTGCGTGTATATGTTTGTGTGGCTAGAGTGACAGGGAAGGGAAGAGGTTTTATTGTGTATGCTTTGCAGGACACCTGTGCAGGTGGAAACAATCCAAATACATACAAAGAGTACTACTGAATTTTGGAAGAGGTTTTCAAGTCAAGATATGTGTTTAAATGCTGGTAATTATGTAAATAGTAGTTAAGACTAGCTCTTAATTAATTTTCTGTTCAATGATAGTCCCAACTGTACTATGTCTTCCACAGAGCTATATTTAATGTAGAATCCACCTTGACTTGCATGCTCTCAAGGTTTATCCAAGTATAATAGCTTTTAGGAAGGTAGATATTTAATTATTTATTGTACTATTCTTTGTGTGGTAGGTACATTAATTAAAGAAAAGCTGCAGTGCTTTTATGTTGAGCCACTGTTGTTTCAAGACAGTCATGCAGTGGAATGGATTGAAAAATATTTTCATATAACAACCATTATTATTTAATATCTGGTGAGCTTGACTTTATCTTCCACTGCCTCTTTTTCGACAGGTGCTTTGGTTATAAAACAATAAATTTGATATATGCATTTATGAAAAACAGTATCTTGGAGGTATCGTATATAAAGTCTTTTTACTATGTAAATAATTATATCATATTCATGTAACTACAGAGAATTAATCTAGACAGTTATTTAAAAGGCTAATGCTGCTCTGATGTCAATTGTACTTAATACATATATAAAAATATACTGATGATTCTTAGCAGTGTTCTGACTTTTTTCTCTAATTATAATACAGCCTACTTCTCTAATGATTGTTTTAAGAGTGCCATCTAGTGTCTAGAGCTTTTCAATATGTATTGTGATTTATAAGTTAATGGAGAATTTTGAGGTGATAGTGCAGAATAATTATTACATCATTACTTTATATTAAACTGCTATGGAACAGCGTAATAGTTGAAATGTGATTTTTCAACCAAGTATAAGGAAAGTGAATTTAAGTGATTTCTTTTAATATAATGTGAAGACCATTAATTTCAGCTATGTTATTTTACTTAGCTACTTTAATCTTATGTGTTTGAGGCATTTATGAAGTGTTCTTGAAATTAACTTTTTTCCTGTTGTCTTAGCCTCTTAGGTGTCATTTAGTATATCACCAGATTTTTACTTATTTTTAATTTAGAAAGTGGTATTACATTCTATAAACAATAGAAAGTAGAACCATACAGGACTTCTAATTTACAGAAAGACAAATATGCCTCAAAATAAATTACTATGAATACGTGTTTAGAAGGGGTTTTTTTGAGTAATGCATGGTTAATGTTGTAGAGATTTTTTTTTTAATAAATCTGTTTTTATATAAAATATTTATACACAAAAGGAGAAATATCTTTTGATTTTGTGTATTGTTTAATGTCAGAAATTAGGAAAAGGAAAAAAGAGAAGTAAGTTTACTCAAATCACTTCTTTCAGTGTTTTGCATGCTAAGTGACAGTGTATACTTAAAAACCTCTGTTGTCTTGAGAAAGAATTGCAGTCAACTTATTCTGTCAGGATGTCTTTAATAGTGCCTTATGTTAAAATCTGTTTTAGCAAATAGTGAAATGACCACTTTTTAAACACTATGCTTTCCCCCCATATGCTTTCAAAATTCTGTAATTTTAAAGTATTGTGTTCTGATTTCTACTTTAGGAACTTAAGCTCAGGAGGAACATGAAAGATAGCATCCCTGAAGAACATCTGTATTTGGGTTTTTCTCATCACTATGGAGGTAGCATCTTTCCACTTCATACATCTATTTCACTGTTTTTGCTGTCCTACTGCGACTGCAAATTATTCAAAGTTTTCTTAGTTCCAACTGGTGAAAATGCAGACCATCAGCTTGTAACAAACTCTCTACCTCATAAATTTGAGGTCTGCTTAATCTCCAGACATCAGCTTCCTATGGTGGTGCAGAGCTGCTGTTTACCTGCTGTTGTTGTGAAAGATGGCAAATTCTGTCGAGCTGGCCTGTCTGTTGTCTTAAGGCATATAATACAGAAAACATATGAAGCAGATGCATCCAGAAAGGATGTTTTGGAACTTCTAGGCTTCAAGAAGACCTGCTTAAAAGCCTGTGCTGAAGTGAGTACATCTTTTTCTGTTAGATATTAATAGTTTTTTGATAGGATGGAATACTCCTAAATAGACTTTTAATATTGATGCAAACAGATTTCTTAATAAAAAAAAACTTCTTGCTTAGAAAATGAAAGGTACTCACAAGAACATTTTTGGTGTAGAAGTGGAAAGTAATAATTTTTAGAAACATGTTTAGTACAAGAACCACCTGTAAAATTCAAAAAAAGGGTCAAATCTTTGTTGCTTCATTTTAAGCAGTATATTTTTCAGCAAGCTATAGAGTAAAATTGTGACTGTTTGGAGTAAACAGAATCCAGCATTCTGAAATCAAAAGTAACAGCAAATCAAATACTACTAAATTTGCTGAATTCAGATTCCTAAAAGTGTAGTGTGCTGCATCATGTCTGGAGTCGTAAATGTGATAAGCAAGTGGTAGCTCTGAGTTTACAGAGAATGCAGGATTGGATTGCAAATCTGCAAAGTTAGGAGTAGAATTTTTAAAGGACTTATTATTAGAAGTAATGTAGACAGTTCAAACTAGTTGAGCTCTTCAGAAAACTTGGTTGTGGATATCAGCTTTGCGATAGCCTGACAAGTAGGAAATTGTTTTGTTGTATAGTCACTGCTGTACTTAGCACTTTCCTACCCTAGTTTCACATCTTAAATAATCTTTCCAATTATATTCCAGCAGACTAATGTGTGGTTTCATCCTTTTGCTGGGACAGAATTGCATATGAAGGCAGATTGTCTGTTTATGTACATCTTTTAAATCAGTGAACGCAGGCAGTTAATTGTGTTTTGTTGAATTATTTTGAGCTTCAAAATCTATGCTGCTAAAATCAAATACTTAAGTTTCACATCTTTAAGTGGCCACTTGGGAGACCAGAACAAACTGTTTTTCTAGAAGTAAAGGTCCTTAACTAAAGGTCAAGTCAATTTTTACTGGAAGGATTTTTGAAGTATCAATTGTTCTTCAAAGAAATGGAATTGTCCAAAGAATATATTTCTGGCTAAAATATTAATGTGTGTACTTTCTAATTTCAAATAATGCTAATTATAGCTGTCACCATTTCAAGAATATGCTCTTTAGCCAATGCCTAGTGTTTTTTGAAGAAGGGAAGTGGGATTTGACTGAGCTAGAATTGTTTGGAAGAACTCTGAAAAGCAAGAAGGTTCTGGCAGTAACTATTACTTTTTTATTTTCTCTTTTTGTATGTAGATAAAGTATAAATTCTATAAATTTATCTGACAGGTTAGTGGATGGACCCGACTTTGTGAGATCAGCATACCTCTGGCTGTTGAAAGATTTTTGATGGGATCTCCTGAGCACTGTCAGACTATTCCTGCTGACATTTTAGAGCTTGAAAGGAAGCTTGGAGAACCTGTCCGAGTGCATAATGATGACAAAATCCGAAGGCAGAAACTTCAACAACAGAAGGCAGACACCAAGGCTACACTATCTGTGCTTACTAAAGCTTCAGCAGCAGGAGGGAAACCAGTAGAAATGCATGAACATTCACTTCCAAGTTTGGAACTGAGCATAGCTTTCTCCAAACTGCTTGTCCAGGAAGTATCAGCTACAGTCAACCGGGAGCCCCCTCACATCAGGAAAACAAAAACCTCTGACCTGCCGCCTTTGGACCATGTTTTTGCAGAAGGGCTTTATTTTACCTTGGCAGATATAGTGCTTTTGCCATGCATCCATCAGTTCTTGGTAAGACAAAAACTTGCGCAGGTATTAAATAGTGAAATACGTATCTTTTTGCAATATGTTCACTTAAACTATATTGCAGCATTTGTTATGTGAGCTTAACCTGAAACAGAAGACAAATCATTTTATTTTTGTCCATAGTAGGGATTAGTGAGAACACTGAAATTACTTTTAAATACACACTGTATAAATATGCAGTAAATGCTGTTTGCTTTTAAACTAGTATGCTGAAATATTCTTGGGCACAAAACTGTACAGAAAATTGTTCTTCTAAACATTATTTCCTCCTTCCATACTGTAACTGTTTATTTTTGTGCTTTTATGTGTGTTGACGTATGGCTATTAGCAATAACACACAACACTTTCTTCTATCACTTTAACTATCTGAAATGCATGAGGAGAGGCACAACATCCAAAGTAAATAACCTGTTATATCTGAAACAGCATCTTAAAAAGAGAAGAAAGCAGAAAGTCAGTTGTGGTCTAGTTTGGAGTGTGTTGTGGTAAGTGATGCAAATAACACTGAACACAAAGATTTATGTGGTGGATGGAGGGAAGGCTTCCCTAAGGATTACTAAACAGTATGTAGAGGAGTGAGTTTAACTAGAGGCTTCTCTGACTTTTTTTGTCCTCTTCAGAAAGTTTTAAAAGCAATTGTTTTTAGTTCCAACTTAAAAAAAAAAAGGGGGGGGGAGGGGCAAAGTCTCAGTGATAAATATTATTTCAGGATGCAAAGAAAAAAAAGCTACAGTTGTTCATTGTTCTAAGTTAGCAAATAAGGGTGTTCTTAAAGTTACTGATGTTTGTCTTCAAATCTAGACCTTGTCGACGGAAGCAGATGAGTAGTTATGTCTTCAATGACAGAAAATTTATTCAAAACCATTGTATATGCGGTAACCAAGCATGGTCTAAATTCAATTTTTTTCTTGTTTTCTTGGTATGTACAGATACATACCAAGAATACATCCTTCTTGCTTAAATTTAATGTGATAAACAATAGCCATGACTCAACAGAAATTTACTAAAATGACATTGTTTAATGTATGAGGATTTTTCTGAGAACTGGAATTTTGATTCTCTCATAAATCTCTACATTAGGAGGGAATTTTTGAGAGTGATAGAATAACTTGAAATAGGAGAGACATTTGCCATAAGAGTTTTTAAATGGATACTCTAAGTGTACTGTCATTTGTAAAACAGAATAGGAGCACAATATGATGTCTACCTATGTAACATGGTCACAGAAAAAATTATATAGTGAACCTGTGAAAAATTCTATTATCCTTGTAGGAGTGTTTCCTGCCTTGTGAAGAGTTGAGAGTTCAAATATATATGCACAAAAATTTCACAAATTCAAAGACTTGACCAAAATAAGAAATGAAAAGCACTGACATCACTAGCAGTCAGGGTGCCACATGGAACAAAAAAGTGGGGAGTAAACCTTTGCTCTTCTGACATTGCCTAAATACTTTTGCAAATGACAAAGCTGATTTAAAAAGTTCCTACACTTATGCAGTTTATCAGCCTCTTGGTAGTGTCAACTCAACTATAATTTGGATCAGTAAAATATTCCTGTTTCTATACCTTTTAGTTCAATGGTCTATTAAAAAGATCATCTACCCTCTTGGAGTAAGAGTTTTTGTTGCTTAATTATTGACTCTATTCTAGTGTGTCTCTCTGGCCCATTGTCTGTAGAATGCCCTCTGTACAAAGTTTATTTGGGTTTGAGGGGATAAAAGAGCCCATTTGCATTTTGTTGCTTAGAGCCCTTAAGACGTTCACACAATAGAACTTGGAGCGCTCATTTAGATATCTTTCCTTTTCTCAGCTTTAGAAAGAGAGGTAAGGCTGAGTAGTGCAAATCGCTTGAACTCAGCTTCAGGACCTATTTTTTTCTTCTACTGTAAGGTTCAAACTCAGCATATCTGTGTAGTTAAGTTTATGAGGATGTATACATGGAAAAGAATTGAAGAAGTATCTGTTCTTCACCTAGTAGTTAAAAATAAAATGATACCACAGAGTTACCTATAACCATTCTTGCACTTGCTCTAAAAAGTGATAGCTAAACAGATATCTGTTACCAAGAGTAACTCGCAGTGAAATTAGTATTTGCATTGTAATATGAGTTCTTTTTCCAGATTTGTCCACAAGAAATTCCTGGAAAAGATGCTGTCATTTAAGTTCAAAGAAATGATCCGTAAAATCATTGAGAGATTTTGCTTTCACTTTGATTTTTGTCTAATTTTAAGCACTCTCCAGTAAAGTTATTCTCTTTATATTCTGGTGATCAGTTTTGTGAGCAGTTGCATCTTAATTTCTATAGTTATCCAAATTTGAAAACCTACATTTTCAAGCTTCTTGTAGCTAAGTGGTTGAAAACAGTGATTCTACCAGTATTGATAGAAGCACTGTTTTTTTTGTTTGTTTGTTTTGTTTTGTTTTTTTACTCCTTTATTAAAATGTTTTTGATGGCATATTTTACCTTGACTTCCAGGGTAAGATTGATTTAAAAAAAAAAATCATTATATTTCACTTTAAAGGGTACAAATAATAATGAAGTCTTCAATAAGCATTTGTCTGGAATCATACAATAAATAAGAATAGACCTGCTGATCATAATTATAATTACCAAAAGTAAGATAATGAAGCCAAAGAGTTGTTTTTCATTATCTCATTCCATTTGTGTTATCTTTCTGAGGTTAGCCTTGTTACATGTTCTTTTAGTTGTAATTGTTTAAAATTAATAGAAGAATAACAAAAGTCCTGTTCTCAATCTGGGAGAAACCACTATTCACTTTTTAAAATATAATTTAGAACTCTTGTTATCAAGTGGAACAGTGACTGTCAGAATTGCCTTCCAAATGACTTCTTCTTTAAAGAATTAATATATTTCTGCTTGTGTTAATATTAGGATATTGAATTTGATATTCAAATTACATGTACACTTAATTCATCCTATTTTTCGTCTTTTAACTCTTACTAATTACTCATGATCCTAAGAGCATTATAAAACACAACATGCAAGAAAACCACTTGAAATTTTGTCATTTCAAGTGTTCTTTATCAATTTGTTTCCACACTGGATAAAGTTATGTGCAAGAGCACTTTTTTATATAACCTGTTCTGCCTTTTAATATAATCATTATTTGTAATTTTGTTTAAAACAGGCACAGAATGACAGAATAGTCAAGGTTGGGAAGGATCTCTGGTGACTGTACAGTCCTCAAGCAGAGTCAGCTACATACAGCAAACTGCCTAGGGCTATGACCCATTGTGTCTTGCATGTCTTCAGGCCTTTCCTTGAATCTTTCCTTGACTGTCAGGTGTTTTGGTTTCTTAATCCTCTCGGTAACCCTCTGTTGGAACAAATTATATTTTAGAAGTATTGGCATGCCATGACGATACTCTGCTCTTTGCATGCAGATGTTGTAGTCCTGAACTGTTAACTAGCATTGTGCCTTAGAGTGCACTGAGTGCCTGTGTTGTGGGACAGGGCAGAGCCAAACTCCCTTCTGTAGCTCACATCTTTTCTTTGTGACTTTAAGGAAGAAAATTACAGTATCAAGTAACCTTTCAATTTTTATTTTCTAGGTTTTCAGCAAAAAGCAAGGCATAAATCTGTTAAATTTGCCTCTGATATCCAGTTGGTATCAAAGAGTTCAAGAAGTACCTGGAGTAAAGAACGCCGCTGACAAATGCAATATGCAGCTTCTTCAAATTCTGGAGTTGCAGTCTGGAGCAGCAGAGGAGCAACTGCAAAGCTACTTTTTGGTTCCTGGTGAATTACAGGAGGAGGAGGAAGACAATCATTTTATAGGTGGTCCAAGGCCCACTATGACTAAATTAATGGTAACATAACATTTTAATGTGTTGTCTTTAATGGTAATATTCTGCTTGAATAGAAATAGAGGGGTTGCATTACAGTTTCAGAAGCTAAGTCTTTGGTAGTATTCAACAGTCTAATATATTTTTATTTGTGTTCTTTGTCATACATTGATTTAGAAGTGATTTTGCTTTTCTTTTTGTTATGAATTCTGATTTAGGAATTCTGATTTAGAAAAGCAAAGAAAACTGCTTGAAACTTTAATATTTGGTTTTGAATAATCAAAGTAACCCTTTGATTAAACTGTACTATTATATTCCTTTATTAGAGATAGACATTTATAAAAATGATGCTTCACTAGCTTTCTTTCAGTATTCCATAGTTTTGTTTGTTATTTCTTTAGAGCTCTGAACAGTGACTTTTGATTAAAGATGACTCTCAATCTATTTTTTGTATTCACGTGGATGGTATTCCCTAAATCCAGGGATTTCTTGTGAAAGAAACAGATCTCATATAATCTCATATATAAATCTCATATATGTTGCGTAAGCTGCCTGTTGAGACAATGTGCTGAATATAGTTTGATCTGGTGCCGTTAAGTCACTATGAGTGGTGTTAATGGCTTCAGTCGACACATGATCAGAGCTTGTGCCATGATTTTTCCTCTTTTGTGTAGGAAAATGGTATTGAAGCAAAGTTTTCTCCTCATCCATGCCCTGACTGGACCCTAGACTGGAACAGTCTACCAGCTGCAGTCAGGCCAGGAGAAGGTAAGCTTGTTTCTGTTTTGTTGCTTTTATTTTTCTTTCTTAACAATGCCTTTTTCTGAGGAAATAGCTGTTTCATAGGAAAAATGTTACTTTTTGTCAATATATTTCAAGGTGTGTTAAAACAGGCATACAGTTTTGTTCCAGATGGGCTCGGGATTCAGCAATAATCATAGCAGAATGAGGTGAATACATCGAGCATTTATTCAGGTGAAAGCACATAAAAGCAGCAAAGTGTGGATAACTACTCACAATGTGATACCTGCTGGCAGGATACTGGACCCGAACATCCTCTCGAGCTGGCAGATCAGAGAGAGTTGCTGACTGGCTCCCACGAAAACAGCGTAGGCCTCAGGTTTAGGATTTTCTCCTTCCCCCCTCTCTCTCCTCACTGTCCTCTTTATGCCCGGTGCATCCTGACATCTGCTAGGGTCAGTAGGACCCAGCAGGCAGACTGGGGCGCGGACAAATGCTGCCTTCAGTTGCGCAGCTCTCCCCACCAGGTGCGCAGTGCATGCCAGTCAGGGATCCCAGCCCTCAATTTGATGGTCCTGCCTTCCTCCACACATTTCCCAGTGTTTGACCTCCAAAGCTAGTTTGGAGAATGTCTGCAGTTAAGTTGGCTACGAACTCGGTCAAGTGGCCGGCTTCAACAGGTTTTCGGAGGGGGCTGCCTGTGAACCGGGCTGAGCAGCTGCATCCGTGCTCCTTATTGCTCAGCCCAGACGAGCAAACATCATCCCTCTCAAGGTCTGACCTCTGGTCCCGCAGGAGATTTTTTTTTTTTGACTCTACAGACCCTAGAAATTTCCATCTCCCATACAACTTTAAATGTTTTTAAATATGGACAGTCTAGTGAGATGGCTTGCCTGAGGTCATCAGTGGCCAATGACCAAGCTAGGAATAAAATCTTGAGCATTTAAGTGCTATACTTTTCCCACTGTGCTACTTTCCTGAATTTCTCCTCATATCTATGACAGTAAATTTGGACTATGAGGTAAGTTTAGGAACTATATATTCTTCTGTTTTGTGGTCACGTTCCTTGCTCTGCGTGGCTGGTTTGCTTTCCTGGATTGCCAAGTGGTCAAGTTGCTATAGTTCTATAAAGAAAACTATATCGCAAGATGCTTTTTCATCAGTGTTGTAAATACTGAATACCTCATCTTCGGCGCAATAGTATTTTCTCTAAAAGGTTTATACATACTGCTGGATAGTAAGAAATCTGGACAGTAACTCCTTCAGGAAAGAAAACTTGTGTTCTTCTGTGTAAATGAGAACTTAGGTACTGGAATCAGTCTAGCCTTAATGACATAGGACTTCTGTTTTGAGGAAATACAGAAATGCACATTAAATCTATATGTGCTCTTCAAGGCCGGCTGAACAGCCAATGTGAAATTCTCATAGAATTTGTTAGGAATCACTGAAGAGCTACAAGGACTCATAAAACTTTTTTTTTAAATCTAACCATGGGAAAACAAGTGTGTGTTCCTATCTACAATACAGAGGCTGTAAAAGAGTGAGATCAAAAATGAAATTGGTCCATTCAGATTTGGATCTACATGTAATTTGCAAAACTATAGGAAAACCCTCACATTCAATAGTTTTATAAAATGAACTTTCTTCCCTTTTTTTTTCTCCTGAGAAAAGTCTTTGAGAAGTTGTACAGCCTTTAATTATTTATGCTTTGTTTCCTTTAACATGGAAGGAAAAAAAAAGCAACTTGTGTGTTTATCTGTTAGTATCACATCACGCTTCTTCAGATTTCTGGATACTTATTATATTAAAATAGGTTTGTAGTCTGATAAAATGCTCTGAGAGGATCATGTG
This sequence comes from Crypturellus tataupa, assembly GCA_034781795.1. Classification (NCBI taxonomy): domain Eukaryota; kingdom Metazoa; phylum Chordata; class Aves; order Tinamiformes; family Tinamidae; genus Crypturellus; species Crypturellus tataupa. The sequence continues at coordinate 70,433 of JAWLRI010000035.1, read as the reverse complement.
TTGAATTTCTATGGGAAGTTTCAGACTTGTGTGGGAAGCAAATGTGCCTTTAACTTCCACTGTTCAAATTTTTGGCTCACTTTTCTGCTTGAAAGGAAACAGTGAGATATGTAACATGCAGGAAACATGTAACAAATGTGTATTTGGGAATTTTGTGCTGGAAGGAATCTCTTGAAAACTTCTTGGCTTGATTGGAAGGGAAATCAGCTGCTGCTTCTTGCATGCACACGAACTTGCGCGCTGTTTTGCGTGTGCATGCTCTTGCTTTCTCGTACATGCTCTTGTGCTCTTTTCAGGTTTGCTGAAATAGTTACAGTAATGACATCAGCACCTGAAATTGCTTTTCTGTTCAATTTTGGAAGTATATGCGATGCGCTTGCTCAACCAAGAGTGCCAAGAGGGAGATTGCACTTCTCGAGACCAGAGCGATGCTGATGCCATTTGCTGATTTGAGGAAAATGCAACTTTTGATTTCAGTGCAGGAGCAATATAGTTGCACAGGACAAAAATTTACTGATATGGCAACTGATTTTGCTTTTCAGTGGTACAACTATGTTTTACCTCTCTTGCTCCAATGGGGGCTCTTCTGTTGCCAGATTCTTCTGCTAGTGGATGCTAATCATTGTTCTGTAAATTGAATTCTCAGTATTTTGTTACTAAATCCTACCTGACATGCTGAGAAAATAATCACTGAACCCGACAGTTTAAAACTGGATTTGAAAAATAGAATTCAGCTTTCCAACAGATTACTGCTGTCATTTGGTAAATATTTTTTTCCTAGTGTTGTTCATAGTAGTTGAGATCAAGTAATGAATACTTCATTCTAAATTCACTTTGTTTTTTACCCACAGTTAATTTAATTTACTGGTGAATAATAATTTAATAACATAATATACCAATCTTGCTCTTTCTAAGATTAAATATTAAAACATTTGTTATGCATGTGAAAGTTCCTGGACTGAATTGTTTAGTGTGTAAGTATAACTAGACATAGTATGCTGTTATAGGAACAGTACAGAAAGGAACTATCACTTACTGTGATTCCAACATTATTATTTAGATTAGAAATTTAATTTCTCTTTTTGATAGCTTTTATTTAATTTAGATGGCATCATGATTTGCATTTTATTTACTTTGTCTCTGTTCTAGTCCTAATGAACTTTTTGTCTGGTATTTGATTGACCAAAATGGATATGTGTTTACATTTTTGTTGTCCTTCATTTTTCTAAAATTCTTACCATTATGTCAGTTACTTGCAAAAAAATACATATTTTTTTACATCATGTGAACCTCAAATCCTGTGAGCCATCTAGATTGTGTATCTAATGCTGCAAAATATTCCCAAAAATGCACAATATCTCAGTGCTGTCTGTAGCTGTTAAAGCATATTGTAGTTATTGTTGCAAATTTTTATTTTTGGATGGAATTTACCACCAACTATTTTAACATTCATTGTAAATACTGCTTTGTCCTTTACCATTCTTTTTTACCATATAAATACTTGGTTAGTACTTAAAAAACAAACAAACAAAAAAAAGCTAAGTTTGTTTTCTGAGTCTTACTCAGACTTATACAGAACCAAAAATCTCTCAGCCTTCCACTACAAATCAGACTGTACATAAACCCATCTCCAAAAACTTCTGCAGAAGTAAATATAGATATTTATGACTGGAAGTATGTCGGAATACTGGAAGATGATAGTAGGTCAGAGTAAAAAACCATAAGTAGTCAGTAAAAAAAAAAAGTAGGTGCAATGTGACAGTGATGGAAAATGAAATACTTGCATCAGCAAGAATGGGAAATAATAATACAATGTGTGTCAGCCTGGAAAATGTTTTCATTTTTTTCCCAGGTGGATAACACTTGGGGAGGAGGAGGTGGAGGGGGCCATGGAAATTATAGTGATGTAAGTGGCATGATGTATTAGACTAAGTATGAGATCTGGGAAAGAGAGGTGATTAATTAGATTTGTGCCCAACAAACAAATGGGATGCCTTTTCTATTGTTTCATAGGTCTCATAGAAAAATGTTAGAACTTCTTTTTTATCTCTTTGAAATTTCTGTTAAGGAATCTTTGGTTGTGGGTCTTCAGTTTAATTTATTGTTAAAACTGCAAAGACTGGGTGTACATAGAGATCTGACTGATCTCTATATCAGTTTGACTGACGATGATTAGAGGTGATTCTTTCAAGTTCACCCAAAGCCTCAGAGCACATTAGCTGGGAGAGGGGAGCAGGTTATATATTGCCTTTATCACTGTCATTTTACTCTGCTGATATATGCAGGTCAACAAGGCTGTGGTTTTTCTTTTCTTAACCTCACCCCTTCCTCCCTCCTTGTTTCCCCTAAAGGAAAGGTTTTTCCTTTAAAACAACGTATTATTTATTTAGTTTTTTAATTCAGCTATGAGATTCAAAATGAAGAAATAACTTACCCACAGTCTCAAACCTCTTCTTCCTTCTCGTGAATGAACTATTTATTAAATAACACACTTTTTTTTTTTTTTCAAGTATCTTTTTATCTGTTGTGGTATATCAGTCTGAAATTGCCAGCTAGTCTGACAGATTGTATATGTGATGGTATTTACTTACACACTTAGAAAGATAGCCCAGAGGTTAATGGTGAGTAAATCTGTACTGCTATTTCCAAAGTGTGAAATTGCTCATGGTGTGAATGTAGCATGTAGCAAAGTGTATCCTGCAAGCTTGTGAATGATGCTGTCTGTCTCACAAAAATAATCTTTCTTAAATGAAGAAGTTTGAGTAGCTTAGAGAAGAACTCCTTAGTTAAATTATAACTTACTACCAGCCAAATATGTGTACCAGTGCACTAAAAACTAGGAGTGTGTAGAGCCCTATCTTCACAGTAGGAGGCAGAGGATGCAAGTACAGAGAATCTGTAAATTCTCTGAGATGGGCCAAGTTAATTTTAAAAGTATAGGCAAAAATAATATAAATGAATAAAGCTATGTCAAAATAAATCTTAAAAAAATAATAAATTTTAAAAGTGAAATTCATTTTTACCTCTTAACAGAAAACCTTTGTAATCTTTTAACTTTGTAGTTGATTCTATGCATTAGGGCCACTTTTTTTCTAAACAAATATATTTTAATGGATTATGTATAAATGTGCTTCACTGGGAAGCATGGTAAGTATTCTATGTACTTCCATATACCTTGCCATTATTACTGAATTTGAATAATTGTTTGGTTTAGAGGTGAAGTTTTCCATGTACGAATTGGGAGGGGGGGGGAAAAAAGACTATGAAGAAATGACTTCTTGGATCTTCCATCTTGCACAAGTGAAAGAGAGGGTGTTGATCCTTTGCAAGGCTATGCCTGCCTGCTCTGGCTCAAGTGCAGAATTACTGTGAAATTTGTTTGATTTATGCTTGCTTTGTGATCAGCACCAAACTGATGGCCAAATGAAATGACTATATGAAACTGCCAGAGAAAGGTCAGTCTGATTAAAGGGGCTCTCTGATACTTCCCCCTTGTTTGCATTCAAGTCTTCTGACTTGAGAAAGTTGCTAGATTTTTAGAATACTTGCTCAGTTTTTAAAACTATTTGATATTTGAGAATCTTAACATTAAATATTCAGGAATAAGAGTGTTCCTTAAATGTTTATGGATAAGAAAAATGGATTTATTATCTATATAGAATCTACAAAATACTACACTACCAGTTTGGGGGGGGGGGGGGGGGGGGGGGGGGGGGGGGGGGGGGGGG
>JAWLRI010000035.1:34518-66695 GCA_034781795.1 Crypturellus tataupa | reverse complement strand
AAGTTTCCCCCCCCCCCCCCCCCCCCTACAAAAACATATCGTCACAATTCTGGAAACAGAGAAATGTAGTATCTAACAGATTGCTTTTACACTGTCTTTGTATCTACTACTGCTTTGAATCTGTTTCTTCCTTTTTTTGGGAAGGAGACCTGTTTTTATTAACAGGCATATTTTGATATTTACATTAATATAAAGGCTTTTGAAAGTTCCATTTATTTATTTTTGTACATATAGAACACAGAATACATACTTAGAAATAGCTGGTCTGAGTCTGATAAGGAATAGTTTGTGTGCTATGTATATTTTCATAAGAAATCTTCCCTATTGTGCAACCTCTCTATATTTAGCAGAGGTGATCATTTTTCCCCAGAAGGAATCGCTGATCTTACCTTCGAGATTTGGGATTTTTTTTTTTATATAGCAAAAACATAAGTGAAACTGTTTTCTGATAATAATTTCTCATGATAGATTTTCTAAAGTGGTTTAAGCATGGTAAGAAATTTTGAGTAAAACTGTTATGGTGCTTTGTGAAATAATGTTACAATATTCCTTGACCAGATGAAGTGTAAAGTTTTCTTGAACTACTTTTACATTAAATGTTTATGAATTAAGAATACAACTTTGATTGTTTAATTTGTCACAAGGTCTTACCCTCTTCAAATGAAACTGCAAGATAGTAATACTGGTTTTCTTTTCGAAGTGAGATGTATGTTCCACAATGATTGAATAGAGCTAATGCTGTGTTTCCCTGTGTCAGTAATTTTTTGCAGACCATGTTTTTGTCTTTAACCTATTGTCCATCAGAACTTACAGGTACTGTAATAAAAATCTTTTTTGGACACAAAAATGAATTACAAATGTTTGGCTGACACCTTGTTGCACTGAATTTTTAAAAATGTTTTTGGAAAGTAAGGGTTACTTCCTTCATTTGAAATAGTCTACTAAGTAAAAGTGCTTTGGGATGTGAACCTCAGAAATGTTTGTAGTCAGACAACCATAAATCTTAGAGTCTCTATTCAAATATTATTCTGAAGTACTGTGGTTTGGTCTTCGGGGTCAGCTACAAAGACTAAGTTTATTGAATACTTTGAGTGCTTTGCAAATGCTGAGTACTGGGTCTGAATTTGCTACTTTGAATGCTCTTACCCCCTTTCTCCCTTCTCTGTCCATAAATAATAATTTCTTAAGATAATTTATAAGAAATTTACATTAGTCTTTGAGGAAGTATTTGAAAACAAGCTATGCAGAGAAACTTATTTCAATAGCTTATTTCCTCATCTACTTTGAGAGGCAACTTGTTTTTTTTTCTTTTTTTAATTTAAAAGGAACTATTGCAGAATAATAATGCAAATGCAGTGTGGTTTAGGAACTGCAGCTCCTTCATTTAATGACAAAACAGAATATTTCCAGTGACCTAACTCATAACTTAACACGTCACCTAAACTGGTATCTACAGATGAGATAAAACCTCTGTTCTTTCTATAAAAACTGTGGTGAGTAGTTGCAATGCCTTTTTTGTGTGTTTGGATTTGCTAGGCTGTTGTTGTATAAAATGGTTTTTCATAGACAAACTTACCTTTTTCTCCATGCCCCAATAATAGTTTTTAGCTTTAACTTGGATTATTTTTCTAATCATCTCTGGAATTTATTATATTGAGGAAAAATAGCTTTAAATTATATAATGATCTTTTAACCTGTTTAAGACTTTGTGACTTTGGGTTCATATTAAACTTGTTTGTAATTGCTCACAAAATTTGCCTGACTACAGAGTTATTTGGTTTTAGACTGCTAGTAAGATTGATTTGAGACATCCTTCAGCTTCTGTGAAGATAGGTCATCTAGTTATTTCATTTTTGTCTTCCCTTCTATATTGGCATCTCTTTTAGAACAATTTAGACCCAAGAGAGGTTTTCTGAGATGAGAATGCATAATGCTTAAGAAAATCAAAGCTGTGTTAGGGAATCTGTTATTTTATTAAAACTCTTGCTGATCAAGACATGCAAATGCTGTGTTTTTGTTTAAAAACAACAGTGCTTCTAAAATGAAATCCAGGCAATCATTTATTCTGTAAAATAAAAAGAGTTAAAAGAAGCACTTTAAAGTTCTCTATTTCCCTTCCAAGCCTGTCAGAACTTTTTGAAAGACTTTGAAGATTTTTTTTATATAGTTTTTGTAGCCCTTTTCAGTATCTCAAGCATCCTGAAGCAGGAACTCATCCTTCAACTGATTTTTCCATATCAGACAGCTCTTTGCCTGCAAGCCACATGGGTAACAATCCAACTGAAGCTGCTTCTCATTAACCTCTCCTTACAGTTACACTTTAGCTGCACTCATTTAAAAGTTTAAACCCACTTATGACTTTATTATATTTTGTAATTCAGAATCTCAAAAACACAACAAGGCAACAAAGGCAAATTACCTCCTCTTCCTAAGAAACTCTAGAGAAGTCAATTATTTTCCATAACAGAGTGAAAGGGAAATGCTCATGGCTTGAATAGAGATAACATTTGATATTTGAGGCAATAAGAAAGAACATAGGAAAAGAAGCATGTCACCTCTATTTCATTCTTATGTGGCTTAACTTACAAAGCGCATTCTTACAAAACTGTAGGCTTCGTGTTTGATGCTTTGGGGGCCTTTTGATCTTTCAGGGATACTGCCTTCCGTGTTTGGCCTGAGGTCAGTCTTCAGAGCTTGGAAGCATGTATTAATTTTTATACATTAGAAAACCTTTTCCCTTTTGTGTAGCTGGAGGTTGAATTGTGCATGACACAAATCAGATAACTGTCTGCAGCAGTTTAGATGGTTCCTGCTATTACTGTGTTCTCCCTCCATTTTTATCTTTTTGTTACGGTTGCCTAATTTTTTAAGGGGAGAGAGAATGTACTACTTAAAATATCTGTTTTATGAATATAAAGATGAGATACAGAACTGTTTGGAGGCCTTATTTGAGAACTGAAAACAATTTTTCAAAGAAACACAGAATGGTTAAGGTTGGAAGGGACCTCTAGTGATCATCTAGCCCGACCCCCTCTACTGAGGCAGAGACACCTAGAGCATGTGGCACAGAATTTTTAATAAATGGTTTTGGTAAATTTTTAGTAGCCTCAGTTTTGATAGTTGCGTTAAAATATGTTTTTAATTCCTTAGAGTACATTTTCATATTGCAACCACCCTTTCCCTTTTTCTTTCCCCTAATGACAAAAATTTGTGAGGAGATAGAGCTAATGTTTTTCTTTTTATTCAAGTGTTCTGATTATGATATTGGATAAAAAAGTAAAATTGTTCATGATGTTAGTTTGCTTGACGTTAGTTACGCTTGCTTCATAATATTCTTGTAAAATATAATAATAGCTTAGTATTCTAGTTGCTGCATAATTTAAATTTAAATTTTAGGCTATCAGTGTTGTCTTTAAATGAGATATGTCATTTGCTTTAGTGTTCTAATACTTCTTGCTCTAAAATGTCTTCATAGCATTTTTGAAGATTAGGTCTCGCTAGACCTAACTCTCAGCTGCATGGTAGTCGGATGTATCCGTTTGTGTTGCATGTGTCCTTTAGCCAGAGCTTCATGTCTTGATTACCTGAAATAGCTGAGATAATAGAAACTCTTACTTTATGGACTGCTAGATAGCATAAACCTTTAAAGTTGGCTTACTCCATTTCTTTGCAATATTTTTATAGATGGTTTACTTTGTGCTTTTCTCCCTATTGTAACTGAGGCATAGCTGAGTTTTAAATTTATTGGTTAGCTGCCAGCTGAGTGTAACTGGTCTCTGTTTCTGCTGCAAAGACAACAGCAGTCCTCTTGTGCAGATGCATCAAGGTGCCTTTCCAGCCTCTGTAACAGCATTCTGGTGCTTCTTTCTTATAACCTGGGTGAATCTAACTTTGAAAAGAAAAATGTGAAATGGCCAGTTTGGTCAGTTTTTCTTAGCATTTCCCATATGCTGTAGGATGAGAGGTGTAACATCCTTGTGGACCACTAGAGGACAGCACGGTCTGTTTGGATTGTTTTTAAAGGCTACTCAAGTGGATAGGATTGTCCCATCAGACTGAGGACTTGCCCAGAAAAATCTTTTTATGTGGCAGTTCTCTGCATAGTCACCAGTTATCTTAAAGCTTGACTCAACCTGCTGGAAAAAGTGTTTTAAACATTTTGTCTTGAAATTAATGTTTGTGTTAAACATTACATTGCATTGTTATGATAAAGTATTGTTTGTGTTGTAGTAGAACCTAAAGCAATAATTATGGTGCAGAATCCACTGTGCAGGATAAACACATAACAGAATGGTGCCATCTGCAATGAGGGGTATCGAGTCTAAGAAAAGAAGTAACAGTTAAGCAGTACTATGTTAGACTAAAGCTGATCAGCTCAGCATCTTTTGCTGGAGCTTTGTACCCTTAGCAGTAAAGAATGCCGGGTAGGTAACTGGAAGAGAGTGAGTAGTTTAATAGATACTTCTGGGAATTTTTCTGAAGTGCATGTATAATAAAATGAGATGTATCTTGAAAATTTTCCTGAAAATTTTTGAAAAAAATGCTGTCAGTCAATGGCCAAAATCTTGGTAATTGGTAAAGGATAATAGCATGTAAGATTAGGTTACAATTGGAATTCAGAGAAAAGGGAGGTAGTTTGTTTAGTACAGTGGGAGAAAAAAGTAGGCAAATAAAGGATGTAGCCTGTCAGTAAAAATTATTATTTATTTTTTTAAGTAATGCAAGCATGTAAATATTGTCCATATGTTGGTCTTGCTCAGATTAACTCATATTCACTTCTAGGGATAGCTTCTTTAAGAACATTATTTGTTACTTATTTGTCAGGGAAGAAAAAGAGGGTTTGTTGAAGCTTGAATCATTTTGTAGAGGGTTTACATGATCTTTTTTGTAATCGTTCTTGGAGAACGTGTTAGGTTGCTAATGGAGAAAAATAATACAACAGCTCTTCTCAGTTTGCAGCTTTGTCTTCTCTTGAGATCAGTAGCAGAAACAGATCAGATGGTGTCATGGATAGTGGTAGGCCCTATTAGTAGTATTTATGCTTTTGTTAGGTGGCTTTAAAAGCATTTTTAGCATTTTTTGGTTTATAATTCCAGCATAGCTGTGAGGGCTGCAGCTAGCAAACAAAGCTTCCAGCTGTTTTGCTTTCTTCTTTCAAAGTTTTACTTAAGGGTGGATTATGAGTGTACATATCTGATCTCTGAAATGTAGGGAGTAACTTGAAAGCTGGCAGGAAGTTTCCTTTAAACATGTGGGGTGAGATGATAAATAAGAATGCCTATTCTGAACTTGAATGCTTTTTAGAGTTTCCGAAACAGTGTTTACCCTGATATAAACAGATATTGTCCTGTTGCAAATTCAGGACAGTATCACGTTTTCATGTATTGTATAAGTTAATTGACATAGTATCATTTGATTATCCACCCTCCAATATCTGCTGCAGGATTCAGGCACAGACTTTGTTTCCATTTGGTAAATCAATTGTGACAAGATATGAGATGAGGATAAATTTGTCTGTGGAAGTTGCTTATTATTTCCATCTGCAGTTTCAGCATTTTTAGATTTCCAGTTTAAGAACTGAACGTATTGCTTGAACTGACACATTGGATCCCACATTGGATAAGGTCAGAAGTTTCATTTTAGCTCTTCCTGAAAGTGAGGCTTATGGCTATGGTTGTGCATGTAGAATTCTAATCAACAGTTTTGAAATAGATAACAAAACAACAACAATCCTAATAGTAGAGAAAATCAATCTAGAAGTAATTTGAGTGATTCATAATCTCTTCTGATTAATCCGATACTTTAGAGACTTTTAATTATTTGAAATAAAGGCTGGGCTACTCTGTGCTTTCTTTTGTAGAGAAGGTGGTATTAATTATTTTGTATTTGAAATGCATCTTCTCCAGATGGTCTGGAATAGCTTCTGAAAGTTACTTTTTCATGCATGTCTCTCATCAAATTTCTGACATCTTATAACAATATCAGAAGGAATTAATATCCTTTAAAATCTTATGAAGTATTGAATAGCCAAGGCAGATAGGTAGTTCAGTTAATTTTTCTACTCTCATGGTAATGCTACAAACAACAGAAAAAAAAATCCCAATATTAAAATCAGTCTCATCTGATGTAAACAATGAAATTTGACCACTGTTATATTATTTTTTAACCTAAATATCTAGGCAGAGTATGTTCTTACAGATTTTTTTTCATTTGTTTGGAAATAGAATTTAGGAAACTTCAATAATTTCAAGCTTTAGGGGAGGTTGGTGTATTTTTCTTGCTGTGAATGTGCTAGGAGTACTAGCTGGGCTGAAGAGAGGGCACGTTTGCACTGCAGGCAGCTGAGCAGTCCCATCACCTCTCCAGAATCCCCATGCGACTGTAGGCCTGCAGCTGCCTGCAGACCTCAAATCCCTCTCGCTGGTTCCCTGTGTCTCCTGCCTTAGCACACAGGCGCTTCAGAGGCACCTGGCTGTGGTGATTGTGCAGGAAAGCTGAAAGAGTTACTGACCTGCAGGAACTGTCCACCCCTCCTCAAGCCCATTCCTCACAAGAGTAATCTCTGGATTATCTGATTTTTTATTTATTTTATCATCACTTTAGGTACACTGGTAAATCTGGAATGACTATGTGACACACTTGCTTATATATATGCTTATGTGTATACTCATGTATATTATAACAATATACATAAGATTCCAACTTATCAGATATTATTAGGTTTTATTGTTTTTAAAAAGATAGAAATAATTACATTTGTAGTTTTCTGTTCTCAAAGTGAATGTCTCAATAAGGGAATTTGCTATTTATAGCATGTAGAAAACTAGTATAATTATATCTCTGTTCAAAAGTAGTAGCTAGAAGAATGAGCTAGGGTATCAAATATGGATAAACAAGCTTGACAAGCCAGGCTTGCTACACAAGATACATTTTACAGACTCTAATGGCAATTTTGTTGTTAATTTTAATTTTGAGAAACTGCAGGTTACTGCTACATGCCTCTCTGAATGGAATTTCTTATTTGCTGCTTTTCAGAGGAGTATCTCTCATATTTTTCCCCAGAATCTCTCAAAATGTCTGCCTTGAATAAATACATTTTCAAGTCCTCTAACCAAGTATTTCAGTGGAGCTTTAAAAAACAGGTACCCTTGGTACTGTGAAGAATTTTTAATTTCTAATGCAGAAGATAAGTTTGCTTGAAGACTGTTGTTTACCAAGGATGGCTGCTCACAGACATTGATCATGTAGATTTGACTGGAAATGAGTTCTTTTGACTGAAAACAGCAATTTCTGTTTTTCTTATCAGAGGAAAAACTAGTTCATTCTGCAATGAGAAGTTTAACTCTCCTTTTTTATTAGTAATCTGTATGAAGCATCCTACCAGACCTTGAAAAAGGTTACTTTTATGTTTTGCGATATTGGAAGAGAGATGAAGCAGTAACACTGAAGCCCCCCAAAATAAAGGTTTTCTTTTAGTTCTGTGTTGTGTTTCATAGAACTGTTAGATGCAAAGATTTTGCTGCACGTGCAAAGTCGAAGCTTTCTTGTTCTTGGGGAGCCTTCTGTTTGTTCTTGTGCTGTGTGTCTGCTTGAAGGCATGACTTTGAAGTGTCTTCTGTTCAAAAGAGCTCTGCTGTGCACTTCTGCAGCACAGTGCTGTGCAGAAATCCAGGTCAGCAAGTATAAGAGAGACTGCCTTAGTCATAGTGTCCTAACCTTTGTTGTGGGAGATCTTGGTGTGAATTAGTACAAATCCAGTCTGTGAATATTTGCTTGTCTGTTGGCCTGCAGAGCTCTAAGGTCGGGGACTTTGTTTTGTGTATTAATGCAATACTTAAGTTTGTCAACAGAAGCAGGGGGTTTACTGCCAGATCTCTTTGCACTACAAATCTGATCTGAATTAGACATTGGCATGCTGTTAGAGTTATGACAAATTACCACACAGTTTGGATTTTGTGTCTAAGTACTGCTATGCTATCTGTGAAAGGACACCTGAAACCCAACTTGGACTGAAAACCCACTGTTATGGTTAGGGAATGTGTTATCTAGCTTAAAACTTTCCAGTGCAAGCTGAATGTCAAAAGGGAGAGGGGAAAACAACACACACACAGACACACACACACACAAAAAAAAAAAAAGCCCATGTAGAGCATTTATGATCTATGGGCAAAGCAGCCCCTGCTCTACACACTTCCCCTTAAAGCCGGAGCCGTGTTGGGCTCGGCAGCCTCCATTATGTAGCTGCTGAACTTGCTCTGTATTTGGTTTTCTCTGCCCTTTGGTAGCCTAGGTATCTTCTCATTTCGTACCTCTTCAGGTGGGGCTTAGATAAACTCTTTTTTTATTATTATTATTATTTGAAATGGTTTGCGTGTCCTCTGTCAGAAACTGTGCTGACACACCAGGGTGAGATCAACTATATTGTGTGTTTATGTAATGGCCTTTGTGCTTGTACGTGGGTATTTTTTATATTATATAAAATGGAACTGGTGCAAAACTGCATGTGTGGAACCAACATGGGTGGCCGCGTAGTATTTTTAAGGCTGTGTAGTATATTGTAGATGTCTGTGTCATGTGGATATTAATGTATGCAAACACTCATGCAGAGCACACACTTGCTTTAAGGTTGTGTGTGTGTTAATCCCTTATGGAAAACTAAATGGTTTAACTAAACGATTGCCCTGCAGCCCCTGGGAACATTGCCTTGTCTGGAGAGTAGAAGAAAGATGGCAAGGTGGGGGGGGGAGTAAAGTCTGGTGTTGGGGTAATATTCTTTAAATATATACATGTTGTGTGTGTGTGTGTATATATATATATACATACATATATAGAATATATATAAACATATATATACATACATTTTTCCCTTGTTCTTTCTGTAATATCAGACCTGAAGATTGTATAAGGCAGAAACTGTGGAGAGTAGGGGGTATATGTGTGAAGTACACATCTGGTGCATGTTTGAGCTCCAGGTGTGTTATTTGAGGGGAGTCTGTGAGTCTTGTGCCCCCTTACCATGAATCCATACTGTTGCTATCTAGCTATCTTCCTCCCAGGTTTTCTGAGTGTGTATGTATGTGTGTGTGTGGTTGGGCGGGTGGGAAGATAAGGCCAAACGACAGCTGTGCGTGGCCATGATTTTTCACTCCATTATTCTGCTGTCCCTCACTTCACCCTGGGGCATTTTTGAGATTCCCTTTTGGAGCCTGTTGCTTAATCATCTAGAAGGGCTGCTGCCTTGGTGTGCAGGGGGCCCTTCGTAACCTGCTTCTGCCAGTCCCACGGGGCTGGAACCATGTTTGGGCTTGGGACTTTGGCAATGCAGAGCACCAGGCGCCTCCGTGCGGGACCTACGGAGGCAGCTGCAGCCTCCTAGGTCCTGCTGGCTTCATGGGGACTCAGACCCAAGCACAATCGCAAAGGCAGACCTAAAGGAAGGAGGTTGGAGAGCTGTCCTGGTAATTGCAGGTTCCTGGGGACACAGACCTTTGATCGCTTATTGGAGTAGAAGCGTATGCGAGTTGCATGTGTGCTAATGTGACTATAGGGAACAGCGGGCAGCGGATGAAAGTCATGTCTGTCGCTGTGCCCTCAACACAGGTACGGCCGCCTCCCCGCTTCGCTTCCCAAGGCGCTGCCTACGTTCCTTGTAGGGAGGAAGTCACAAATAGCCATGGGGTTTTGTCATCTTTAAATGTAGAGAAACCCACATGCATAAGTAAATAGTAAGTTAGGGGACTCCACCTTGGAGTGTTTTGTATTTGGTTTCTGGTGACAGGAGCTCTGCTTTCAGGGTTCACAAATGTCCCTGAATGCCTTGATAGGATTATTTCCCTGCACGTCTCTGCAGCTCGTCCATTCCTCTTTCTGTAATCCCATCTCCCAGGGCACAGGCAGCAGTTCTCAGTTTATAGTGTGCCCAGAATCCTGTAGCTGTGATTATTTTGTATGTATGTGCACACGTGTGTATCTCGCACAGAGCCTTTCCTTGCGTCCATCTTTGCTTCAGTGGTGCTTCTTTCTCACCCTGTTCCAGCAAGAGAAAGTTCTTCTCACCTACTTGTGAAAGCATGAATCATTCCTCACCTTTCCTGTCCCCAACAGACTCTGTGTCTGCATTTTGTACGCTAATAATGTGGCATTGCATAAATTAAGAGTGCGGCAGATTATCCTAAAAGGAGTCGCATTCTCTGTACTGGTGGCTGTGGAGGGAAGCAGGGAAAAGGGGCTGTTCGCAGGGGACTCTGGAGCTACACGTGTCGGAGGCCCCTGCAGCAGCAGGACATGGTTGAGGTTGGATGGTGGAACAGACTTGGTGTCTGCGGGCCTTTTACCTAGTCAGTTCTCCGGGGAAGGCGAGTAGGACTAAGTCTAGGCATGTTGATCGGGTATAGCAGGTCAAAGGGTTAGCTAATCACCTCAGGTAAAAGCAAGGGGAAAGACCTGAGCTGCTAAAAACAAGGTGTCAGCAGACCAGGCTAGATAACACAGGGAGGCTGTGCTAGAGCAATGGAGGCTGTGATCTCATCAACAGAAGTGTGTGGAGATAAGAAAATGATGTTCCTACTCTGTTTGGTCTTCGCTAAGCTCGATCTGCTGTGGTGTTTGTTCCTCTTCAACTCTGCCAGTCCTGATTTAGGGGGCCACAGAGAGTCTGTCTTTCAAAGCCCTTGATTCTAGTATTAGCTACCCCAAGGTGCAGGTCCAGGTCTGGGGCAGAGTGAGCTCATTGTCATGGGGCTTATGCCCATCCTTTGTGGTCTCTCCTGAGGTTAGAGCTGTCCTGTTGCTGGTTATTTTAGGTTACTCTGGAGAGAGGTGGTACTGCTCCTCACAGTTTGAAACAGTTCCTCACTGAAACCTCCTTAGGAAGAGGTTCTACTGCTCCAGTCTCTGGGGAAAAAGAAATGTCGGGAAAGAAGTTTAATCTTTCTGCATTCTACTAAAGGGAAGATAATATTCCTGAAATTGTCCTTTTCCCACAGTATTTCTAAGCTCTAGACACCTGTGAGATACGGACAGGTAATAGAGGCCATATAGAAAACAGGTTATTTCAAGATAACTGCACCCAGACTCTGGAGTACTTGATGAAATGACTGACTTAAGTGACCAAGTCTCTTCCATGATATTTGTATTGATTCAGTTCATGTTGCTGCTTCTGACTCTGCCCTTTTTTTTTTTTTTTTTTTTTTTTTATTTCAGGCCGACTTAACCAGGGAGCTTCGAGTGGGGAACAAATACCGTCTGGGCAGAAAGATTGGCAGTGGTTCCTTTGGAGACATATACCTGGGTGAGTGTGTGTGTCCCTAGCCATTTGCCTGTGAGGATATGTTTTTCTCCTGCTTAGTGGTGTTTGTAGACCCCATATAAGGTTGAAATGGTAAAGATAAAAACGAGTGACAAGGAATACTGCCAATTGCTGTTAATCTTTGATGGCAAAGGGAGTGGAATAAGCTCAGCTTCGCCTTACAGATAGTGGAATCACACTGGTGTTTGGTCAGACTGATTTAGAGTTGGACTGCGTGTGGCGTATTTGTCGTATACCCTATGCAACTCTTTTGCTTCCTTTTTCTGAGCTTGGTTGTGTGGGAACATAAACTTTTCAGAGAGTTGTTGGTGGAGAGGCTTCGGAGTGAAAGCAGTGAACTGGTGAGGTGGTTCATAACGGATCCGCCAAAGTGGCACAGCATATCTGTGAGATAGAGAGGTCTGAGACAGCGTTATAAAAGAAGTCAGAGAGGCTGGCCCAGGGAAAGTGTAGAGGCCCTGGTCTATAATGGGTAGGATGAGATTAAGAATTACTGCTTGGAGTTGTATGGTAGATGGAGTCGGTAGATGGCCATTTATGAAACCTTGTCTTTCTTCTTACCGTGGGACTTGAGGAAAGCTCTCCCAAGCCAGCATCTTGATGTGTAGAGGACTTCCTGGTGGTTTGCCTACTGAAGTTTTTACTGGCTCAAACCATGTGGGGTGGATGGGTGAGACAATCCTGCAGCCCGAGGAATCCCCCCTGAGAGTGGGAGAGCCTTTGCTTACTGTCCAGTCACCACTGTTGCCTTTTCAGCTATAGCTCCTCAGGCCCTTTTGCTTTTTACTTACAGTGTTTATCACATGTTCCTTGACAGTTTCTTTGCTTGGTTGAGTTGTATTTTTTTTCCCCAGTATATCCAGCATTACTCTTTTTTGCTGCTCTTTGATATCTATATATATTTTTTTCTCACAGTTTGTCCATCTGCTGAGCAGAGTGGAGCCTACGCAGCATTTTAGGTGTGGCATTTCCAGCACTGGGCAGCAAAGAGCTACCCTTGGAGTGATCTGTAATGTGATGCCATTGCACAGAGTGCTTTGGGTCTCCTTGGCTTTCCCATCACCAACACAGTGTCAGGTTGCAGAACTGGCCCTCATGTGCTGACAGCTGTATTGTATGAGAACTCTTCTGGGCTCTGCAACATCTCTCAATCCCTTACCGAGGTCCTTTCAGTGAATACTTCTGGTTCAGATTAGTCTTCTCCATATTTGTAAATCATCTTCTGTTTTCTACCTCTGGCTTTTATCTCCAGTTCTTTCTTGCTTTATTAGTCTCTCCTGATTGGTGTTGGCAACTCCTCTTGATTAAGTATCCTGTGGGAATCATCACTAACAGGCTTTGTTGCCACCTTTATCCAGATCACGAACAAAGATGATAAATAGCAGACCTGGGATCCCTACCCACTGTATGCTGCCTTCACTGCAGCCTGCTCCTCTGTATGGCTCCTTTTTGGCTCTTCAGCCAGCTAGTGTCTTGGGTAGCAGCACTTTTAACACCCAGGTGTTGGGGAACAAAGGGTGGTAACGAGTTGGGGGGTCACAACATTTTCCACCTATGCTGATGGGCTTGAAGCCTCCCAGACCTTCTGCGAGGAGGTATAAATGTCAGGATATTAAAAAAAAGTGAAGGAGGGAGGTACTGAGTGGAAAAAGCCAGACCCTGTGTTTCTCCACATCCTGACAGCTCATGCCCCTATATGCCTCTATGAAAGGGGCATTAAAAAACACTTGCTGTGGTGTGAGGCTGGGCCTGTCTTGCCTGTGACTAGAAAACTTGAAGCAGAGGAAGCCCCAGTGCTGCAGTAGGCACAGCAGGATTCCTGAGTTCAAATTGCAGAGTTCAATCAAGTTACTTGAATACAGAATCAAAGCTCTTGTGATGCTCATTGAGGTGCAGGGCAGTGCGTTTTGAAGCAGTGATAGTGAGACTTGGCGGAGCCTGGGTGCCTCCCCAGCCTGGAGGGATGGGGCACGTAGTCTGTGGTGTGTCTGGAGGACGCTTGTGCTCATGTTACCCTCTCTCTGTCTGCTTCTCAAACAGAGACTCATTCACTAGAGTTTCTCTCCTGCACCAAATTTGTCTCACAGTTCTCATTTAATAATGGTGTGGAGATAGAATGGGGACAGACAGGCTTTGTATGGGATGGTGAGTGTGGGCTGTATGGTTTATTCTTAACTTCTCTCTTTCAGGATACTAATGTTTACCTCCTCTCCATAACCAGTGGGTACTGTGTGCCGTGCTCCTTGGGATTCATTTTTGGATTTCCTGTCGGAAGGAAATTTGAATTTCTATGTGGACATAAACAAAGGACAGACTACTGTGAATCCTAGGCTGGGTTTCAAGTAGCAGTGTCTTGCTTCATGTTCCACCTTTAAGGATATATGCACTGAGAGGCAGATTCCCGCTGCGCTGGCTGAGGAGGATGGGAAGCAGGAACAAACTGTCCGTGGGCCTTGGCTACTCTGTTTGCCTGTAAAACACTCAGAAGAGTGAAACTCAGTTTGTAGAGATGCTGCTGAGATCTTTGGGCTGTCAAAGAGTCAGGACGGGAATATCTGGGCTTACTGCCAGCTATCAGGGCTGGACCATGGAAGGAGCCGTTTGTGGTGCTGGGCTGCTTCAGCATGGTGGTGGAGAGGAACTAGGGATCACGAGGATGGACGTGCTGCAGACAAAGCATGCTGGGACACTGTTGCCTTTGGACAGTTCCTGGTTGCAGGCTCCTCCCTTGTGGGGAGGGGAGTGCATTTCCTTTGTTTCCTGGCCTGTTAACTCTCTCTCGCCCTATCTGACTTCTTCCATCTGTTCAGCAGCCATCCTTTCTCCCGTTGCTAAGCTGACAGGAGAGGAGTGGGGGGTGGAAAGGGCTGTGGGGAGAGTGGAGACCCTGTCTGTTGTCTTGCCCGATGCGAAAGGAGGGTGGTGGTTATTGTATCAGAGAAGCAGTGAGGCCTTTGCTCTAAAAGGAGCCTGTTTAGCAGGTGATATTGTCTGTCTCCAGGGCCCCATTTTGAGCAGCTCATGATGAATGACTTGAATTTGTGCAGCCCCCACAGCTGAGCGAGACTGGGGGTGGATGTTAGGAATTATCCCCAGTCCTACATGCGTCTCTCGGCTGGCTGGAGCGAGGCAGTGTCTGCAGCAGTCTCTGAAATGCAGTGCTTTCCTGCTGGAGAGCAGCCTCCCAAGAAAGAGCAGGGAACAGTTGCTTTTGTGTTCATATCTTAAAAAAAAAAAAAAAAAAAAAAAAAGAGATGATGGTGAAAGCACAGAACAAAGGAACAGAGACTCCTGCCCTCGGCTGCCTCACGGCTTTGGTAAAGGGGGCTGAGCTCACAGAACTGCTCCTTGTTATGTGTGTTTGGTCGGAGCTGCAGTATTCCAGACTGCCTGGCTGTTTCTGCTTTCCTTGAGTGACTGATGCCAGTACTTGGGCTCTGGAGAATGTGGGTCTGAGGGCCGTCTAGACCATTTGAAGGGCGTATCTACATTTTGCAGGGTCCTGAGTTTTTTATGATGTGTCCCCCTCCGCCCCCTCAGTTTTCCTGTTTTATATCCTTAGAGATAATATGCCCCACATGCAAACAACCTTGGGGTTCCTTGTCATCTTCTCAAATGCGCACGGTGACATGGAGATGAGAACACCTTCATCTTTCCTCTGTTAAACTTCTTGGGGGTGTCAGTCCAAAGGCTGCTGCAAAAGTCAGCAGGACTCATCACTGCTGGTGTGTCAGCAGATGGGATAGAATAGGGACAACTCCCCAGGGAATGGGACATGGGAGCTGCAGCAGAGGATTTGTTGAAAAATCTCCACTCCCAGAAAAGTCTCCATTTGTAGAAGAGGCAGGATAGGGAAGGGAAAATGGAGAGGGGAAGGAGAAGGGAGAGAAACACTCCTACCTTCTTGAATAGCTTGGGAGCTTCCATGCTCAATGACATAAGATTAGTCCTGGCCCATGTTCCTAACGTGATTTGAGCTTCTTTTCCTCCTTGCACTCCTCAGCTGTTTGAGAAGGCCTTGTGGTGGGGTGAAAGGAATAAATATATTGCTGGACAGTAGTTTGTAAGTGGAAAATGTCAATGTCTTTCCAAAAGTGACCCTTGGACAAATGACTAGTTCTCAAGAGGACTTTCCCTCTTCCCTCTCCTGGATCTTGAGAGAAAACATTTATTAAGTTCATCCTATTGCTCCTCCTTCCCCTCCCTCAGAGCACCCTAAATAATTCTTCTCCCTCCTTAGTGTTTACAGCCTTTGAATACTTGCAGGCTGTTGTCATGTCCCATTCTTCCTCCCCACCCTTCTTAGTTCCATCTATTGTCTATGTTACATATTTAGCTCTTTTAATCTTTCTTAGTAAATCAATCCCTCTAGGCCCCGATAGTTGTTGTTCCTCTCTTACAAATTCCTTCCAGCTTGTCTATCTCAACCTGACGCTGCAGCATTGAGCTGATGTCTTTTTGCTAGCAGGGAGCCCTTAACTATCTTTACGCTCAGTGCCAGGCCTCTTCAGCAAGAAAGGGATCTTCCTGGGTTCCAGTGGAGAAAGAATCCAGTAGTGTGGAATTTTCTTTTTGTCCCATTGGTCCCTGGTTCTTGAAGTGGTGTGTGAATGAAAATGGATCTATCTCCACCCATTTCTGTGGACTCTGAAATTCGAGGATGAGAAATTTGGAGAGATTAGGAGGCATGATTACCTGACCTATGAAAAGCAGCTTTTTTTTTATCCACAAAGCACCATCTTAAACTCCAGCTTTTGTTCAGTCTGCCAATTCTACAGTAGTTCATTTTATGACAGCTTTCTTAAGCTGTTACTTCTGCTGCTTCATAAGCTGTTGCTTCTGATTTGAGTTTGAGTGCAACTTCTAATAATTCCTAATATGAGGAAGGGTTTGTGTGTGTATGTGGCATTTGGTGAGGGAAGAAACAACCCTTGAGTGTCAGTCTCATGACCAGTGTACAGATCTTTCAGTTCTTTCCATTTTAGGATGATATGAAACATCTGGAATCCTCTCATCTAATATGAGGAAAAGACTGTCCATCCTTTGACACTGAGCTCTGGGACCAGAGCTCTGGCTTCCCTGTCTGGCAGCTCACTTACTTTTCAGAAAGAAGCATGTGGGGAGGTGGCGTTTTGTCACCACCAACTATCTAATAATACCTTCGACAAAGGCATCCGAGTAGCTTAATTCAGCACTGGATTCGGTTTGTTTCTCCACGCTTCTAATTTTGGATATAGCAAATGTTCTTGTGTTGGCAAAAGATAAAGGTATTATTAAAACTCTGGGGAGAAGGGGAAGCTGGAGATTTGGGAATTGGCTGTATTGAGCAGGTCAGGGCTGTAGAGAAATCGGGAGGTAGCTGGGAATGTTAACAATGTCTCTTCCTGAAGTAATTGGCTCTGTTGAAACTGTGTGGCTTCTGAGACCTGAGATAACTAATAATTTTACTTGGAGAAGATGTACTCGATATCCCTTCCTGGGAGACTGGCTTAGGTTCAAGGGCTAAGTATATGATTGAGGATAGCTTAAAAAATCCAGTCATTTTTAGTTACTGCTGATACTGATTGTCCTCCCAAGGTTTGTCACTAAACCTGTTGAGATAACGAGGCGGTTTACAGATTGCAGAGCTGTTGTTCTAGCTTGTCTGCAGGATGAGAGCTGGTTTCCTGCTCGTGTGCTTCATTGCAGGCTCTTTGCAAGTGGCAGTGCTAGAAACTGCAAAGTGGCAGATTCTCATTTCTGTCACAGAGGATAAATTTCAGGCCATATCTTAAGAGTTTGGCATCTTCATGGGCCTTATTAAATGTGTGCAGCTTCACTAGGAGCTTGTATAATCATAACTTCACCCTCATTTCTGTGCAGGAGCCAATATTGCGACTGGTGAAGAGGTGGCCATCAAATTGGAATGTGTCAAAACCAAGCATCCCCAGCTCCACATCGAAAGCAAGTTCTACAAGATGATGCAGGGAGGAGGTAAGAGGGGGAGTAAAGGATGGGCCCGTGGGAATGCTTGAAGAAAGAAATTGTTCTGGAGGGCCTTGGAAAGGAAATGGCATGGTATGGCGTATGATCGTCTCAGCAGGCGATGCAGCAGTTTTCTTCTGTTTCCAGGGCTTATTTTTTTTTCTCTTTCCCCAGTGGGTATCCCCTCCATTAAGTGGTGTGGAGCAGAGGGGGACTATAACGTGATGGTGATGGAGCTCTTGGGGCCCAGTCTGGAGGATCTCTTCAACTTCTGTTCCCGCAAATTTAGTCTCAAGACAGTTCTGCTCCTGGCAGACCAGATGGTGAGTTTCCTCTGAAAGCATTTGTGCCTCCTCTCCTTTCCTGTGCCTTTTCTTCCCCATTCCCTCTCCGTGAGAACTGTTACCTCTCAGGCTTTCTCATTTAGCAGCAAGTGGCTTCCGGGTTTTTCCTTCTTGATGAAGCTGGGAGCCCAGAAACATCTCTGGCTCTTCCTGTCCTCATCCCTCCTGCCTTTTCACTGCCTCTCATCCTGTGCTAGCACAGCATGCGGAGATGTTTTTTGCATGAGGTGAATGACTGATACTGCTACTTCTGTTGACTCGGCTGCTCATGCCTTGATTTCAGATCCCTTAGTTGTTCTGGTCTTTCTCCTTACCCAGGCTTCCAAAGTTTGAAAGATGACCACTGTAAATGCTGTAGCTCAGGTTTTATTAGATTGTACAAATTTGCTTCCTGTACTTTTTTGTGATGTTAAGTGATCTATGCAGCCTGAGGAGTGTGCTGATGTGCGGGCTTGTATGCTGCTTGTATCTTACCTGTATACAAATCCTGCTTCTGAAGGGTGCAAAAGGGCATTTTAATTTGTCTGCCATCTCTCATGCTCTCTGCAGTGTGCCCCCTTTCTTGCCCTGACAGGCCCTGGTAGGTTTATAAAGGTGCAGCTATCAGGAGCCTCTTTCTCACTTTCCCACTATATTTTCACTTCCAGATCAGCCGTATTGAGTACATTCATTCCAAGAACTTCATCCACCGGGATGTGAAGCCGGACAATTTCCTTATGGGGCTTGGCAAAAAAGGCAACCTAGTATACATCATTGATTTTGGCTTGGCCAAGAAATACCGAGATGCACGGACCCACCAGCACATCCCTTATCGGGAAAACAAAAATCTGACTGGCACGGCCCGCTACGCCTCTATCAACACTCACCTTGGAATCGGTGAGCCTTGTGTCACATCTCGGGGCTGCTCTCTCGGAAAGTGGTGCTCAGCGGGACAGGCAGTGTCCCTCTTCTGCTGGAGGGCACAAAGTTCCTGTGTCTCGCGTTTGAGCTGCTTCTAGCACATGGGAGGGGACATGGCCCAACAAAGTGGGTCATTGGCCTGCATCGCCGTAAGGCTCTCTGGTTCCAAGCCTGGCTATGCTGCTGGTTTGTGCTGAGATCATGGACAAACAACTTAATGTTACCCTGTTGTCCTTTCTGCCATTTGTGTCACGTGGAGCTTCTGAATTGTCTCCTGGCATGCGTTTCCATGCTGCTTAGTGCAGAGGGGCCCTGTGTCAGCAGCAGAGATGCTGCTGCAGCAGGGATCCCCAACTTTACTGCTACTAACTCTGCCTTGTATCATTTTTGCAGGCTGATAAACGTGTAATGGAGACATTCACAGGTACTAAGTCTTTAGGCATACATGTAATTGAAACCTCTCTTTTGTTAGCTCTTGAGTGCCTTTGTCAGTGGTATTTCCTTCTTGTCTGTGGATATTTATATAACTATAAGAGTTGGAGGATAGAGGCCCATCACAATAGGGTGATTGTTGTCCACCACTGAGGACAGATGTCTATTAGAAATGCATAAGAAGATGAAGATGGGAGATGTGAGAGGGAGTTTCCTACCTCCCATACATTCAGGTTTTGTGGCATTGATTGCTGGCTTTCATGGGCCTTCAAAGTGCATAGGTGCTTGGGAACCAAACTGGCTTATTTGCCATGGAGAAAGACTGTGTATCAGCCTGAGGGAATTAGGATTCTAAGTAGAGCTAATACTGTGGCAATAAACTAGACAGGAAAAGAGTGCAGACAGTTCGGCCAGGTCTCTGCTGCTGACGGCCACGGGCATTGTGCCTTTTCTGTAGATACTTGCACAGGTCAGTACCTGGTACCTCCCTTAAATCCTGATACCTCCCTTAAATCCTCCCAACTCTTGTGCTGGGAGTGAGTCCTTGAGTCAGAGGCTCTTCCTCAAAATTGCAATTGCTATGAGAAGCAGAACTGAAGGCCTCTCTGCTGTTTTCTATTCCCTGAGTGCCTCTTTCCTGTGCTTACCCTTTTTCCCCTCAGACTGGGCTTAGCCTGTCAGCTGTGGTGTGAGAGTTTCATAGTTGTGCACAGGGTCCTGATTAGAAGCAGTGTAAGTAACCTCTGAACAAACTGGCTTTGTTCTGCTGCTGGCTGGCAAATCTGAGCAGCAGAAATTGAAGCTGCTTTGTCTTCAGACTCAGGGAAGCAGCTCCTTGTACTTGCAGCTCTGTTTGCATTTGGAAGAGCTTTTTCTGAAAAGCGTAATCTGGGAATTTGAAAACTGGAGCGGAGAATTTTTCCACAGGATTTCACGTCCTCTTTTTTTTTACTAGGGAAAGCTTCCAGTTTCTCCTCTGTTGCAGATAACTCCTCAGAAATCAGAAGCTGTGACTTTACCTGCAGAACATACAGCTGTTTCCTGATGTTGTTTTTTCGTAGTATGGTATAGCTGTAGACTGACAACACTTCATTGCACTGAAATGGGGAGCACTTCATGTTGGGAGGGGGTTGAGACCTCCTGACCTCTTCCTCATGGTAAAAATAGTTCATATAGAGCTCTTTGAGTCGGCCTCCTGTATTTTGGCCTGACCTGCTTATATATAACTGACTCTCCGTTGAATTCTTAGTCAAGATTTCCACAGCCATACCACAAGGAGACAGGCACAAAATAATTCCCACTACTATGTTTGTCGATCCTTTTGTGTGTGCCTGCTCTGTCTGAACCAAGCCCGAGAGGCTAAATGTCTGCTCATGGGCCTTTTTGTATCTAGGGTTGTTTTTTAAGGCCTTTATTACTCATACTACCCCTAACTTAGACCTTCAGCAGTGGCACTTGACTGGCGTGTCAAACAAACAACGTCTGAAGGCTAATCCAGGAGCAAACTGCAGATGCCATTGGTGTGAGCGCAGCAGTCACTCTCCTCATCCCTTTTGCTCCGAAAGTTCTGGCTGTGAATTATTCCACGCAACAGATTTCAGACCCATTCTCTCCGTGCTGCAGTTCCTCTGATTGGAATAAGGTTACCTGCCTTGCCTGGAGGAAGGGGGGTGGTGGAGTTGCAGCTGGAGTTCCCGTTTCTCCAGACCTTGCCACAGGGAAGACGACAGGGGTGTTTGAGAGTTAGCTGAATTGCCGTGGGAACTGTTGCTCTGAATTTTTTGACTTTTCAGTTACTAAACTCTCTGCCATAATGTTACATTAATGCAGTTTGGGGAGAGGGAAGGAGCCAGGTGCTAGGGTGCTCATGTGACAAGAATAGCAAGCAGATAAATGCCTTTATTTGAATGTGCAAGCTAAGGGTTGGGCATTCCGATGTCTGGAGGAAACGCATTCTTTTTCCAGTGACCAGGGAAAAAGTTAAGAGGCGAGATTGGGGGGGCGGTCCACAGCTGGAGACTTGCGACTGGGGAGTCACTGGCTTTGGTTCATGCGTTCCAGTCAATTTTCACATGCTCCAGGGATGAGAATCCCTTGTACCCTCTAGGGCTTGTAAAGTCCGAAATAGGTGCCCGGGGTGCCCAGGAGACAGTCTTGGAAGAAAAGTGGTGGGTTCTGTCTGGATAAGAGGAGGCTGGGAGAGGGGGGCAGGTCCTCCCTGACTGCGTGTCCTAAGCAGTGTCCCTTAAGGCCGTGCAGGGCGCAAAGGTCTTGCAGCGGTTCTGCTTCCTGTCACGGGCAGAGCAAGGTGAAATGTGGTCCCACCGCGTGCAGTCCCAGTGCTGCATACGGACCTGGACAGCATTGCTTGGCTAAGGCTGTGTCTGAGCTGGCTCTGGTGAAGAGATCTGGTTTCTAGGGTGTCCTGAATGGGTGCAATGCTATTTTGGGAAGAGCGGAGGGAAAGCACCTTTCTGGGGGAGTAGCAGGGCCTTTAGGTTGCTAAGTTTGGAACCTTACGTGAAACAGCCAGTGCTCAAGGTTCTCTTGCCTGAGCATGTTGTCAGCAGGTAACTCCTCTTTCTGCTACCCACCCCGACTCAGCTCTGGCTGGGGACCCACTTGGGAAAGGAGCTCCAGTGTGGGCTGGCAGGAGCCTTTCTGCGCGGGAGGGAGCTGGTGCTGTGTCCCTGCGCGTTCGTCATTGTGCTGGGGGAACTGCTCGAGGACGGATTGGATGGAGATGCTTGGCTAGGTGTGTGGGCAGGCAGCCTCCGGGCTTGTAGCAGAATGGGTTTTTGTGAGACAGGGAGGGAAGGATCCGTGTCTTGGAAAGAGGCATTCTGCCTTCCTGTGTGAGGAGCCAGGAAGCTGTGGAGAGCGAGAGGAGGCATGATGCAGTGCTGCATGCAGCAGACAGGTCCCAGCTGTGGTGCCGCCTCTGGAGGGGCTCGGCATCGCTGGTGCCTCTGCTTCGCTGTGGCCATCAGCGGAGTGAGATGCCCTGCCTCTCAGAGATGTGTGAGAGCGAGCCAGCGTTTGTCCAGCCTCTGCAAGAGAAAAGCCATGGCATTAAGTAACGTTCCTCCAGAGCACAAAGGTGAAAAACTTTTTTTTTTTTTTTTTTTTTCCTCCAGACCCTAGAGAGCAAAAGTGGAGTAATTAATGTTATCTAGGGCTCTGCGGCTGCTGGCATAAGAGGTGAGGCGAAAAAGAAAAAAGATTTGGAGATAAGCGTGAGAATGCGTGACAATAATGAAGGATGAAGCAGAGAAGTGGGATGTAGGAACTGTTGTGTTGGTCACCCGAGATTTAACCCAGAATCTTGCAGTTAGGGTTACAAGTGAAAGAAATCTCTGTTTTGTTTTGCACAAATATAATTAAGGTAGCTTTGCAACTGTGACTTGTCCTGCTCGTGCTTCAGGCTTTTCACAGACATGAATCTCACTGAAATTTTTGAAGTGGGCTACAATGACCGTGTCTACCTGAGCAGTGATACTTATGGGATGCAACAGAACGAGAAATTTAGTGTTCACTGTTTAACGTTGTTTTTCGTGTTCCTGCATTAGGACAGCGTTAGTAAAGGTGTGTTTGCATACATATATATATATATATATATACACACACACACACACACACACATATGTATATATAATGTATCCTAGTGAGCCTTCCAGTTTGGTTTTGTAACCTGTCTCCTTGCCTCTACTAAGAGCTTGTAGCATCTTCCACGGCCTTTAATCTTAACCTCAACTCCCTAATTCTAATCTTTTCCAAATCACTGTGCTTGTGTCCCGGAGTTCCTGTAATGTCCCCTGCTCTAGATCAGTTCAGCAGCTGTGGTCAAAGCTGCTGTGCTGTGGTCCAGCCTAGCCATAAACACTGTAGAGTTCAAGCAAGATTTTTGGAGGCAGCATCCTGATTAATTCCTAAAAGCAAATTGGTCTATCAGGCGGGTTTCTCTAGTTCTTGCTCTCTCTGCTCCCATGAGAGGTGCCCCCTCCCTGCATCCCAGGGACCCCTAGAATTGAAGGCAGTTAAAGCTGCAATATGGGCAAGCTGAAGTCTGACAGAGTACAAAAGTGAGGTTGCCCTCCCTACCTCTGCTTCAGGCCTTTCTGCACGTGTATTTGGACTCCATTTTCACAGACTTCCTATCTCAAAAAGTGGGATATTACCAAATCTTGTTTAGCTCTGTTTATTTGCTGTACTTGGTGTGTAATTGCAGCCCAAAGTGGGCTCATGCATCTCAGCCTTAAGTCAGATGCAAATGTGGGTTTCTGTTCTGTGTTCTCTGCATAGTATCTAAGCATCTTCCAGACACTTACGTGTATATGTGTATGTAGGTTAGGAAGTATTAGGGTTTTTAAAGGGGGGAACTTGAGACAAGTTTAAGTCAGCGAAGTCAAAAAACTTAATTTTGATTAAGTTTTCCTCTGTTCTTTCTTAGAGCACTCTGCATTTTATGGCATTTCACTTGCTCTGAGCCAGCAGTGTACTTGGCTCTGTTCCGAAGTGATGAGACCCTCTTTTCGTCTGCAACCATAGTGCCTTTTTCTTCCTCTAATTTATATTTAATTTGCTAACTTGCAAAGACGCTAGGAAGTTGAGAGGAATGCAAGAAAAAAAAGTGCCCTCAGTGACCCACAACTTGCCTTGACTTGTTCGGACATCTAGGTCTGTGACCTGCTATGGTGGTTCTGCAGTGGTTCGCTTCAGCTGGCAGAATTAGGAGTATCTGTAACACTCCTTTTCCTTTGTGTGGGGAAGGTTGTAGCACCAAACTGAAGCAGAGAATTAATATATAATGTGTAGCATCTTCCAGGACATGGTACCGAGTCCAGCAAAACATGCTGCTGTAATAGATCTTGAGCCTTTCTTCTCCCCTGGGCTCCCCCTCAGACCTCATTTTGCCTTTATGTTAGCTGGGTAGGGTGGTGTTCCCTTTCGCCCTTTGCTGAATGTCATTATCTTAAGTCCAGAAGAGGAGCGATCCTGTTAAGCCTGGCCCTGAAGAGCCCTAGTGTGCTGACAGCAGGCAGTGCTGTGTAAGCTAGGGCTCCGAGCAGCCCTTACCAACAAGTGGGGAAACCCGCAACTTAAAAAAAAAAAAAAAAAAAAAAAAAAAAAAGTTGATAATTTGACTGATTTTGGTGGTTTGCCTTCTTTCCCTGTCATCCCTAGGATAAGGTGGCACCTGGCTTTTGGATGGTACACTCCTTGGTGTATATATGCATATTTGTATTTTTCAATTTGTTGTGGGAGAGGGAACAGGAGCAAGAGCTTCTTGGCAATATTTGTGGATGAATTTGTATGCTTGCTGGGGGAGGTGGGGCGAATGCCATACGTTAATTATTCAGTCAACATTTTCCATTGCTGAGCATCTGCCATCAACTCCTTTTTGGGGGGAACTTATTCTCTGAAACAGGCAAGCCATTTTAGGTCACAATATTGGTGTATGTGAAGTGTTTTTACTTGGAAAACTTGTAATAAACATCTGAAGGTGCGCTCTTAAAATTGAGTATTAAGGACAACCTTTACCTGAGCAGAAGGGATCATAATGCAACTTGCACAGCCTTCTCTCATTTAGAAGGGAAACTCCTTTCTCTAGGCTGTAGCGCTGCCTTTGTGCCTTTTTATTCCACAGCTTTAAAAACCCAACCAAAGCAGGAAGCAGCTTTGCACAGTGCTGCAAAGCTGTTACGCTTTTCTGAACCATAAATAAATGTTTAACTCGAAAAGGAATCCCCATTTCCTCATTTCTGCCCTGCATGATGAATATCAGCGAGTTGACTGAAAGATAAGTGTTTGCAGAGGTTGTATGGGACTCACCTCTGTCTTTCTGTGACCATGTGTGCCATGACTAAGCTCCAGGGTTAAATGTTGTTCTGGGTGGGGAAGTATAGGTGCCCTTGTGCCGTGACGGGGAAGAAAAGGTGAGCAGTGTCATTGCATCGGTTATTTGAGCCACTGAATATTTGTGGGAACTAAGGCTTGTCCAAGCGGGTAGGTAGTCAGAGGAATTATTATTCATTTTTGAAGTGGTTTGGGCTGTTGGGGAGAGAAGTGCTTTAACTCTGCAGGAGGAAAATCCCATAGGAATTGGTATTGGAATTTCTTCTACAAGTTTACCTATCCTTTGGTTTTGTGTCCACTTCTAGAGCTGTGCAGTTGCCAAAGAAGTTTTGGTTGCCTCTCACTCTCTACCCCTGTGTAACTTTCTCTGCAGAACAAAGTCGCCGTGATGACCTGGAGAGCTTGGGCTACGTGCTCATGTATTTCAACCTGGGCTCGTTGCCCTGGCAGGGCCTCAAGGCTGCCACCAAGCGCCAAAAGTATGAGAGGATCAGCGAGAAAAAAATGTCAACGCCCATTGAGGTGCTCTGCAAAGGGTACCCTTGTAAGTGCTCTAGTCTTAAAGGCTGTCTTGTCTGGTGCATGGCTCTCTGCTGCAACACCATGAATCTTGACACACAAAGGGCTCAGTACCTCAAATTCTTGGCAAGGACCTGCATGTGCAGCTGGTACCAATGAGGAGAAAGGAGAAGAGATGAGCCACCGAGCTGGCTATTACTGCTCAAGAATGAGATCTTGAATTGCAATGCATGTTTGTATGAAACATCACCTTTATGTTTAGTGGTTACAGAAAAACAGAAATCCACTATTAGAAATTACTAAGGGGAAAAGAAAAAGGCATGAAGTGTATACATAAATCTTTCGCCCGCCCACACCTTACATGCAGAGCATTCCTTCCCTGCATGTGCTTCACTCCATTTCAGAAAGGGACAGTGGAGCTGGAAAAGGTCCCCAAAACACCAAAAGATGATCAGAGGTGAGATGATTTCTATGTAAAAAGCAACTAAGTGGCCTGGGGCTCTTCAAACTGGGGAAGAGAGAACTAGAGGTAGAAGTCTGCACTCTCCCTGTGCCCTCAGAACTTTGCGTGGGACTTTTCCTGTTTTCTATTCCAATACAAGCACAAAAATGGATGTATCTTCACACAGCTGTTGGTAGACATGTGGCACTCCTTCCTAAAAGGTCTTAACAGGAGTTCAAGGTGGTGTTGGACATGAAAGAGATCCACTGAGGTTTATTAAATACTTAAGGAACCACATCCAGCTTGAGAGGAGCTGAAAATAGCTGGAAACTGGACACATACAAATGGAAGTTTCAGGCCTGCTTTGCCCTGGTCTTACTCTTCCAGAGCTGCCCCGTTCTGGCTATGGTGGCCACAGGGTACTGGAGCAGAAAGACCTCTAGCCCAAGCAAGCACAGCTCTTCCTACATAACTCGCATCCACTCCTGCCTGTGCTGCTCCAGACTGCACTGGTCATCTTCATGCCATGTGGGCCTAACTTCCCAAATCTTAACTCTGCCTGATTTCTAGAGATGTGTTCCTGCTCTCCTGCAGCAAGCTCTGTTGCTTGCTACTTCTTGAGTCAAGGTGAGGGCAGAAAAGGCGGTCAGAACAGGGATATGGCAAGTGTGTATTTTGGTTAAAATAAGGGTGGGCGCAGCTCTGGCCAGAGCTGTGCAGCCAGCCGACTCCTTTCTCCTCCTTGCCCAGCTCTGTGCTTGAAATGCTGTGGGCTGCAAGGCTGCTCCTGGAAGATTGGCCCCTCCCCTCAGGGGCTGGGGCATAGAGGGTGTTTACTAGGCAGGTATTTTCTCTGTTCTCCCCAGCTGAGTTCTCGACATACCTCAACTTCTGCCGCTCACTGCGGTTCGATGACAAACCTGACTACTCCTACCTGCGGCAGCTTTTCCGCAACCTCTTCCACCGCCAGGGCTTCTCCTACGACTACGTCTTTGACTGGAACATGCTTAAATTTGTGAGTGTGGAGGCGAAAGGACTGGAGGGGTGGGGGGAGATCCCTGGCATGGGATTGGGGAAGGAAAGACAAACTCTGTCCTTTGCTGACGTGTAGGGAGCAACTTGAAAGAGCGCACAGGCAAGCATACTGAAAAGAGGAATCTGTGGTCCCAGCTTGGGTTTATTTCTCCTGATAGATTAGTGAGTGTGTTTGCAGCATGTGTGTCGGTATATACACACACAAATATATGTGTGTATATATTTAGATTTATAGCTAAATGTAGTTAGTTCTTTTCAGGTGAAGAGAACTGTAATCAGAGATGTGGATGACAGTGACAGCTATAATACCACATTATTTCTTTGGGATTCCTAAAGGACTAAAGCCCTTTTTGGGTAAAATGGAAGGTGATAGAGGAGAATTTGCTCCGGGGTTGGAGCTCTGTTCTGTGCCCTGCTTTCTTGTCATGAAATAGCTGGGGCTGCTGCTGCTCCTTCTCCGGTCCTGCCTGATAGCTGTGCGTGACATGGAGTTTCCCCTGTCTGTGTCAGGGAGCAGCCCGCAACCCTGAGGACATGGATCGGGAACGGCGAGAGCATGAGCGGGAAGAGCGGATGGGACAGCTCCGGGGCTCAGCCACACGAGCGCTGCCCCCCGGCCCGCCTGCTGGAGCCACTGCCAACCGTCTCCGTAATGTTGCCGAGCCCATGGCCTCCACCCCCACCTCCCGAATCCAACAGTCTGGTGAGGGGCAGGGGGGGCACCCTGCTCACTGATTCGAAAGAGGGTATGGAGTTACATTCTTGCCTCACATTTCCGTGCCTCCGACAGGAAACACGTCCCCCAGAGCAATCTCACGAGTGGACAGAGAGCGGAAGGTCAGCATGAGGTTACACCGAGGAGCTCCTGCCAATGTCTCCTCATCCGACCTCACAGGGCGGCAAGAAGTGTCACGGATTTCAGCATCACAGGTGAGTCCCTGCTGCCATGTAAACGGCCTCGGCTCACCGGCTCCAAAAAGACTTACGGGCCCTAGGATGGTTTTTAAGTGATTGGCTGGTGCTGATGTGAGCATAATACCTGATGTGCCCAGTGAGGTGGTAGTACATGGCGCCTTCGCTACTCGGTTACAAGTTTCCTGGATGCCATGCTCAGTGTAGTTGTCTTAGCTCTGCTTTGCTGAGAGTGAACCTTCAGTATTGTGTTCAGGCAACGTGGTTTGGAGGAGTGGAGCCCCTGGGAGGGGGCTGCGCCAGAGAGAGAATGAGGCAAAGAAATACACAGCCTCCCTGGTTTTGTGTGCCATGTCCTTTGCTTGCTCTCCATTCCTTGACTGTTCTTACTCTCTTTTCTAGACGAGCGTGCCATTTGATCACCTTGGGAAGTGAGGAGCAATTGCCACTGGACCAGTGTTTGCTTAGGTGAGTCCATCCTTGTGCCCAGGCTTCCCCCAAGGAGGCGCTAGGCATCAGGTTGAAGCTTTCCTGCTGTAGGACAGGGATGGAATTGCTCTTCCCTTTATCTGACTTTGACAAGATGGCTTTTGGCTTCAGAGGGAAGAACAGGGTTTACTGGCAGAGTTTTGAGGGTGGTATTATCTTGCGTGCAAAAGTCTCTTTCCTCCTTTTCTCCCAGAGCACAGGGAGGGTGAAGAAAGTGCTAGGCCGGGGAGCCATTTTGTTAATTCCCAGTGAATGCTTTCCTGGCAGTGCACTGGTGTTGGAGGGGAGGATGCTGCGTACAGTCATGTGTGAGATTTTTATGAGGCTTTGCACAACCAGCAAGTGCCTCTTCAAGGGGAAAC
Organism: Crypturellus tataupa; assembly: GCA_034781795.1. Classification (NCBI taxonomy): domain Eukaryota; kingdom Metazoa; phylum Chordata; class Aves; order Tinamiformes; family Tinamidae; genus Crypturellus; species Crypturellus tataupa. The sequence continues at coordinate 38,132 of JAWLRI010000035.1, read as the reverse complement.
AAGTAGCTGGAGAGGGCAGCTCTGAAGGGTGGCAGGAGCGTAAAAGAAGGCTAATTTAGTTTTCTAAATTCCATTTGGTATTGGATGTGTTGGGAAAAGCCTTTTTTTCTTCTAACCTCTTCCCTTTTCTCTTTTTTTTTTCTAGTGTCTTCACTGTATTTTTCTTTTAAAAAACAAAAACCCAAAAAAAAGCCAAACAAAAAATTAAAAAAGACAAAAAAAAAAAAAAAAAAAAAACAGATTTTTTTTTTAATTATTATTATTATTTTTGTTTTTTGTTTTGCCAACGACGAGGAGTCGAGCTGCACCCCCGCGCTGGTGCGAGCCGTTTCCGAGCTGGCCACCCGCGTGTCCCAGCGCGAGCGCCTCTGAGACGCCACCACCGCGGGAGCCCTGCGGGAACGGGCTCCTCGACTGCCCTGTGCAGCCGCCCCCCCAGCCCCATCCTGGCCCTGCCGCCGGCCCCAGTGGCTTCCCCAGCTCCTGCTCCTCACTCTGCTCCTTGTTTATTTTTTTTGCTTCGTCCCCCCCCTTGTTTTATCTTCCCTCCCTGCTTTGTTTTTTTTAATTATTGTTTTCAAATCAAATGTTTTCTAGCCATCTAAATTTTAGCTTTGCTCTCCTTTTCTTTTTTTTTTTTTTTCTCCTCTGAGGGCAGGCGGTGGGTGTTTCTTTTTGCAAGAGTCTTACAGGCTGGGAGGGAATCGGATTCCAGCCATGCTTGATGGTAGAAGACTGATTTTTATCATCTGTTATTATTATAACAGAAATTATTTTCTCAAGAATTAAATGAATCTTAAGCTGCGAAAGGGAGGTTGTAGCAATGGCCTAATCATAAGACTTGGACTTCCTTTCCTCGGGTGGCTCCTCTGTGTTGTTTTTGAGCTGTAAGGGGAAGTGTCAGACTAAGGATCTGAGCGGTCCTCGCATGCCAAAGGACACGTGGAGAAGGCACCTGGTTACAAGGAGGACGATGAGAAGGCTGAAGCTGAAGGATGGGAAGATGAGAAGCCCTTTCCCCTCCCTACAGTGGGGTCTATTTTGGTTTTGTCCAGCTGTTTTTACGATTGTTTTTTCTTTTCATTACAACTTGTTTTAATACCTGTGGAGGAAGCACAGGGCTTGAGGAGAAGAGTGGGGCATGTGGAAACTGGAGCTGGATGCTTTTTGCAGAGCAATGGCTTTTCCTCTCCTTTCCTCCTGCAGCCCCCAGAAAGATCCAGCATACATATGCACAGTCCCCTTCTGCCCTCATCTCCTCCCGTTCCCCCCCAAACTTTAGTTGCTTTTAAATATAATTTAGGGACACTCAAGCTGCTTTGTGGCACTTGGGCCTTGGAAACACACCGATCACCACTGCGACCTGTGGCCTGTAGCAGACACACTGTCACTGTAGTGTGGAGCCAACGGGTTGTTGGCAGGGCGGGGAGGGTGGGGTTAGTCTTTCTGTTTGTTCGTTTTTATCCTTTCTATTTAACACTTCGTTTTTTCCTCTTTTTTTTTTTCCCTAATTTATTTACCCCTCTTACTGTCTTTCTCTCTTTTTTTTTTTTTTAATTAAAGAGCAAAACTTTTTATTACTTTGTAATTTAAAAAAACAACAAAAAAAAAAAAACTGAAGAACTTTGGGGGGGATTTTGTACTTTTTTCCTGTGTAAATATTGGACTTTTTTGAGCTTTATCGTGGTTGTTAATTTGAAGTAATAAAGTAGAAAATGATAAAGTGATGCCGGCATCTGTGATTTTGTTCTACTCTGGCATCTCTCGTGGAGCAACGTCCTGCGGCTGGAAGCGCCTCGTGGCTCAACCTGCACTCAAGTTCCAGGAACGCATTTGATCAGAATGACTGGGGAGGGGAAGGAAAGCAGAGGGTTGGAGCACCTAAAAATAGGTGTGAGCCGCCCTGCAAAGCTGCGCTCGGACCGCGCGGCAGCCCTGGAGCCGGCAGAGCAACATGAACCGCGCTGCAGGGTCTCCCCCTTGCCAGCTCCAAGTCACTCGTCTCCCAGGGGTCGGATGGAGAAGAGTGGCAGGAAGGTTTGTGCACGCCGCAGCCGTCGGCGCTGGTCACAGGGCTGCAGCAGCTCCCTTGCTTTCTCGGGTGTGTAGCCTGGCTCACAGCATGCCTGTACAGTTTAATGCTGACCTGTTGTCTTCCTAAATCTCTGCTCCAAGAGTTAAGCCTCTCATCCAGTTTACACAGGGAAGCATTTTTCTCAAGGGCTGCAGAACTTAAATTGATTTAAATTTTTTTAACCACCCCCTGCACCTAAATAATGAGCTCTATGCTTTCTGCAGATCCCTCCACCCTCGCAGAACTTCCACCTCCTGGGAGGAGAGTGGGAAGAGGGAAGGCTTCTACACTGCTCCACAGTCTCTTTTGGGAGCACATTACTGCCCATCTGTATTAATACATGTGTGTGTATACACTTTTATATGTATATATAAATATTTTTGAGGTACCAGAAAGCAGGTGGCTCTGGCTTTCCTCAGCGCTGCTGCCGCTGGGGTCTATGAGCTTGGCGACACATCAGCCTCCCCTTCACATCCCGGGAGCTATAGGGTAGCACCTCTATAGGGTGCGGCCCTGCTGTTGAGAACGTCGAGCCTCCTGCGAAAATGAAAGCGGCGGCTGAAGTGGGAAACTGCCCCTCGCGGCTCTTCCCGCCTGCAAGAAGCTGCACGAGGGCCCGAACCCTCCTCCCGGGGAAGCTGCATCGCGCCGGCTCTGGGGGGCGAAGGGAGGCGTCGCGTGGCCCCTTTAAGAGCCCGCCGGTTACGTCACCCGCTGCCTCCGCCCCGCCCCTCGGCGCGTGGGGGCGGGGCGCGGGCGGCGCAGCCCGAGCGGCTCCGCGGCAGCGCAAGGCTCCGGGCGCGCGGGGCAAGCCGAGGCGACACCGGGCACCCGTGAGGCCTGGGTGCCCAGCGAGGCCGCGCCAAGCTGCCCTCCGGTCCCGCCGCTTATGCACGGCGTCCCCCGCGGGTCGCTTTGTTTATCGAGCTCTAGCAGCGCGATTATAAACACCGGTCAATAGGCCATGCAGCCAAAAGGTAACATAAATCTCAGATGTAAGACTGAGATATCCTTCCCCCCTCGCCCCCACCCCGCAAACAATTTTGGTGAGCGACTCTTTCATCTGATCATCCCTTATTCTGTTTTGATTTGTTTCCGGGCACAATGGGCCCTTTGGTGCCATTGTGGCCGGCACAATGCGCGCGGACACCAGGCTGTGAGGGGAGGCAGAGGCCGCTCAAACACGCCGGGCCCTTTCTTCCTTCTCCCGCTATTGTCCCACGAACGGCCCCGCCGGCGGCTCCCGGGAAACGGGGCCGGCACGAGGGACCCCCATGTAACACACCACAAATCTAACGTTAAGGGGAGGCAGCGCACCTCAGCAGCCGTTGCTGTAATATATGTATATATGTATATAACATATATTTACTTAAAGCCAACTCCCAGATTCCGGGCAGCCCCCTAGTGTGTCACGCCGACCCCCATCGCGGAGAAGCCGAGGCCGGGGCAGCCCTCGGGGCGGCCCGCGCGACCGCGCGCTGCGGCCGTTAACGACCGTTCTCGGAGCCAACGGCCCCCGCCCGCGGCAGCCCCCGCCCCC
>JAWLRI010000035.1:7675-34418 GCA_034781795.1 Crypturellus tataupa | reverse complement strand
AAAAGGGACAGGGCAAAAAAAAACACAAAAACACAAAAACACACAAAAAAAAAAAAAAAAAAAAAAAAAAAAAATCTGAGTCCTCAGGGTGACACCAGGTCGATATATTGGAATATAAGGAAGTCCAGCTCAGGACTAATGTAGAAAGAGCACAGTAATTTATTTCTTTGAATGTTAATTCATCTGCAAGACCATGTCTGAAGTAATTTGGTTTAGATGACTTTATCTGATCTTTGTAAATATGATGGCTTAGGAACGAGGATATTTTTGGACAAAATTTGTATTATAGCAGTCTTCAGTATGTCTTTATCCAGGGAGATGCAAATGTTTACAAGACAATGATATAGGTATGGCTGTATATAATAATTTAACATGATGGCTAGGACGCCCATTTTTGATGCTGCTTTTGCTTTTCACAGAAGATCTTGGTTAGATTTGACATAACGCTACCTAATGATTTTTGTGGATTAATGTGTGTTCAATTTTTAGCAAACACTGATATTAAAAATAAATAAATAATAAAAAAAAAAAAACAAGCAAAGAAAATATTTGTAACATTCATTTTCATTTCTCTTCCTGTTTACTTTGTGGAATCAAGTTGTTCTGTTTTTCTTGTTTGTGTAATTTCTGAAACACTGTAAATTGTCCTTCCTTAAAATTTGTTCTGATGAACAGGCCATTGCAGTGCACTCAGTTGTTTCTTGGCATGTTATTTTTAAGTGTAGCTCTTGCAAAACCTTCCCCAGAAATGGGATCAATCTGAATTGTATCGTTTTGTATTCAATATTTATGTCTCTACTCTTGATGTGATACCCAGCTTAAAGCTTTTCAGCTGTTTAAATTCAGGGGTGACTTGTACCATGGGACAGTAGCAATGCACATGAACAGCCCAGGTTCTGAGGTCACCCCTTGTGCCTAAGAAGTTTGCTCAAGAAAGGGCTATAACCTGAGCTAGGTTTCCACATTAGTATCCCAGCCAGTAAGCTGTCTTTTTCTCCCTCAAATACAGTTGGAACTTCAGGTATTACTTGTAGTACTGCAAGCATGCTGGACTGTATGTTGATGTTGGTTTGCAGAGGACTTAACTGTTTTCAGAACAATGTTCCATCTATGTTATTCTCATTCTCTTCACCTATAAAGTGTAAGGGAAGGCCAAAGAAACCGGCAATTAAATGTAGATGGTCACACTGAATTTTTTAAATGTCTTCATCTGAAAGTTTATAAAGTTTATGTTTGTCTTCCCTAAAGAGTGATTCAGACTTATGTAAAGTAACCACTGCTTGCTGGCGTGTGTCAATCCTGAGGAATTTTGACTAAAAGAATTAAGATTTGTTCATGTTCTTTTCAGTTGATCTGATATAATGTGTAAAAGCTGTTATATATGAGCATATGGCTGATATTCAAAAATTGCTTATGTCCCGGTATTTTCAAAGACACTTATGAGTGTTCACTACAGCATTCTACTGTAGATAAGAATACCTTTTGTGAAGACTTGTGTAGCACATTGCCATATGAAACCTAATTTTACATAAAACATAAAATAATGTTTTTAACTATAGTCTCTTTTTTGAAAGACTGGAAGTGATTTTATAATTAAAATAGTCTGTTACTCTTAAAAAAAAAAAGTAAAGTGCTGACACAGCACAATTCTTATGTCTGTGTTCCATGATATTTGAAAACCATATGGCCAAATGTTTTACTTTCTATCTCATCTTTAGCACGTATCTGACATTTCTCATTTAATGCTTGTCACCAGACTCTTTGGCCCAGTCAAGATTCCACTTGATGAATATATGTTTTCTGTAAATTATTTTGGATGATGTTAAGTCAAATGTGGTAAAGTGGATGATTCATACCCTCAGGCAAGTTTTCGTGAGATTTTAAGTCTTAAAGGCTTCATAAGCAAAGTTGGGTAAACAAAGGTTATATTCTTCCTCTGTATCTCCAAAATATTTTCATCATTTTTAATAATTAATCTGATTGTACATCTCTATATTTTTAACTTTGATATGAGTATAGTCAGAATTTAATCCTGCTTATAGGGAAGAAGCAAAACATGGCTGAGATTAATAAATGCTATACTCTTCTTTGAGCCCTAATGTCAGAAAATTTGTTCAAAGATTGATTTGTAGCCATTGCACTCGTGTTGTCTGGGCTGCAAATTATGGCAGTACCTTGTGCTAGTATGTGGCTTTGTGTCTATACAAATGTATTGCTTTGTTTTTTGTTGTCTGGGAGGTAAGCAGATATTCTGCTTTACTTTTTCCTAAAGATCCTGCAAGTAAAGTGTTCTGTGAACATAGAGCTGTTTATCAGCTGTTTATGTACAAGTTGTTTATATTTTAATAAATACCATAGGGAACTACTTGATAAAAGAGCGTTTTCTTAAATTACTTTTCAAATAAGGAAACTTTTTCAGTAAATTTTATTTTCATAATAACTTTTGGAATTCTACCCTGCTGCAGTTATGCATGTAGTTTGTTAAAATGTCTTGAATAATCCTGCTGTGATCATGTAATAGCTGAGTAATAAGAATTTTAGCAGAATCACAGCTCTAACTTTGTTGTTCATTAAGGTGATTCAATGGGATGTGCTACTGTAATATATACAAAGCCAGCGAAATATATTTAATGCTGTCCTTTTGTTTACCACACATTGTTTCAGTTTAGTATGACAAATGGACTCTGTACCAGAGTGATCCCTACTGTATTAATTTCCCGTTTGACATCTCCCTGTGTGTCAGAGGGATAGAAGGCAGTGCTTAGTTTGGTTTTGTCAATTACTTTTCTGAAATATTTTCAAATCAGTAATAATTCATTAATTAAAAAAAAGAAAATGGCCCTGTAATTGCTTGGTCATTAACTCAAAACAGCTTGAAGTGAAATGGAGCCCGTTGCAGTATGGTTTCTAACCCATTCATAACACATCTAACTGCTGTTGCATAAATAAAATCATATTTTATGATTACATTTTTAACCAATACTCATGGTAATAAAATGCACATTTATTTCCTGATTTTCCTTTCTTTGGCAGAGGCGATGGGAGAATGAGGGGATTAACATTGGCATAACAGGCTTTAATTTGTCTCAAGCATTTCTCTACAGTGGAAAGATGAGATGAAATAAATCAAAGTACTGCAAGTAGTAGGTGTTGCTGGTTTTAGAAATTGGAGTTATTTTGCCTAACTTCTTTTGAAGGAATTTCTGTAGATTAAGGTACTGATTCCAGGTGCTTAGTTGGCTTTAACTGGATGTGGATAGTTTACTTTTTTTTTTTTTTTTTCTCTTCTGTTTAAAAGCAAATGATGGATAAATTCCTCACAGATAATTACTCAGAATTTTCACAAAAAAAAGAGCAAGCCTTCTTGCATGTAAGTTTGTAAGTTCTGTTATCTGGGGTAGGGGGGAAGAGTCAAAATTTTTAATGTGAATTATGTTTTTTTACATTCTCTTTATCTTGAACCATATTAAATGGGATACCCATATTAAATGGATAACCGTATTAAATGGATCAATAATACTTATTGTGTAAAATCTTTTTTTCTTTTTTTTCTTACATTTTACAATGGCATAAATAAACCTCATTAGACTAAAGTCTAAGTCATATTAGACTAAGAAGTTTGTTCAGGGCTTTCCCTGGCATTTAGAGGTCAGTGTCTGCCTGTTACCTTTTAACCTGCTGCCCTGGGCCCATGCTCTTCTTTCTCTCTGCTGTTTTCCGCTTGGGATGTTTTTCTTTGCTCCAGCCTCAAGCTGGAGGTTGGGACCTGCAGCAACTGCACTAGAAAAGCCATATTATTGTTTCCTATGATAGTTAGCGACGTTCTGATTCCAGAAGTCTTACTGAAAGATTACTGTCGGGGTTATAATCTTTGAGGAATTCTGTGAGGAATCTTGTCCTTGTTATAAATGTAAGCATTATAGATGTCTGGTCAGTGACTGGGATGAGAGTCCTGTTAAGCACTTGTCGGATAGTAAATAGAAGTAATGTAATCATGTCCTAGAAATCTGCATCATTTAATGTTTGGGGAAGCAAAGGCAGCTGTCTAGAAACGTGGAAAACAATTGCTGGAAACTGAGATTTCTTAGTCTTAAAAGGGAATTCTTATTTTCAGTGGAAGAGCTGAACAGCACAGTAGATAGGAAAGAGATGCAGAGATTATTACAAGGATTCTTGAAGCTTTCCTTTAGTGTAAGAAATCAGTTTGTATTCCAAGCAAGTGCATAGAATCACAAAGCCAGAGGTAGTTGATGTTATAGAAGGCACTTTATAGTTTCCCATTTTTTTTTATGGAATACATTTTTATTACTATCGGTTGCTTGATTGAAATTTTAATAAGCTTTAAAAATAATACTTTCAATCTATGGCTCTGGGAAAAGGAAAGTGGAGTTATCTGTCTTTCTAGGTTAATAATGACCTTTTCGTTATCATCAGTGCACCTAGGGAGATACTACATAGTCTTGGACTGTTTCATGGTAAAGCACTACAAAAATAACTAGCCCTCAAGAATCTAAAGAGAAATTTATTCCAGGTACACAAAAGATGATTCTCAGAATGATGGAAAAAGGGGATTGAAAATAATGAAAGTCAGAAAATTACATCCCTTGTTTAAACATATCAGAGAGCAGGACAATATTAAAAATAAAAAAAAAAAAAAAAAGGGAGCAGAGAACAAAGACTAAAAAAACCCTGGTCCACTTGAATTATTAAGAAAAAATCAGTTGTCAAAAGGCTGCCAGAGTTTGGGTATCTAACTATAAAAGGATAGATAAAGGTGTGAACAGTATTTTTAATATACATGCTTAATATAGTTTAAGCAGGTCTAAGGTTGTTTTGATGCCTAAAATCATTTTAAAAGTATTACTTCCTGAAGTACTCACAGTTCTGAAAAATCAGGAAAAATAAATCAATACAGAAAAAATGATGTGTTTTTTCATTTATTATGCAGAACTGCACATTGAAACCAAATGTCTCTTGCATTAAAGCATGTGCTACCTAACAGGTTCAGATTTGAATGCAGAGATTGTTATCTAAGATGAAAACTAAAATTACAATAAGGTAAACCAAAACAGTACAGCTTGGCTTAAGGTTGTTTTAAACTTCTGCATCTCTGTGCAACATAGCTTTGAAAGTCTGTTTTGTATTTGCATTTCATAGACCTTATCTCTGGATTAAGCTCTTGAATTACTTCTATAGATTTGAAGGTTTTTTTTTAAAGGTTTGTGTTGTATTTCTGTTTTGTGTTTGTTTCAGCTGATTTTGCTTTTTGACACTTGGTTTCAAGTAATGTGTGTAATTTAAAAGGCTATTTCAAAGCATATCTATCAGTAAAGCGTAATTTGTGCCATACTACATTTACTAGAAATAATTTAAAGGCACAGGGTAAATAGGTTTAGATTATCACTGCAGAAATTTATTAAAAGCAATTAAATGATTTACAATTCATTAAAAACTATTAAATCTTTGTAAGTGTTTTTTCTTGTTAAATAGCAAAAATATATATTATTGAATATCAGCTGAGGATATTTAATAAATATTTTCATTACTTCATATATCTCAGAGTCTCGATTAGCTGAACCATGAATACAATGTTTATTCTGTACTTGAAGACATAGGGACATTTTAGTCCCTTTAGTTGCTATCACAGCTTAAGTTCTCTTACATGTTTTAACTAACAGTTCCCCGTACAATTACTGAGTATTCAGCAGTGGATACTCCTATGGCCATGCATAGTCTGTGGATCAGTACACCATTTGCTGCACTGCTTCCTACAAAGAATTGACTGCTGTTTAAAAATCTTAGTTTTAGACTGCATACTGTTTGTGAACTTCCTTATGCTTTTACTGTTTTGTAATGTTTTTTTATTCAAGAAACACATATATTTCCTAAAGGCAGCTGTTCTGGCAAACCTGCCTTCTGGGAATTACCAATGATACACTTTTGTTTTTAACTTTCTCAAGGCAGATGTTTCTTTAGCCTAAGCTTGTGTTTAGCTGACTGAAGTTTATGGAAGCTGATTTGTTTCTGCTTTAAGAGAGTTTGGAGCCCTGCCTATCTGTTGGCTTCTAATCAGTTTCTGAAGTGCTTAGAGGAATTCAAGTGTGTATGCTCTGGGTTCATGGTGCCCAGTTTTTCTGTTTTTCATAATCTCCCCAAAGCTACTTGTTCCCTTTGGATCAAGTATAATAAAGTAATTAAAATATATTGATGAGATTACAGAAAGAAAGGCCACTGATGTCCACCCAACTGCGAAGAACATGGTGTTGACAGAAGAGCAGGATGATACTATATACTTTTCTTTCAAAGTTAATGCAAAGTTTCCATGCTGGGGAAACTAGTATGACACTAGTATTTAGTTAGATGGCCTTAAGTGAGGGTTGTTACAGTAAAAAGGCACAAAGTGCAAAGTTAAGTTGAAAATGCTGCTGCTGTTTTTCAATCAACCATCTGCCCAGGATCGCTCCTTATGTAAGTTAAGCGAATCCTTTCTTTCTTTGCTGCATATTTAGGGTGTACTGGGCTGTTGCTCACAGTTTTGTTAGCCTTTTCCCCCATTTAAATCCTGGTCTCTGTTTCAAAGGTTGATGAAAGAGTTTATGGATTTTCCTGGCTTTTCGTTTTCATAAGCTATGTAAAAATAATACAAAAGGCCACCCTGCCAAAAGTAGCTTAATACAAGTGAAAGAGGCACTCTGTTATTAGAGCCTTGATTAGGCACGAAGTATCTGAGGATTTGTTCACTGCTTTTAGGGTACTGTAGGCACAACTAGCTTTTCAACAATATTCCTAACACGTTGTTAATACTGGATGGGCAGGAATTAATCTCTTTTCTGTCTTAATGCAGCCTTTGGAATTGATGTATCTAGATTGTCTCTGTTTAATTGATATTTTTTATTTGTGTTAAAAAATCTCCTAAAATGCAGGTTTGGCAAGTAAATCCTATATAGCATAATCTGCTAACTTTCATATTATTTGAGAAGCATTTCTCCTTATACCTACCTAGTCCATCAAATTTTAATGTTTTTTGAAATGTATTATATTTTCTTTTCCCAAACTTTCTAAACTTCTAAAAATTTCTTTTTCTGCATGCTTGCACTATTTTGGCCACTCAAGAAAAATCAATCTTTGTGTGAGAGAGGGTCTTCTCAGCTTTCCTTTTGGAAAGCATTGAGTGAAGTAGTGTATGTTAGTAATGAACCACTGACTGTTACAAAGTAGGAGGAGATATTTATTGTTTATTATGTTTATTTAATTGATCTGTTTTTTATAGCATTATAGTCAGTATTGCAATCGATTTGTGCTCTACCCAAGGTGGAAAGGATTTGAAAGGGGTGGGTTGGCATACTGATAATTGTGAAAAAGAGCCAATCCTTTTTGACAGAAATGTTCTGCCAAATGCTTTGTTGTATTAATGTGGATAATACATCTACTATAACTCTAAAGGCTGCGTGATAGCAATGCACTCTTTGTGGGACCATTTGTTGTCAAGCCTGTTTTATTCTCATAAGAGTAAATACTGAAGCTGCTTAGCAAGCAGTCTGGATTGCACGTTTAAGGAAAAATACCATTCAAAGTTCTTCAGAAGAAAAGCGTAATATGTGTTGTTTGTGACCCAACTTAGTTTACCCAAAAAACCACAGATGTCTAAGAAATACTTGGCAACCACCCTTAGCTGTGGCGTGCCACCTGCAAAGCTGCACATCTAGCATTAAACAACAGAACTTCTTTATGGAGAAGGATGACATCTCAGTTCTGCCTTATTCATTTTTGTCATTGCATTCATAATATGAAGGATGAATAAGGAGTGAGTAGGAAAGGCCTGTGGAAGGAGAAGTACTAAATGAAAATCTCTTTTTCAACCTGTGTTGCATAGTTCTTAAGAAAAAAAGTCTGTATAGAAAATATCCTAGCAAGATATTCACAGGATTTAACACTGCTTAATGGTTAACTTGCAGTTTGCTTTGATTTCTTATTCCCAGCCCCCAAACTGGGCTAAAAAGGAGAGCAGGAGGAGAGAGGGAGGAAAGGAAAGCAGTAAGTAGTCAAAGAGTTGTATTAATACTGAATTAAAACCTTATGATGGGTGTAATTCCAGAATATTTTTTTGTGAACACTTGAATGCTTTTAAGTAACACAAACCATATGAATACCACAGGAGCTTATTTTATGCAAATATTAAAATTTTCATAGATCTCAGATTTATATGGGATCAAGCTATATGGGCTGTGATAACCACAGTGTAATTTGGACTAAAGAGGAGTTTGTAAATTTAACCTTTTTATGTGTGACTAGTATGCCTTTATTTAGACGTCACGTGGAAACAGTTTGAAAAGATGTAGATATTTAATGATCAATGAATTACTAATCTTTTAATTAGTTTAAAAGTATTCCAATTAGCTTTACAGTTTGAGATTTAATTTGTAAGGAAGCAAAGGTGCTTGCAGTGATCAGGCAAAGTGTTCTGGGGGGATTTTTAGATGTGGCCACTACTGAATTCTCTTGTTTCTGAATAATATAAACAGAATTACTTATATTGCAAGGTAAACTAGAGAGAAGAATGATCTGAAGAATTTATGCATAATATTTCAAGTGGCATTTTTTGGTGCCTATTTAAAGCTTCCAGAAGGGAGTGGAATAATGAGATGACACAGGTCATAACATGTCTTTTAAGTCTCTGCTTCACTTGCTTGTGAGCTGTTAGTCCTTATTGCAGAGCTACTTAGCTCTTTTTCTTAGCTAAGGTTTCATGTATTCAGCATATGGTGCTCAAAGGGACACCCGGGGTGTTCCTGAGTGCCCTGGGAATGTGCTGTCTCTTCCAGACCATGCTGGTTCCCTGGAGGCAAGATCCTGCTGAACAGCTGCGAGGGGGAGGTTTCCTGAGTGAAAAATCAAGTGCTAATATTCCCAGACTTGTCAGATAGCAGTTTACATTTAAGAAGGATGGAAAAAAAGTTAAATATGATTGATTTTAAATAAGTTAAATTGAGGGTACATTCACCTCAGTGATATGAAAGTGTGAAGATTTCAGTAGGCCATCTCAGTGTTTTGGTTTTATATTCAACCTGATGTATTTCATTATAAATAATTTTTGGAAGAAAAAAATGCTAGTCATCTAATTAGCATCACACTGACTTTGAGATGAAGAATCATCTGCCTCTGGTTGCATTTAGAAAATAGCATTCTAGTGCGCCATCTTTAAAAGAATGGCAACTTGTTATTCTATGCCAGTGCTTTTAACTTGTGCTTTTAGAAGAATCTTCAAATATGAAGATTTAAAAACAAATCTTGAAGGCTTGAAGGGCAATATATCTTTTGATGTTATTTGTATTTGTTTTCTCAAACCTGTTTCATTTACTTGCTTTAAGAAAAGAATTTAAGTACATTTTGAATGTATAGACCCTTCTGTGTGTATAACTTCATGGGTGCTACAGGTTCTCTTACACTCGCCAGGAATTTTCAAGTATGTAAACTTACTGGTATTTGTAGAATGCATTCTTAATTGTAAAACACAGCCCAGCTATGCTTTCTTAGGTATACAAGACTCCAGGCAACAAATGTTGGGTTTTGTCATCCCTTTGTTAGTACAACCCTCATCAGAGGTTTAAAAACACCCTACTAGAGATCTAATTACTGTTGTGATGAACTACACAAAAATAGAAACAAAGTAACAATGAAAATACCCAGTGATCTGATAGCAAAAAATAAATAGGCTGCAAGACATGGCTAATGACAATTTCTTCACTTAAACAGGGACTGCCGCTTTTAGGAGCGTGTTAAACTGTAGACATTGGGGTATGTGCTTGTTACTTGCATGCTTTAAAATAAAGTGTTGATGTACCCTGTTACCAACAAGTAAAGGCATGCAAGTCTTTGCGGTATTTCCAAACTTGAGAGTTCCAGAATATGTTGTAATAAAGATCCAGTCAGAAAAAGCCTTCCTCAGAACTGCTAGCACTGATCTGGTTGCTGATTGCTTCTGTTGATAAAAATATTCTTGGGGCACCCTGATAGCTTTCTGTCTGCTTGAAACAGGCGTCTTGCATGTTAAGATGATAGATTACTGGAGAAAATAAAGTTACTGTCTCATTTATAATCAGAAATATAAAATCATATTTTCCCTGAATCTTTTAGCTGATATTTACCTTCTCCAAGCATAAACGAAGAGAGAGGTTAAAAAGGGGAGTGGGGAGGACAATAAAAAAAAAGGTCCTGAACAGTACTAGTCTATTGCCAAAGAGACTTAAAACTCTCTGCCTTGGGTTTATGAATGCAAAAGAACTATTTTTATTGTGTATATTTGTAAAAAGTAATAAATAAATAAACACTTTCTAGGTACTGATGGTAGTATGTCAGCTGAACTCTTAAAAATGGAGCAAAGCATTTTATAGTGGCCTTTGAGACCTCTAGGAAAAGATCACATTTCTCAAGATTTTTGTCCTGTAGGGCTGAACTTTCAAGGTACTCTCATATGGTTCTTGAAGACAAAAACTAGCATTGTTTACCTTCATAGGTCCTGAGAAACACAAAGTGAACTGTAGTGTATTGAGACATAGGTGATATAGTTGAATTCCTTGCTGTCTTGCAGAAGCGTCCAGCCTTGCTAAGGCTGCCTACAGGCTGTGTCACAGGGCTCTGTTTCTGTAATCCTAGCTTTCGGGCTCAAAATACAGGAGCAGACAAAAGACTTATTGATTTGAGCTTAGTTTTCTTTACCTTTTAAGGAAATGTGTACTACTTATTATCTTTGCATTAAGGGAGGGTGAAGCCTTGTTTGCTGGTATCAGTGGAGGGTTAAATTTTAGAACGGCTTTTAAAGGTGATAGGCTATTTTTTATGTTCTTACCAGTTTTGAAGAGTAGGGAGTAGATCCTGTTAATGCGTTACTTTTGACTTTATTGGTTCTTGAACCTATTTTGTGGCTTTGCATAGCAGGAAGATTTGGTGTTTTTCTTTAAGGGATTAAATTGGTCATCATAAAACTCAGACCTCTCAGGAAAGACTTAAGATTGGATGACAAGAACAAGGAAGACAGATAGAGAAGTAAGAGCATGTGTGTGCTTGAATTTTTGTGCCAGTTGTTGCTTGACAGGTGTGGTTTGGCCTTTGCTGCCATGCAGGAAAAGTGGTTCAGAAGAACACTTGTATTCCTGTGTTGAGATGGAGGAACTGGAAACAGAGTTGTTTGCCTGGTCACTTTTGTAATTAAGAAAATTGAAGAAGAGGGTGATACAAAAGTTACTGGAGGAAAATGGTGTTTACAACAAATCCCATTAAATTAATTGCAGAGGTTACTTTAGCTCAGGATGCCTTGAATTAGTGAAGGCTATTACCAGGGAAGCTTACAATTCGATCCTGTGAGCGAACTTTAAAAACATTCAGGATTTGTTTTCACTGAATTGAAAGAAAGAAAAATAAAAGCTGTTAAGGTTGAAGTAAAACCAGTTTTCTTAAGACAGTGTTTGTGAGAACTGTCCTTGGTTTTTCTATTCTAGATGCAGCTGAAACTTGGTTCAGTATTGATCAGGAGATACATCCCTGTTGCTCTTTTTTTAGTATTTGCCTGCAGTTGCTGCTGCTGTCTGGACTGGCAGGGGTGATACTGCAGTATGCCTGTAGTTAGAGTGTGAGCATGGAAAGCAGTGTTGCTTCAGCAGAAGCTCAGGCGCTGCAAGTTTGACCTGCCCTGACTGCAGAGCAGTCCTAGCTGTGCTGCTGTCACTGTCCAGACTGGGAGTGTTAAAAACAAGCTTGGATTTGTCAGCCTCTTCCTGCTGGGTAATCACCCAAACCAAGATATTGTGCATGGGCAGCTTCTAGTGGGCTTCTAGGAAAGTGGTGTGAGTTGAGAGGTTTGTACTTGTCTGACTGCTCCTTTGCTTATCAGATGAAGTGCAAACATGCCTTAATACCTTTATAAAAAGGAAAGGTGTCTAGTCATTCCTTTTTTTTTTTTTTTTTTTTTTTTTTTTGTTTTGGAACAGTAACTCTTTTTATTAAGCACTTTATCAGTTGTAGTTGAAATAATTGAAGCAACAACTGCAAGATCTGTCTGTTCATGAGGACAGACCCTAGCCTGTATTATGAAGATAAAAGTCTCTGTTAAACATACCCCTGTACCATAGATACACTGCAGCATGTTGGGGTGTAGCTAATGAATGTGAATCAGATTTTTTTTTTTTGACTCTTAGTTTTGGGGGGAATTAAACCTACAGACATGTCAACAGCTATTTTTAAACCCAAAGAATCCCCTGTGGCACATATGCATGTATGTGTGTGCACATACATATAAAGGCACCTGCTGTATGCATTTGTGTGTTTCAGTGCATGTGAAATATCAGATTTTCTGCAGGTATTAGTGTCGCAATACCTCAAATTATGGGCTTGATCTCACAAACTGAATTGCAAGCTCTTTGTCAAATACCTTGACAGCACTTCATTTCATGCATGCTGGAAAGGCTCCATCTTCCATTGACTCAATTAAAATTGTAGATATTGGGAGCATTTGGATGTCAGCATATCACAGAGGTGTGAAAGTGGGGGCAATCTATGGAGTAGTTCACTGAGAAATTTGATGCACAAGAGAAGCTGTGGTTTCCGGTAGAGAAACTTGAATAAAACATTTTCCTAGCATGTACTCTTGAATAAAGGAGGTGAGTCCATAGAAAGGAATTTATTGTATTGCATAGTGGGGGAAAGGTTTCATGTTCATAGAACTTTTGTGTGTTTTTGTCATTAGAAGGCTTAATTTTCTTGTAGGAGTACAAATGCTCTTGTAGTATCTTTTACAAGCAGTAAAAATGATCCTTTCAGAAAAGGCAACAGTAGCTCTACTTTTATAGAATTAATTTTTTTAGATTTACAATGGTAATAAGTAATGTGGGAAATAGGATTTTGGTATGTTTGAAGCTTGTGTCCAATCTCTTAATTGCTGTTAAAAAGTAGTAAACATTTCAATAAGTTACCATGCGATGCAGTCACCTGGGAATATTTTTGTTACTCCTTACTCGGTTGAGTATCTGTCTGCAGTTACTGCACAGACTGTT
The DNA here is from genome assembly GCA_034781795.1 of Crypturellus tataupa. Taxonomy (NCBI): domain Eukaryota; kingdom Metazoa; phylum Chordata; class Aves; order Tinamiformes; family Tinamidae; genus Crypturellus; species Crypturellus tataupa. Next base: position 21,372 of record JAWLRI010000035.1, on the reverse strand, counting down.
CTACATTAGTACTTCTACATCCTGGTGTAGTTTTTGTTTCCTTTGTCTTGCAGAGTAGAATGTAAGATCTGGAAAAGCAAATCTTCTTTAGTTCCACATAGAGGGATGATTTAATTGATTATATGTAAAATGATGTATAGCTTATAATAGAATGATACGAAATAAAATTTCAGGATAGATGTTTAAATAATAAACTGTACAATAAATCAGATTTTAATATGGCTTAAAAATGAACTGCTTTTGTAGTAATCGGGAAAATTCACTGATTTGAGTTCTATACTAGTCTTGTTAGTACCAAATGAATGTAATATAAATGGACAAAGTGAATGCAAAAACTCATAGAAGACTGGAGTAGTGGACTTGTACTGGCTCGAGCGTTTTTCTGCCATACTCAAAATAGTGTGGCTTGAATCCGACTACATTTGGATTTCAGTGAAAGTAGAATGTTAGTCTTATTCAATGCACTTAAATCTCCTTCATGAAGCCTCATTCAAAGTACTTGTCTCAACACCCTTTTTTGTTACTGATGTAAAGATGAGTTTACAAAGGATGTGTTTCTACCATCAACATGCATCAAAATTTGCTTCCTGAACAAACAAAAAGGTTATTAAACAAATAGATCTGCCAGCACTCTGTTAGCTTCAATTTAGACTTTATCAAGCACATTTGAAAGAGATGAGTTGTTTTTCCATTTCTGATTGCATTATGTGTGATGAGAAGCCAGACTTTGCTACACAGGTTTCTTAGTCAACTTTGAGAAGCATTTATTGCAAAGATAGTCCTTCAGATGGAGGGCTGCTTATTATAAAATGTAAAAATTGATGGGAGGAGTACAACTTCATAAAACAAGATGCTTAAGAGCAGTCATAGGGATCTATTTTGGCGATCTAACTGTGAATATTTTTGGATATGATTCCTTGTTTTGATACCTTGTTAGGACATATACAAACTTCATTATATTATGTTAATACTGCTTTCTCCCTCACCTCACAATTTGGAGATTTTTCCAATGTTTAGCTGTGAGTCGCATAAAATTATCAATATTGAGAATTTATGATTACTAATCAGGTATTTTCTCTATCATCCCCAGGAAAGATGTCCAGAGACAGGGCTCTGAGGAAACAGCAGCAATTGAATAATTTGGTCATGGTGGTGAAAAACCTTGCTAAACCTGGAGATGTGATTGTGGATTTTTGCAGTGGAGGGGTAATGTATATTTTTTTTGTGATGCAATTTCTTTGGCTTTCCTCTTTGAAGGTTACTGAAGGATGCATCCACAAAGCAAAAGTATAAACTCTGAAATTTTAGCTGCTCTCAGAGGTTCTATTACTTGTTATGGGATGCTCAGCCTGAAATGGGTCAAGAACAGGTTTATTGAAAAGTGTTTCTTGTTTTCACAGGGTCATGTTGGAATTGTTCTTGCTCACACAATGCCATCCTGTCAGGTAAGTTCTAAGAAAGAAGTACAGATGATGGAAGCTTTTGATCTCTGATAATCATAACATATTCAGGGCATGTAAGCATGGAGAATAACTGCATTTTTAGGTTTATGATCTAGTGAGAAATTCTTCATTTGCACATGTAAAGGTTTTATCACATTGCGTTATTTGGCAAATGAGGAGGTCTCATACCTGAGAAGGCAAAGCTAGAAGGGCATACCCTGTTGAGTTTAAATTAGGAATCAATTCAAAATTGCTGGAAACAGCTACCTCAAAGCTGTGACCAGCATGAGGTCTTGTCACTATTTTTTTTTTCTTTTCTTCACAAAATCATCATTGAAAGCTGTACTCTAATTCTAGTCAATAATTTGGAGGAAAATGCTTCTTCATCCTAGTAACAAATGTGATGCAAAGTTAAGAAAATAGCAGTAGAGTTGAATCATCCAATCTTCAATCAAACCTATGAAAGCAAATACCTCGCAGCAGAGGAGATTTAAATGCAAGGCCTCTGCATTTTTTTTCCTGATCCCAAGTGCTTTAAGGTGTGTCTATAGGAAGACAATATATTTACCAGCTGTTTGGTATTGGTCCTAAATATCTTTGCTCTTTTGGGTTCCCTGGTAGATCACTTTGGAAGAGATCTCAAACAGCTTGGGGAAGTTTTCTTAACTGAACTACAAAGTTATGTGCTTATTAGTAATGTACTTTGATTTGTCTATACTTTTGCCTTACTGCCCTGTGTATGAAACCTAGGTGGTGCTCATAGAAAATAAGGAATTGTCACTGATTCGTGCTAAAGAGAGAAGTGATGAACTAGGTTTAAACAACATTTGGTTCATTCAAGCAAATTTGGATTATTTTAATGGGACCTTTAATATTGGGGTAAGTGAGGTTTTTTACATTTTATTTTAGTTAATTACTCTTGAAACAACTAAAATACTGGAGAAAAGAAATTACATATATTCTTACAGACAGGTATTTCCCATGCTATAGGAAGCACTCTTGTTATAAATAGTACTGAATGTTTGCTATTTGTTATTTGTTGCAAATTGACATCACTTTTATCATTATGTGAAGAGAAAAGAAAGAAGTGTCTGTTCCAGTAGATAAGTGTTGCCTGCCATGTTGAATAAAAATATTGTAGTAGATTATTGGGTTAGTTATACTGTTTTAAAAATAGTGATTTATTAGCAGATATACTCTAGAGAGAGTGTTGAAAGGCAGAAAAGGCTATTGTCACTTGGAATTACCCAAAGTGAGTCAACTTCAGAGCTAGACAAAGTGATGTATTTTAGGTGACAGTAAACGCATTTTAAAGGAAAGCAAACGAGACTAAACTATACAAAACTGAGAGCAAATTACCATGCGGGGGAGATTATTACATTAACTATGTAAGTGTATTCATTGTGAAAGGTATACTCAAGCCCGATTTATAAAGGCAGATTGACAGCCTAATTTTGTAAGGTTTGTTTTGAGTGCTCCTCAGTCAACAGATGTTACTCTGACTCTCAGTTTTAGGTGTTTTGTCATTATTGTAAATGAGCAGACCACAGCAGGGACCTGAGTTCTGCAGGAACCTGAGTTCTGCAGTTCTGCACGTGTTTTCAATGCTGCTTCAAGCTCCCAGAAGTCAATTATGTGAATGTCTGTCTGCAATTCTCTGGCCCTAGTGAGGGTTAAGGTGTAGCCAGTCTTGGATCTCCATAAAGATTCCTGTCTTTCAAGTTGATGTTCTCTTAACAGAATGTGAGCTTTTACAGCATGTCCCTAGTTTTCAGTGGTCTGGCTTTTCCATAAATCATCTATTTAAGGACCTGCTGTGGCTTTGTGAGTGTGAAGGTTGATGGTACAGATGGACAAACATACACTAGTGCTGTTTGACTGTTTGGTTTAGTTAGTTTAAAAATGAAATGAAATACAGTGCAGAGAAGAGAATCATATTCCAGTTCTTCCAAGTGTAAATTTCCAGTTCTCTTGCTATATTCTCTACTACATTGTCACATAAAACTTACAGTGGATGAGACCTAGCTCTGTTTCAGAAAAATCAGTCTCATTAATAATTTACTAAATTCTTTGTACAGAATGTGTAACTCTATCAATAAAATCTGTTTCCAGTTTTGTGCTCATTTTTGTCTTTTTTTGTGTGTCTTTTTAAAGTTAATACCAAGTTAAGTGTTTCCTTGAAGTCTTTATTAAATAAGAAAGTATTATGCTCTCCCCTAAGCTGTATGGCAAGAAATGTTAAGTGTGTGTCAAAGTTCAGTGCTTGCTTCTCTTAGTGTTTTTGCAGAACTTTGCTTTTTCTTACTGAAATCCAACTTTGAAGTGTCTTTGAATTTTTTAGGTGGTGTTTGTTTGTTTGTTTGAAATAAAACTTGACTAATCACTGTTGCTTATACTTTAACATTTTTCTGGAGCTATGTTTTCAGTTGAGTTGATAGGATGGTGCAGTTCACCTGTCTTAAGTGCTTTTGATGAGTGACTTTTTTTCAGTGTTGACAGCTCCTTAAGTGGAGGGGTCATGAAGTTCCTTTGACATAGAATAGAATAAATGAAAAGCAGAGGAGTTGAAAACTAAATCTTTGCCTTAATATCTTTCACTGCAGACTCTCCTGTGGATATTTAAGTAACTCAGTCAAGAATATATGGCAGCAGGATTTAGTATACAATGTTGCTATAAAATTTTGTCCCCCCCCCCGCCCCTTTTTTTCCTTCTGTGCTGCAGGTAGCTCTGCATGCCTGCGGTGTGGCCACGGACATGGTGATTGAGCACTGCATCAAGGCTCAGGCAGCCTTTGTCGTCTGCCCATGTTGTTATGGCTTCATTCAAAACACAGTGAAGTTTTCATATCCACAAAGGTAAGCTACAGCTGACAAAATACATTTTAAAATGCCAATAAGAAGGAAGAAAATACTAAGAGATTACAACTACCCAATTGAAAATATCTGTAAGTGACCAGGCTAAATAGATTCACATTTAATAAAACTGTCTCTTCCTCTGGCCCTTTGCAGGTGTATCCTGGAAAGGGAGATGCATTCTTAATTTCTGGAATATTTTTTCAGGATTTATCTATTCATAGCAGTTCACAAAGACTTTATAGCATCAATAGTATAGATATGGTGCTTGGAAATATGTGTAATATGCAACCCTCTTATCTTGAAATCACATTATTAATAAAAGGTGCATGAGAGGTACTGTGAGAAGAGGAATTGACAGCTTTATGTTAGGGAAAGATGTAAGCAATTAACTTAAAGAAGTGGGTCTGCTTTATACCACAGTTTACTGCTTGTGAAGCTCTTCTGATTTATTCTCAAGTGGACAAGCTCACCTGTATTTCAGTTTGTATTTTTAATACTTTTTCAGTGCACCGTGTAGATTCTTAGTCTTCTCCAAATCAGCCATTTTGCAGATGTTTTTATTTCTTAGGCTTAAGAATTTTAATGTTTCTGATGGAAATATAATGTAAGAGACAGACATAAATTGGCAGAAGATAATATCTTTCCCAGGCAGATTTAGATAGAGGAGAGGATTATTTTTCTAAAGCTGAGCTTTGTGTTTTGGGTGTCTAAGATGGATTGGATTTAATTCTAGTAGGAATTAGAAAATTTTCTTAGGTGTATTTGCTAGAGTAAGAAATGGGATCATTCTGTCTTGCAAGGAATCAACATATATATATATATATTTTAATCTATATTAAATATTTTTCAACCTGTTCCGTAACATTGAAGTGTGCTATTGTGAAAGCACTTGAGGAATAAAATTTATATTTTTCAATTGAGTAAACTTTACATTTAACTATTTTCTTAGGCAATTGTATTCTTTCATGTTTGCATTCCCTTTGTTTTTTTTTTTCTAGCAGAGTATAAAATACCTCTTCTTAAGGAAGAGGTGGAAAAAAAACAACTAACCCTTCTAAATATATTGGGCATTTAACTCTTCACTGACTTGTTTAAAAACTGGCTAGATGCTGTTTAACTTTTGGCCAGTCACATCTTAATGTTGTGAAAACTGCCCTTCCTGTTAGGAATCTTTTGTTGATGAGAATGATGTAAGAATATAAATTGTTGCAGTTTTATTTGCTAACATTTAGAGTCTAACCCTAGCCCTTGTGGAAATATGTGATTCATAGCACATCAACCCAGACTTGAGTTACAATTTATGTTTTTTTTCCTTTCTTGTTAAGTTTACATGGTTAGAAAACATAATAGCCTGCCCCTGTATATTGCCAGATTCATACTCATTTTCATTCTAGAGATAACTTGCTTTTGTGATAAGAAACATGTAACATATGTGCATGTCTAGAGGTTATATACATGTAAAATGAAGTATTTATGTGAAATGTGGAAAAAAGGTAGATTTCCGTAGCATTTATTATGGTTTAAATAGAATTTCTATGAAGAATGAAGTAAAAAAAAAAAAATTATACGTATTGTGCTTTGCTATTCTAGTAAACTAAAACTGTTGTAGCTTTTTGAATACTTTTCTGTAGACTACAGGTATTTGTTTTGTTCAAAATGTAGCCAAATATGTCTATTTTTTATCTTTTTTTTCCTCAATGTTAACTGAATTGGTCTCTCTTTCAGCCATCAATTCAAAGCAATTTTATCCTACAAGGTATGTAAATCTTACTTCTGTGGGTTAAAAGGGGGAGTTATATGCCCTTTCCTGCCTTTCACTGAGTCTTATCAAATTAAATATCAGTGTTCTTTTAAGTATGGGAGACAGCATGTGTTACATGTGATGATAATTAGCAGTGCAGATGTCCTTGTGGTTCTTTCTCTCCACCATCCCTTTTTAAGGCTTTTTCCTTCAATAAAATGAAATAATTTTTCCACAGAACTTTTTTTTATCATAAGGTATAAATGAGCTCCTACTATTGGGTGTTATTTCAACAAATACAAGTCAACAATTTCAGGTTACCAATCTTTTTATTTAACTCTTGTTTTATGCTGTGTAAATGTATAATAATTTTCAATGTGAAATTATTGCTTTTAGGGATTACTTTCTGATAAACACCAGATTTCTCCCTCTGAGAAGTTATGGATAGAAGATTGGACATTATGAGTAGGAAGAGGTGATACTATTCAGCAAGAATGTTATAGTGTAGTTTTTACAACTTAATTCAAAAGGATATTAGATATATTCAGATGTGCTTTTACTCTAGCATGTGATTAAACCAGCACATACTTACCCTCTAATCAACTTTTATTAACAGCTTTTGTTCAATAGCTAGTTCACGTGGAGACAAAGGTTTTATTGTCTTAAAACAGTTTTAATGTAATTCTTGGGATAGTGCTTATGTCTTCAATAGAGATATCTGTGGTTTTGTGTTTAGAGATTTGAAGTGGAAATGCCATCATTTTTGCTTTTGTTCTCCTCTTAGATTCGTCACCCTAATTTTAATTGACATGATACTCCACAGAGCTTAATCCTAAAACTCATTTAGTATTTGAGAAACCTATGTTTCTCACCTGTGTACAAAATCAAGGAAATTTAGTTTAGGATAGTGTGTGTAATCTTACTAAAATTTAGCATTTTTTTTCCCTTAAAATCTGTTAATCCATGGAAGTTTAAATCACAGAATTTATCACCCGAATAGAAGTTACAGCATCTTTTGTTTTACAGAAGTGGCTAGGGGATGAAAAACAAGAGAAAATACACCAAGGCACCCTAGGCTGGATGGTGCCTCAGATAATCCTAGCTATAAATAACTCGTATATACTCCTAGCTCTATGTGACTTTTATATTTCATATTAATGAATTTTTAAAGGTTATTGGCCAGTAGCCAGAGCTGCCATGTGTTAGCCAGACACTGTCTGTGTTCTTTTCCCCCTACCCATCCTCTCCTCCCCAAGTTCCTATTTCAAATTTATTTCTCTTATCTTCCATTTTAGTGAGATCTAAAAAGATATCTAGAAGCCTGGTAAATCCCAAACTTTTTTTTGAGAACATTATGCTGCAATTCATTAGTTTATAACTGTAAAGAATAAGGCAAAATCTAAGGCAGTAGTTGTAGATTTTTACCATGATACATTGTAAGACTTTATTTGCTTTGCTCCCTGTAGGAGAATTGGAAAGTAGAAATCAATTACTTTTGAAATACAATTCTGAAAGCTTAATAGAACTTGATGGTGTTGGAGAAAGCAAGTTAAATGTTTATCCATGCATATCTTGGCAGTTTATAATTATAACCTTTGCTACTTTAGAAATGTTATTCTCCTCATATCTGCCAACAAGGAGTGTGACGATTTACTGATTGTGTCAAGGGAAAATTATGTAGTCATAACTCAGACTTTAATGGTTCCGATTAACTTTAGAAACTGAAGGCTTTTTAGCGTGTTTGAGAATTATTCCAGATTTTCAGGTTGAAGGGTGAGGCTTACCTTGACTCTGGTGTACCTTAACCCAGTGGTGGTGTGGGTGTGCAAAGAGCCATGTGGGCGGTTAGCCCTGGGCTAACTCGTCTTTTCCCCCTCTCCAAAGCCAGTCCGTCACAGCCCCTTTTTCTCCCTGCCTATCTCACAGCAGCCACACTGCTTCTGCCTTTCCCTCTCTTGCAGAAGTCACTTGGTTTAATGTTTTTGGGCCTTCTGTACTGCACAAATATCTATTCTTGAGTTACGCTGAGCAAAACATTCATTAAGTCAAAATATGCTGTAGCACGTTCTTGTTCTTCCTTACGTATTTGTTAAAAAAAATGAGCCAAAAACCCTTGTGTAAATCAGCTGCATTAGGGAAGAAACTTTCTTGTCTCAAGATGTTATCATTAAAATCAGTAATATTTAAGTTTCAAGGAGCAAAAATATTTTATTTTAATACAAAAGGTAAAGTATATGAGCAACCTTTTGTGCAATTGGTTGACTAGAAAATTTATGTATGAGATGGCGCATACTGTAGAAGGAGCTATCTTGATTTAATAAAGATAGGATTTCTTTCAGTTGTTTTTGTGAAATGCAGACTTTTAAATCTTTATGATTCCATAGGAAAAATCTTGTAATTTAAGTGTCTTTAGTTGAAGTTGCTGTCTCTACATTTATTACAAAAACGAAGCCTTTAAAATCGTTGCTGTCTTAGACAAGAATCAAAGAACGTTTTGTCCTGATATGAGACACACAAACTGATTTTTCAAAACTAGCTCTCGAAGCTTTTGGCTTTGCATAGCAGAGGCTTTCTGCCATTTCTCTTTGCTCCTTGTGGGAGATTTGGGGAGGTTGCACTCTTCTCAAAAGTTTCTGAATATCAGACTTCATGCTTGATATTGTAGCTGTCCCCAATAGCACAGTTGTTATTAGAGCATCATTTCCATTGCTATGCCTTACAGGCTTTTTCTCTCACCATCTGGTTAACTCACCTGCCTTAGCTTGATTATCTTTGAGAAATCATTTGGGCTGGGTAGGCAGATGTTTTTGAAGGCAAGTGAGGATGATGATGTGGGCTGCTTCTGCAGTGGTCCAGGCAGGAAGGGAGGGGAGTGCTAAACCTTCACTGTAGCAGATTCCTGGGCAGCAAGGAAGGAAAAAATCAACAGTGGGTCTTGGAAGCCTCACACAAGCTTTAGGTTGAAGAGGGGGTAATTTGAAAGTGATTTATGTTTGTTTTGAGGGAGGAAATGTTTCCATGCACAGCCAGGTACTTTTTGACCCCCCTTAGGTAGGTTGATCCTGTATTGATTTGGTAGAGTAGAAGAAACTTTTCCCAACAAGGCGATTCATCACGGATTCTGATAACTGTTCAGGCAATTTTAAATACTGGATGTTTCTCTTATTTAAGAATTCTCTCTCGACTGCTCGTTAATGTGAATATACTGCGCAGTGCTGGCTGTGCTAAAAGAAGGCTGTGTTGCTCACACAGCCTTCACAACTGTAGTTGAAGGAAAAATTAGTCTGCAGTATATCTCTGAAAAATGCTAGTTTTTATAGTTTGCATCCAGCTCCACTGCTGTGGGGACCTTGAGGATTTGAGCCAGGAACTAACACTATGAGAAGAAATGTGGGATTGATTATAAACACTTGATTTACACACACTTTCAGAAGCAAAAGCAGCATGCAGATTAGGATGCACACAGATAGTTAATCAGCTTAATCAGCTTCTTATTATGCTGCTTGGAAAAATGGAAAGGAAATGGATTAAATTTCTTTATTTTTTTTTCCTAGGAACACATGATTCTTTGCAGATTTGCAGATCAGACAGCTGTTCAGCTTCCACCTGAGCGACGATTAATAGGTATGGATTTCTATAGAGCAGCTGTTGTGTAGACTATGTATAATAATGTGCCTATCTTCTTTAATAAAGGAGACTATGTATAGTAATGTGCCTACCTTCCTTTATAAAGAAAGAAATAGTACATTTATCAACACAGCATTAAGTTGCTGTCTTCTCATTACGCTGAAAAATGTGAGTTTCTTCAATTTTTCCCCTTGCTCTTGCATGGTATGATAGTTGAAACTTTCCTTACTTCAGATTTTGAACAAGAGTATAACTTTGCATTTTAGTGTTTTTTTTTTTTTTAACTGATCTGTACCCGTTCCTTCTCTCATCATTCCATTTCCATCTTACTGATGTGAATGTTTTCATAATCTTTAAATTTAAAGACATCAAAATCAGTAAAAACATAAGAACAGAAAATTTGAAATGAGTGAAACAAAGCAGTTTAATCATTGTGTGCAAGATTCTGATATTCTTTGACTCATTAAAGGGCAGAATATACTCTTGTATGGTATTAATGTTATGATGGAAGCTATAAACTAGCTTCCAGGTTAGTGAAGAGAGAGAAGGGGCTGGAAACTCACTGGATGTAGCTGTGCATTCTTGGCTTAAAAAAAAAAGAGAGAGAGAGAAAAAAGTTTATGAAATCTATCAAAGATGTAGGAACAAATAATCATAATGTTCTTTTAAAAAAATTTTTTTTGAAGAATTCCAAGTATCCAACTACTGTAAAAAGGAGAAGAAAAGTGTATCAGTAATACTGGAAAACTATATTTATCTGCTGTACTAAAATCCAAAGATTTTAGGGCTTATTTGTGTCATCTCCCATAATCCCCTGCAAAACAGTTAGCAGATTCATACCAGAACTCAAATGACGACTATGAAAATTCTTTATATATTGAAAGGAGACAAGAAGACAATTCCAGAGAATTGTTCAAAATATCTGATCTATTTTCTAGTGTTAAACAGAATGAATACTCCTATATTCATGTTCGGAGTGAACACTCCTATGTTTCCCCTTCATCTCTCAACTCTAATATTTTAAAATGTGCTGTCAAGAAAGAGAAAAGAGATAGAAACTTTGACCTTGTCTATTTGAAGCAGGAATGATCCTGACATCAACTGAGTAGATTAGTTTTTTGTTATATACTGATATGCTTTTCTGATATTGAATGTTGAAGTACATGTTTCTGATATGTGTTTTGTATGTTTTTAGACATTTTATGTTCTCTTTGTTCTTATTTTAGGAAAGCAGTGTATGGGACTTGTGGATCTGGATCGGGCATGGGCTGCAGAAGGACGAAATTATTCTGTCCAAGTGATATCTATGGAGCCAGAGAGTTGTTCCCCAAAGAACAATATGCTTGTGGGCACCCCTACTTAGAGTGTGAAATCTGAATTTAATTTGAAGTTGGACGTAAATCCTCGGTGCATAATGACATCCAGCAGATACGAGCGGAGCTGGGAGCCAGACATCACGTGTCTTGACCTCATTGTGTTTGGAAAAAGGAAGCAGCAGGATGAGTGCACTGCCTGTGGGGCATCACAAATCATACTTGTACAGTGTCATTAAGCAGCTTTTGCTTCTCTTATTGGGAAGTTTCTCAATCTGACACCTGTCCATAGAATCATATCCACCAGCAAAAACTCAGAAGAGAGAGTTGGTCTCATTGAAGTGAAAGTGATTTCCTTTCACTAAAACTGTCTTGGCTGCTTCAGAATTGCATTCACGTTCAAAACAGCATTATGCCCATAGGCAGAGCATTTTTCTGCCAATAATGCAGATCAACAGAGGAACTGAAAAGATCCAGTTTATAGTTTTACTGAAAGCAAGCTGTGCAACAGGTGGTGACTTGACTTTGCTCAAGAATGCTATGCTCCTGTATCAAGATTGTTTTTAATAAAGAAGAAATACTTCTGGTATCATCCTGCTTGCAGGAAAATATATTCTAATATATCAAACCTTAAAAAAAATCTTTAAATACAATGCAGGAATTCTGTGGTACAGTGTTTGAAAGTTTGTGTAGTTAAGGAAAGCAGAACCCTACTTATCTATTGAACAGACAGCAGAAAATGGATATCAGCAAATTGCTACTTTGTGACCACCTCTGCTATTTTGAAGTATGTTGTTTCCCAGTCTTTAGAGATTGATAAAGGCAATATTTAAGAATGGATAATTTGTCTGTATACATCAGTTTTGTTTATTTCCCTGTCTGGTGAATTTGGAGAAAAAAAAAGTTGCAGTTGTGGAATTATGTGGAAAGGCTAATCACAGATCTGCTACTATAAAATGAGAAAATATGTTCTCTGCTCTGATTAAACTAATTCCATTTAAACTCATTGGTAGACACTATCACAATGAAAAATGAAACTCTTCCTGCATGGTTACAGTTCAGGACATCTGTGAATTCTGCCGTGGATTGATTTAAATATATTCAAAATTTCATTAGTGTGAACATAATATCTTCAGTGAGTGTTGCAAACAGGCAGCAGAAGATATTGGAGAGAAAAGGACCTTGAAATATTCTATTCCTTACAGAAGCTATATTTCCAAAAGTTATAAGTTTGTTTGGAATTTTTATATGAAGTCTGAAGGACTCTGCATACTGTTCTATATGGAAGCACAAAGAGATGCAAGTGGGTATAATTTCAGACTTCTAGCCTCAGTTCTTGAGTGGATAATGTTGTGGTACTTTTTCTGAAACTTTTTATAATCACAGAAGGAGTTGGGGGTTGGAAGGATAGAGATTGGATTAAAATATGTGACAGCGCCAATTGCTTCCAGACTTTTCTTTCGTGCTCACCCAAAGAGATCTTTAAGTTCTTACAAAATTTAAGATAGTTATGTTTCAAGTCTGAACATTATTCCAATTAGTTAGGACTTAGGCATTATATCTGGAAGAGAAAATATCAACCTTTTGAGGTTGAAGAACTCCAGGTAAGGCACCCGATGTAATTCTCTTCGTTGTTCATGAATAGGATTTTCACAAGGTTCTGCTCCAAGCAAGGAATAATATGTTGGTTTTAAGTATGGTGATGTTAAATATTTTACATATTCTAATAGATAATACGAAATTAATTATCTTTAAGTAGACCAAAAGTCTGTACTGTTGGGTCCTTTAAAATTTCAACAGCATCTGACTAGTTTTTAGTTCTGGAATGTACCAGAGAATGGAAGCGGGAGTGCACTTGAGATGGGTCCTGGGGAACACAGCTGAGTGTCAATGAATGAGAGAAATGCTGGGGTTTGTGAACAGGAAGAAAGTCTTTCTTGTAAACAGATGGAACCTCTTTTGGACGAGTGTCCAGTAGATCTTTAGATAATTGTCACAATGAAGAAAAACAGCTAAAGTCCCACAAGATTCTTAATACCAGCTTCTCTGGTTTTGGGCATGTGGCGGGGCTAACTTTTTTAGGTATTTGTTCTCATGTTAATGTAAAATCTCCCACAGGTATGCCTGTTTATGATTTAAAATATTTTATTTTCTGAATATAGACATGCGAAGTCCTACAGATGCAGCAAAAATCTGCTCTCCAGCATAGAATTAGACTTCCCAGGAAGAAAGGAATTTACAGAAGCAGTGCAGAGAAACAGCAGACTTAGTGAGGTGTTTATATGTGCCATGGCATTTGGTTTTCTTGGATGATCCAGACTATGGAAAGTAAGTTTTGTGACAGGTTACTTTATAGGTTGTGGATGTTCTGATGTCACTTTGTTGTATATGTTCCTGTGAAACTTTATGGGATGGTGAGACTGCATCTCATTCGTAACACAGCTTTTGGACCTATTTGGTATCAATGGGCTCTTGTTTCTCTTCCTTTCAGGAGAATAGAACCCTTCTCATGGCTAAGTCATGAGTCTTAGCCATAAGAAGACTGGCTAATTCCTCTGCCAGTCACGGTTTATGTTTAGTTGGCAGCAAGTATATTGGACTGTAGAAATAATTTATTACTGCTGGTCTTGCCTTTCTCTTTCTTTCTTTTTTTTTTTTTTTTTCTTTTAATTGCTTTGTTTGGTTGTGTTTAATTTTGAAAACCCATTCATCAACGCT
>JAWLRI010000033.1:1477246-1509166 GCA_034781795.1 Crypturellus tataupa | reverse complement strand
GAACAGGACTGGACCAAGGACTGACCCCTGGGGGACCCCACTCAACACAGGCCTCCAACTAGACTCCGCACCACTGAACACCACCCTATGAAGCTTTAAAATTCCATCCATCATTTTATGAGTAACAGGCTGCAATCTGGTTTGCTGAGGCATCATCTCATGCTACTATCAGCTAAATGGAAAAAGCATTTTGACTTGGGGGAAAAAAATCTTGAAAAGTTTTTGAATCATAGCTATTTTTGAAATTATATAAGGAATTAAAAGTTTCATCTTTTTTTTTCATTGCCTGATAATATAAGAGGAAGTGTTGTGAAATAAATTTTTAAAAAGAATACAAAAGCTAGTTTAAAATTGAAAGAACCAAAGAAAATAGCGGTTCCTAGTTCTAAACTAGCATATTTTGTATTACTGATAGTATTGCTATGGAACTGAGGAGCTGATCGAAGTATCTGAAACACTTTTGACCTTGTGGTGACTATGAAATATTAACATTAAGGGAATTAGCTTTGCTCTCTTTTCTAAGTATCTCATGGGCTAAATAGTCATAAGAAATCAAGAGAAGGAGGAGTATTTAAGGAAGTATTCTCACAGTCCACTCAAGGTGCATAATAAAACTCATGTCTTCTGCAGCCAGAGGCCATATGGAAAGGCAGAGAGCCGCAAAGTGTAAAAACTAAAATGTCTAAATACAGAAGGTGCAAAGGCTCCCATCATTTCCAGCTTCACTGCTCTGAAGTTTTTATCAGTAAAGACAAACATTTGAAGAAAAGTAAGAAAAATAAGGATTATTTTGTATGGTTTCCATTTAATTTTTGTTTTGTGGGCATGTTATGAAGTGCAAAAAAAAGTTTTAAACATCAAAGAAAATGGCATATTCAAAATAAATTTACAAGGCAATTACTGATTGCCAGAGTCCTGGAAGTGCTGTAATTGACTCCTTGTGCCTTGAACTTCTTGTGTTTTTTGATTTTTAGCAATCGTTCTGGGAATAAACAGAACCATAAATGTTGGTCTTGGCATTAAAGCGCAGGCCAGATCCTGCAAATCTTGTGTTTGTTATCTTGTGCATCAGAAAGCATCAGCTATGGAAGAACTACAGAGACTTAGGAGGATGTTCCAGTTTCGAGTCACTGGATAGAAACTAATTTGCAGCTATTTGTGAGAAATGGTACATACTGTGGTGATATGTGGCGCTTATCACATATGTGGTGATAAAAGGGGCTTACTTACCTACACTAAAGATTTCTTGGTTTAAGAACGTAAGTTGGAAATCTCAAAATGGCACCAATGCAATTATGCATTATTTTTCTTTTTTTTTTTTTTTTTTCATGTTTGTGTTTGTTTTTTTCTTTTTTTCCTAGGGAGCTGATTTGCATGTTTTCATTTGCAAATGCTACTGGGATGCTTTAGGTCAAACATCCAGGCTTTTTAATCTATATTTTATAAAACTTAAGCTTGTTGGCAATATTTCCTTGATTTTTCTAATGGTTCCAATGGAAATAATGTTTCTTTGGGGAGCTTTAAGTTGTGATCATGGATGAAACATAACTGGACTATGCCAGGGCACTAAAGCTACTGAGTCTGTTCATTAGTAGAGAAACTGGAAAAAAAAGAAAAAAAGAAAAAAAAAAAGAACGGGGTGGGAGAACCCTAAAAAATCCTAAAAATTGCCTAGCTGAAGAAATGAATTTTCAGTAAATATACTTATAAATGGCAATGTTGACTTAAAATGGCTCAAAGGTAAGTTGCTTGTTTGTATGTTTGCTTGTTTTCTCACAGTGGTATAACCCCGAAATCCCGCAAGGGGCTACAGATGAAGCATCGGCCACCTTTGCATTGAGGGCTGCAGGGTCCCAGCCGCGGCAGTGCTCATTAGCACCCAGCACTTGGCTAATCTATCAGCCGAGCGGCACGCACGGTTTCTCGTGTCTCCTCTGCAACACAAGGGGGACCTTCCCTCCGGCCCGCTCCCGTGCCTAGCGTAACCCTTCAGCAAAACTTTTATGCTGTCTTCACAGGGAGTTCTAATCCACGCTAAATATGCTAATAAAGAAATACCTAGAGGGCCTTTGCAGATCACTTCAGCTATATGTACATGCTAAATCTGCAGCTTGCAGTGTTATCTTCAGCGAGAAGTCACCATCTCCGGCGTGTGCGAGGCCGTTTGCTTTGTCCTGTATAACAGGCAGGTCTTAAACACACTATTTTTTATCAACAAACGCAGGCTGTGAGATTAGCTCGGAAGGACACTTCCCATGCAGCAAGACTGATGCCCTGCCTGCACGCTCCGACCTTCCAGTCGAGAGACATCATTGCGAATAACCTGGTGGGGGAGGGAGGGAGACCCAAGGAGAAATGGCCACAGTGCCCGGAGCTCCCGGCACATCTCCCGGCCGCCCAGGACGCCCCGGCTCTGCGGGCCTGCCGAGGCACGGGAAGGGAAGGAAGTCTGTTGATTTCTGCGGACCGCTTCTCCCCTCTCCCCGTGAGATCCACGGGAGGAGGGTGCCGGCAGGCAGGGGAGCGGGGTGAGTGCCCGCAGCACCACGGAGCGCCCTGACGGATGAGAGGCCGTAGCCCCGGAGCGGCCACACGCAACTTCTGCACCCAGGCTCCCACCGGGAACCGCCGGCTGTGGGAGGGGAATCTCTCCCGCTTTTTTTTTCAGGATAGCAAAAACTTTGCCTCATCCCAGGGGACAAATATAGGAAATATCTGCTAGCAAAATCTCATGGAATTTTCCTTTGATGGATGCCTTTTCTGGTACTATTCTTTTCTTTTTTCCACGGGCAGAAGAGGGTTTTATGCCCTGGTTGGGATTGCTAAAACTGTGAGATCGTATTACATTTCACACGGACACTTGAGGAGAGGAAAAAAAAAAAAAAAAGGGGGGGGCAGGTTTGAGAGCGGCGCTGCAGAAAATGGTGGCTCTTCCCGAGTCTTGAATGCCAGGATGTGCGCTCGCGAGCCCTGGTGCGGTGCTGTGCTCCTGTGCAGACGCTGCCGTGGCCGCGCGTGGGGCTCGCAGCTCTGGGGAAGGTGCCCAGCGCCTCCGTGCTCCCGAGCCGCCCTCCTGCCCGAAGGAGGAAGGGAGGAGCGCACGGTTTAGCGCAGAAGCGACAGGCTCGCTCCTCCATCCTGACACACGCCCCAGCTGAAGACGGGACCCTGCGCATCCACACAGGCCTCTTGTAAATATCCCATGTTCCGGAGGCAGGAAAAAAAATGCCTACCCCGCCCTTTGCGCTCCTGTTGTTCAGAGGGTCACTAATCAAGCAGGGAGCTCGCCTTCCCGACACATCTGCATCGCAGGCGATCAATATTCACCGGCGCTAGCGGCGCTCCCTCCCCGGTGCACCGCGCGTGCGGAGCCCACCCGTGGGATTAGCAGGAGCTGGGAAGCGGGCCCCGGGGACGCGCGGGGCCGTGCGGCGCGGAGGAGGCCTGCGAGAGGCGCCCGCGGCCGCGCGCACGGTGGCGACGGGACCGGGAAGGGTTAAAGTTTTGCCTGTGACACTGAAATTGAGGCCAGCTGTAGGTCATATTCACGTCCCAGTCACAGGAAAATGAACCTGTGAGACAGAACCTAATTATCTGCTAAACCAAAAGCCAGTCTCAGTTCAATAACTTACGACAGAGCTGGCAGCCAGATATAGCGTTGCCATGGTAACGCAGGAAAAAAAAAAACCCACTGCAGTAGAGAACAAGAAGGAAAAGAAGGAGACTGTAACCCTAAATATGCTGTAGCCATTTGATCTTGGACAAGTGGATATGTCTAAAGAGCCAGATTGCTACAACTGTCTATCCACTTTAATACCCACCATAATTACTGAAATGAAAAATGCAATTACAGTGTGCTCGGAGCTAAAAACCAGGAGTAACTGGCTAACTGGGAATTAATTTTAGAGTGAACAATATCAGCTTCTTCCCTGTCTCAACAAACACAGGCTTAGAAGTATGTGGGGGCTGGAGATCAGAGGCGCCTGCTTCCTGCTAGTCCAAAATCACTTCATGCCAGTCAAACTTTTGGTTTCCACCATCACCTTCCCCTCCTCCTCCTTCTTCCAGTCACCAGGAATTATACACAAGGGAAAGGTCTGGGAGAATAAAGCACTAAAACCCTCGCTTTGGAGACCACAACGTCTGAACCACTTAAAGCAATGGGTGACGTGAGTTGAAAGATCTCAGCAAAATGCCCCGAGAAGGGTCCCTTGTACGAGACGTCCAACAGTAGATCACAAGGTGACCCAACCAATCCATGTGCCCAGGATTCCGGGGCTAGGTACCCAGTGCGGCTGACACGGGGCGGTAAGCACGGCACTCCCAGGTGCCACCCGCACAGGGTCCAGGGCTTTTCCCAGCCGAAATCCCTAGCAACAAAACAAAGGAAACGTTTCTCATGGAGCTCTCTGAGGCGGACACGCACGCGCCCCAGGCACAGCTGTGGAACCCCAGGGTTGCTCTGCTGGCTTCTCACAAACGTTCATTAAAAATCAAACACCGACACACACCAAACACAAAATCCAACACCTATTCTGAAATATGCGTAGAGAAATGCACGTACACAAACATATGTGTGTATATATGCAATATATAGGTACATACACATACATATATGCCTATTCTATATATTTCTCATTATTTTGGTGGGTGGATTTGACATCATAAACAGCCGACATTTCGTAAAAAAACATACAGGTTTTCACCTTTGTGCATGTTAAAGTCAGAAAGAGGTGTTTTAAATGTAACCTCTTGGTTAGAAAATAAAGGTAAATACATTAAAAAAAGGGGGAAAAAAAAAACAGGCAGCATATACTGTGAAGGGCTTGCTATATTGCTTAAGATTTGCATCTTGATCTTCCTGATCTTGTAAGCACTTTACCATTAGTACCTAGTCCAGACAGTAGTTTCACTGCACTGATACAAGTGTCTGTTATCTATAAAGAATTTGAGCATGACCTTTCTATACATGCATATCTTTTGTTTGCAGTAATGTAGATCAAAGGGAGACTACAGCATTATTTTCAATGAGCCAGCCTGACACCTGGCTCAAGTGAGGAAGGCTAAAGTCAATGGGCCTGATCTCACTTATGATGATCACGACTTTTTCTCATTTTCATCACTGAAAATATAAAGTATCTTGTGCTTTTCTTTAGTTCAACTTCATATTTCTGAAGTGTTGGGAACCTGCTTTTAAACCAGTCTGACAATGTGCTCAGGTTCTGTGTAAAGGATTTTTAGGAAAAAAAACATACTTCAATGATGGAAATTGGCTTTAATGCACTGATTTCCAACCTTCAAGGATATGACTTAGTAAACTGATAAGCCATTTTAGAGACACATTTTTTAACAATGTCTCTGAACCTTTACAAAAAGGTACAATCTTACAGGAAATTGAAGGAGCAGCAAATAATACAGAAGAGAAAAAATACAGAAAATGTAAGATCAGTACAGCACAGAAAGCAACAGTCCTGCTCTTCTTTGAAGAAGGAAAACAAAACAAACAAACAAACAAACAAACACTGTCCTTCATACCTGGGGTAAGCAATGTGATTTAACTTTCTTCTTTATTTGCGTGCGTTTGTTTCTGGTCCGAGCCTGCAGCCACTCTAAAACAACAGCTTCAAAAACTGTGAACTGCGCTTCTCCTAATTCCACTACTCCACTCAGGAAGGATCCTGAAGTCAGGACAATACATGGGCTGAAGCGGCTGAGATCCCTAGGATGGGTCTGTGGGGCAGCTGTCGAACGGAGCCACATCTATTAGCCATACTTCTGTTGTGTCTATTATTATGACTGGAGATGGTTCTGTGGAGAACACATCAGCATTAGCATCAGCATTAAAAGAAAAAAATGAAGTAAATACAGAAATGATGGTCTGACCACTATGGCTGTAACAGTAATGGAATCCAGTGGTCAACTTCTGGCTTTGCACCTCCTTGTATGAAACTCCTACTTACAGAAATGTGAGCTACTTGCAAATGTCCGTGGACAGATTTCACTAGCTCGTGATTTTAGCCAATTTCCCACTTAAATGATGAACTCTAGAAATACAGCAGTTCATGATAGTCACAGTGAGCCATTTTAAGGGAGAAAGCTTTGTGAACAACACACTTAATTTGTACGGCTCATGGAAGCCTAGTGGAACAGGGCAGTTAATGTGGGATTTGACTTCCCAGGTGTGGGTGTCTACTGTCATTTTAGACGCCTCTCAGTGTCTGAGACATCCCCATGAGGCTGGTGGATACGATACAGTCCCTATAGACTTATGACCTTCTGCAGCGGCGTAGCTAGGGCATCCTAGGACATCTCAAATGGTAATAGTTAGCTATTTTTAGGCAGCTAGCACCCCCGCACCACCACTGACACATATTTTTCTGTATTTTGTGAAGATTGCAAACCAACACACTATATGCCTCAGTATGTGTGAAAAGACTCAAGCCACAGCTAGCCAGGTTAGAAAGCACACACTGACTGGTAGAGCGGTAGCTAGCTAGACCAACAGCTACTTTGCTTTCTTTTGAGGTAACTCTAACACAGTAGACTTGCTTTTTCACTGTACTGCATAGTTATACATCCCTTTGTCAAATGGGAGAAAAACGCTGTCATCCCTATTTTTCACATTTATAAAAGACTACGTAGAGCAGATAGCAATGGAGAAATGACCTACTTTGTCCTAGTCATACCGAGTACACTGAATTTTCTTTATATATAGATTGGTCAGCACAGTGCTGAACAACTAGCATTAAATCCAGTGGTTTGACTCCACAGTCAAGACTGAGATAAATACCAAATAACCAAATGAACCCATTTTTGATTAGCCTCATAAACCATGTTATAATACGTCCTAATAAACAGGCATTATATAGCATTACTTTACCTAATCCTCCTAACTTAACATTAGATGTGAAATTTTGCTTTTTAAATAAGAGCTCAATGACTGACTTAAAAATGGGGATTGTTGATTACTGGAAGTAAAACTTTCAGTAATATCACACAGTTTATAAACTGAGATTCTATGGTTACTTTTAAGAGCTTATATACAGTGCCTGAATCATCCAATAAAGCTGTTGTATCAAAAGCTAAAATCTCTGTTTAAACTTAGCAGTTAATATTTGAACTTATGTTCCATTAGAAATATGCTGGGATAATTTTGCATCATATTAAATGATACACAGTAAGCCTGCTTAATTTGTTACTATATTTGTTGCTGCTTTTAGATCCTGAGCAAGCCAGTAAAATATTTTATTTCTTTCCTTAAATCTAAATAGAGCCTTTCAGTCTGTTAATATAGATGATTTAAAAAAAAATCTTCCAGAAGATTCAACTTTGGTTCAGGATTCAATAGGAACTTTTCACCTAGTTCTTGAGATCTGTAACTGTGCGGGCACGATGTTCTGACAAGGACTGTTACGGTTTGAAGTGCCTTTCAGTGTGTGTTACACTGTTCCCAGTGTAATTTGGGGATATGTAAAGCAGAGAAGGATCAAAAACATGGAGTTTTCCAGAAGTGGAAATAGTTTAAGTAAGTGCTTTGTAAGAATGATGGCCACTCTTCAAAAATGTCAGAATTTGATGATGACATCTTAGCAACTGAAGCTAATGACAAAAGTTCTCTGTGATTTTAACAAAGCCGAGAAATTCCTTTATGGAAACTATAAGGCTGCAAGATGCCTTTATCTACTAGGGCATCATTTCCACTAAAAAAACTGTATGGAGAACATCATAACTCCACATGTCATATTGCTATTTAATCCACCTTAAAATCTCTTTTGTAAGAACAGTGCGTAGCTAGAAAAGTTTGCCAATAAGCTACATTTATTAGAAAAAGCCAAGTAGAAACAGTCATAATATCATATTTTATGGGTTGTACTTTTGAAGAAAATGCTGAAAAAAAGAAAATTGAGCACAATGCAGGTTGTGTACAGGTGCTGTGCTAGGGAAGTCCACACAAGCCACTTACTTACGTAAGACTCCAACATTTTATCAGTCCTCTTCGGTCATAAACGAATCTGCAGAACATGGAGATATTTGTAAGCAAGAAACCATACAATTATCAGGATACAGAAAGGCTCCATGGAATTAAAACAGAAGCAGTCAGACAAATTATGAGAAGGAAAAAAAAAATCTGTCAAGGGGTTCGAACAGTTTGATGTCACCCATGAGGCACTGGATTACGAAGTGTGGGATAAGGGAAGCGCATCAGCCAAGTATCGCCGTGCGTGTCCTGATCTTATCCTTTTCCCTGGGCTTGGTGGCTATTGTCAGAGAGAAAAGCCTCTGGCCTCGCTGCGACCTGGTTAGCATTTCACTGCTCAGCAGCACGCGCTCTGGTGCTGCTCCCTAAGATGTGCCGAGATAAAGCCACTGGGCAGTGTCTAGACAGCACAGAGCGACTGCCTTTGAAAGCCATTTGATGCACTAGGGCCGTGCTATACATGCAAGGTTTTAATGAGGTTCCTACAGGTTTTTCAGGAGCATTGTGCAGCAGGCAAGAAAGGCGGAAAGAAAAATCCTCACCTTTGATTTCACACCTGCTGCTATGGGCACCATTGCATGTTGCACACTATTCTGCTTAAGGGGCTTAATCATGGAATGGCCACCAGACATCTTTAATCCATTGCAAGCTAGGGATATTTTTCCGTGTTCAATTTCATACAGAAATGTATCTGCCTGCAAATTTAGGCACAGCTTGCTAATTTGGTTTAGTTTCTCATATATGTATTGCATTATGTGCCCACTTCCCACCTATTTTCCGAAACATCCTCCAGATTATTTTGCTTTACTAAGAAAAATGAAACGTTGTAAAGTGTAAAATCCCCTTATGCAACAATTGGAAGGAGTCTTTTTGTGTCATTGTTGGACCAGTCTCTGAAGGCACGGTGCTATTGCAAAGTCCGTAACAGCACTGCAGGTGATACCTTTGCAAAGATCACACTCCTCCTTTCTTGAATGAGATGTCTTGCCTTTAAACTACATTCACAGAGACCAGGTTAAAAAATAAAATAATAGGAAAATTAGATTCCATTTTCAAGGGCAGCTTTTTTTTTCTCTTTCTTGCCATATTCAAATCAGTGTAGAGGAGATTTTTATAAACCCCAGGCCACTCCTTCCACATGGTTCTGGGTACCTCAGGCCACATGCATCCCCTTGGATAGGGGCACGAGATCACACGCTCTGAGCACTCCTTCTCTTCACAAATGCAGGGAAAGGTATTAGAAGCTGCACCACAGTCCAAAAATATCTGCATGTGCCCTGCACCTGCATTGGGCTGTCCGAGAAGGGAGGCTCTTTCCCACGCCTCCAGGAACCACGGCCACGATGCACTGCTTATACAGACGGGTTTATGCAATTTTATAGTGCATGTGGGAAGCGAAAGTCATTGTGTAACACAACTCATCCTTTATCAAGATCATGGAAATCTGGAGTAAGACACACAAAAAAAGAAGACAGGGCTTGGAGGAGTATCCTAAGGTTTGTGAAATGAAATTGATTTCCATTCAAATCAGGTCTTACTCTTCTTGAAAATGTCAAGGTGTCAGCCTTGGCCATTACCAGGCTATGATTTATAGTTGAGACAAAGTGATAATACTCAGGTGACCGTCTGGAAGTGTACGGTAGTGTCTGGAAAGGCTACGCATGATAGCAATCTCTTTTCTTAACCAACTTGCATTGGTTATCTATGATCAGCCTTCCCACACCCTTCTTCCCCAAACCCTTGATAGAAAAATGATAGAACATATAGGCTGGAAGATTTACTGAGATCAGACAAATGAGTGTTGCGAAGGGAGTGGGCTGCAGAGCTTAGGAGACACACATTAAAAATATTCTCTTAGCTAAACTGTATCTTAGCTGTTGGATGAATACCTGTAAAATGTGAGACTGAGTGCCTGTTTCAACACATGCGTATGTTTTAATCCATATGTACAATCTATTTCTGTACATCAAGTACATCGGAAGTACAGAAAATGCTGAAACCAAGTAAGTTTTAAAATAGCAGAAATAATATACTTTATTTTTTAAATTATGAATAAGAAATTACACTTCGAATCTTAGAAATGTAATCTTAGTGTATCTTAGAAGATACAACAAACAACAAAATTTAAGTACTATGTTTGAAGTATCACACAGTCATTAAACACAATTTATTCAGTAAACAGAGGGATAGTGGTCAAAAAATATCTGCCTAATATTTAATCAAGCACTGATGAGTTAATTCAGTTCTCTCTCCCAGTAAGAGAAAGTTTTGGTGGAATAAAGGTAGCAGAATTAGAATCAGAAGACAGGTTTATAAACTCTAATGCCTGAAAATGTAAGGCAGGCTAACACAAGTGCCTAACACTTTAGGTACTGCAGTCCTACCTCTTGCAATTGGAATTAGGCACTTTCAAGTAGTTCAGATAAGTCTTTTTCTATTGTTTCTCTCTTTATTCCTTCAGCTTTACTTGCTTTGGGGCAATGACAAACAGGGGTCATCATCCACTGAAATGTGGTCTCATATAGTGGATTGGAAAAGAGAATAAACACAGCATGTGGACAAGTCAACAAACAAGAGGAATTACTAGCACAGCTAATAATATTCCTGACAGCACTGCTAATAATACTATTACTGATATAACATGTCTAGTTCTGGTACTAGTATGTGTAAAGGATGTTGACAAATTAGAAAGGGTTCAAAAAAGGGCTAGCAACAGGACTTGATGTTTCCAAAAATCTGACTGTCACTAAAGACACATAATCTCTTTATTTTGTAAATGAAAATGCTAAGAGGCAATAGAAAATGGCCATTAAAATTATCAGGAAAAGATTCAGTAGCTGATGCTAAGCAAATTCTGTTTAGAAATAAGTCTCTATTTTTAATAGTAATGTAATAAACCCCTGGGACACTATTCCTGGGATTCTTACGGATTCTCTGCCATCCCAAATCCTAAAATATACATGCTAACCAGACAGAAGTTGTTGGTGTTGATGTGGGAGTTGCTTAGTGAATGCTTTGGCATGGTTTATGGAGGAAGTCACACTAGATGATCAAGTTCCTTCTTGGCAGCAGATGTACAATATTCCTGATATGTGTGGGAGACACGAGGGAGGAAAGAAGAGATTAGGAAAAGCAAAAGGAGGCAAGGAAAGAAGGAGGAGATGTCTGGCTGGCTTCCTTGCTTTGTGCATGCAAGGTGCAAGCCTTGTATGGTACCATGTTTGATGGCTCAGTAAACTGCAGATGGTATCAAGGAACTGAGGGGCTTCAGCTTCTTCCAGGTTTTGCAACAGCGCAGGAGAGTCTCCTAGCCCACTGAAAAGACTACTGTAGCTACCAGGGTCTGCTACCACTGCTTCCTAGTCTGAGCTGGATGCACACGGAACACTGTCTTACAGAGAAAAATGGAGAACCCAGTGATTCTCTTTTGAAAGTTACTCCCTGACAAGTCTTGTCCTTATTGACTCTTGTAGAAGATCATTAGAGACATTTAAAATTTCCGATCTGAAAAGTAGTAGATGTGGATGCCAAAACAAAGTTGAAAAGTTGATGGATAACAGATGAATACTGGGATATGAGATCCCATCATTTGCTTTGTTGTGCTTCCTGCTCTTCCCAGCCACAGCAGTAAGTGACTATAAACACCCAGAGAACAAACAACATGAAGTGGGCTGTAAAAAAATGCATAAAATGTCTTCTCACTACCACAATAAACCATGACCTGATGCTGACCACTGAATGTTACCCTGTTACTTGCATTACACTGCAGCATCAGAGTTCCAGCGAAAATCAGGGTCCCACGGCACTGGTCACCATGGTCCCCGTTAGTGAGTATCAGTCCCCTCCAGAGAGCCCACAGCTTCACTCCCTGAAATGGAGCTCGAGAGGATGGTCTGCATTCCTGCTGAGTCTCAGAAAGTCACTCTAAATCTTCATCCGTTCATGTAGGAAATAAGAAGAGCACTAAAATTGCTGTTTCGAAACATCTGAAAGTTTTTTATTTTTTTAATTTTAGTTATTGTACGTAGCAATTTTGATTTCCCACTAGCATTTAAGGAATTATGCTTTTAGAAAGCCAAACTGTAGCTTTTGGAATGCATTAACTCATCAAGGGCTGCCGTCGCACAACACTCCGATACCAGCAACATCCAGAAGAAATCTAAGGGTTATTCCGGAGAGGCTTCTAGGATTACAAGGATAACCTCTTTCACTTTTAAACATCTATCCATTTTTTAGAACTGAGTGCCCCAGCACCTCCTAAAACATCCATATTTTGATCTTATTTCCCCATTTCAGGAAGAGGTGCGGAGTTGAGGATTGCCATCCAAAACATGATGGTGGCATACGCTCAGAAAACTAAGTCTTCTGATTTACAATGTAATGGTCAAACTAAGTTACCGAATACCTCAGGCTGTGTATAACTGTATTAGGAGAACCTATAAGCGCTGTATATCTTTAGACTTGTAAGAAATCTTCCTAATGGAGATATGAACCCTACCCTCGCGGTGAAGTGTTACAAGTCGAGTCACAAAATGGCGGCAGGCAGCCATTTTACATGTTAGATGTTGCTAGATGTTGATGCATGCGCCGTTCTAGACCCACACCGGCACCAGAGGTTTGCATGTGCTGCTGTGCTATATGCACATGTGCAGAGTCCTCTGCTATGTATCTGCTTCCCGGTTAAGCAAGGATCACCAAACTTGTGGCACTGCGAATCCAGCTAAGTGCTAGTGCCCAATATTTCATTCACGTCATGGTTCTCAAAGGCAACCACCAGCCCTGGTGAATAGAGCAGCAGGAAATTATTCCATGACCTCTCCTGCCCCGTGTATTAAATCTGCTGTTCTACACGCTCTCCTGTGTTCTGGCTGTGTGCAGGGTAGGGTTAACTGGCTAACAACCAACTTCTTTGGTTGAAACGAATGGCAAGGGAAGCCTTAGCTGGAAAACTGCAACTAGTCAGTATATGAACTCTGACAACCGGTTGGTTCTTGCTAGGGCCGGTGAGTACCTGAAACCTGAAGAAGGTTTCAGGACCAATTCTTACGTACTTCTGTGGAGCCAAATCTTGGCAAAGAGTGGGAGAAAGGTTAATTTGTACTCGAAGGAGAGAGCAGTTGGGTGTCTTGTAGGGGCCTACACTGGATCTGCACAAGGGACTTCCACCCACTGAAAGCAGAGACCATTACGGCAGTGGGAGAGAAGCTGGTTCTCAGAGAAGGTGAAAGGTGATGGCTGCTCAGATGTTACGGTCTTCAAGCGATCACATTGTGGTTCTGTTTCACAGAACAACCTTTAGCAGAAAACAATTAATTTGTCCAATTTGTAGAGCTGAGTATAGACAAAGTATCTTAGAGAGCAATATTTCTCTCCCTCTCGCTCTCTCTCTATATATGTTTACTGTGCATGTATACCAACACGCACACATAAATTTTAGGAGTAGATAAAACTGAAAATTACACAACCATCACATAACCAAACTTATTTCTAGACCAAAAGTTATTTTTTTCACGTCAAAGGTATTTTTTAAAGGTGAGATATAGTGCATTTTCTCCATGCAGAAAAACAGTGAACCACAAGGACTTTTCCACTGTTAGCTGTCTCACTTGTAAGAAAATTAGTAAATAAACTGGATAATGAAAATCTTCTTCTTTATGCATTGAAGATGTTCGCTTCATCCGATTTACCTTCATCCAATGGAGCTGCTTTGAGTTAAGGGAGGTATTACTAGAAATCCCTTCTGTTAGGAAATATTTGAATTCGAAATTAAATCCGGTGCTAAACTTCTCAAGGAAGTATCTACCTTCACTGAAGTCTTTTCAGGCCCCTACTTATTTCTACTTTAAACTTTCCACTGATTGTACTTTAAGCTCCATCGGTGAATGTAAATGGGGTTTCACTATACATTTAGTGCATTCAAGCATTCTTTGTTACAGTTCCCACCCTGCTGCATTATGTGAGCTCTGCCACGGAAGTCCAGCAGTCGGTTTGTTTTCTGCTATTAATAAAAGAACCTACTTTTCCCCACTTCTTTGAAGAAGTTGAAAGAGCTACATGTTGGAGGGGGAGGTGGTGGGGAACAGACTGCAGTGTAATCCCCAAACGCAAATGCTGTCTAGATTAGAAACCTCCCTGAAGAAAATTTACAAATGCTAAGACTGTGCTTTTTGTGCGATGAACACTAGAGCAATAACTTAGCCACATACTGGGTTCTGCCTAATGCTTAAGGAGCCTACTAGGTGAAAAGAATTAAATGAAGAAGAAGAAAAAAAAATCTTCCAGTTGGCTCTGTGCCAATGCCATCCAACCCTTTCAGTATCCAGTGACTTACTAAGGGAACTATTTTCATTTGTATTTCATCACTGAGGTATCTTAATATAATACGTAGGAATCTGTTAAAATAAAAACCACCAAACAGGATTTACACATTCTCAGTGTTTTTACATAGCCCAGGAAAAGCTTAATTAAAGGGGTGGGACACGTCTCTCTGCTCAATAGCAGATTTTCCTTCGTACCTTCCCATGCACAACACACGCAAACCTCTAAGAAAAAGGGTCCGGGGGGATGGTGGTGCAAGAAAACCACCCAGAACCAAACCAAAAATATGAGCCCTAAACTACAGAGCTCAACCTTGATTATTTGCCTTGTCCCATAAATAAATAAACATGCTCCTCGCAGAGAATCAGTTGTAGTAGCTAACGGGAGAAAAAAAGGAGTATTATCTGCCTCTTTCCCTACAGGATACTTGTATTGTTAAAGCTATCATTGCTGTATCTAGTTTCTCATGCAATTACAGACTAATCCTTAATTCCTAAATAAGCAAGAACAAGAGTAAAGATAGTAAACCCCAAAGCCTACCAGATAAACTTTAGCGTATAGTCAATTGGATGATTCCATGATGAATCTTAGATCCAATTTATTAGCTTAAAATGTTTCATAAGGATGAAATAATCCTGTCAGTGTTGATCTCAGTAATCTTCTGTTCACTTACTCTCAAGAGCTTCCACAGTCCATCTACCTGTTACTCAGAAGCTGTAAATACAGCTTTACGTGCAATTATTGTATCTGGATTAATGCACTTCATCTCTTAAGAACAACTCTAGTATTGCAGAGGAGTGGAAGAACGATGCAGCAATCAGCAAACTCTGGAGATGCCTCTTTCAAGGACCAAACAAAAATATTGAACAAGGAGTCTGTAACAGACACATTGTTTAGGCAAAAGTACTTTAAATGAATGTAACAGAGTAACTATGTTTTTAAGAAAGAAATGCAGCCTTAGCTGGCATTTCTATAGGATCCCTGATTTTTTCTGTGCGTGTTCCATGTATTTAACTGACTAGCTGGCTTGCGATAGAGTTTGGGGGGCGGGGTATGGGGTTTTATTTATTTATTTATTTATTTATTTATTTTTGTGCGCTATGGTTCCTAGAGATGACTGCATTTCAGTGTGAAATTAAGTACCCAGTCAGGAATGAACATAATCATCATATGGCCAAATCAAAATGATGGCTACATTTAGTGCCTACAGAAATTTTTGCTGCACTGCATATTAATACACTGAAAACGGTGTTAGCTGAATGTGAATGTGCCGGTTTTCATTACCAATGTAAATGTGTAACATCTTCTGTTAAACTTCATTGACATATTTCAGCAAGTGAATGGAAAAAAATGCCCCAAAATGTGATAGTTGTAGATTCTTGTTATACAACTTGGAGTAAAATATTCTTTTCTCTAATTCTAACAGTAATTAACTTGGATTGGAATTCCCCTGACTCATGTAACAGTCTACACTGTATTAATGGATCTCAGTGTTTATATGGTTTGAAAAGAAAACCTGTCCTATATATGTAACATTATATTAAGGTGCTGAAGACTTTCAGGTTAATGAAAACTATTGATCACATCACTCTAGTGTGATCTATGAGCATTCTTTTGTTTCGGTCTAAAATAAAATGGTGTCGTGCTGAAACTTAAAAAAAGACTGTAAAAATGAAGCTTTGGAAAATCATTGCATCTTCCATGAAGACTAAAAATTAAAACAGACAATTATCATAATAATAACCCAATTGTGCAAGGCAGACAAAGGAAAAGCTAATACTTTCCTCTGCTTTTTGACTGATGTTTTGTTGGGCTGTAGCTAAACAGCACTTTAAGTTGACAGTAAATTAGCAAACAATACGAGGGAGGAAAAAAGAAAGAAAATCATGCAGGGGTTAAGATGTTTATGTAAAACAGTGATTTTCCTTTTTCAAATTAAAACGTACAAATAAGCTGGTGTCAGAGACTAGGTGATCCTTCATTTCCACCGCATTGAGCAGGCTCGCAGCAGCAGCAGACAGCCGTTAATATATGCGTCTGGCTCAGTCTGGTCTACCAACGAGGAATTCATCGAATTGTTAATATCTTTCCTTTTTTGTATGCACCACACATCATTTTCGCTCTCTCTCGCTCTCCCCCGCCCTTCTCCCTCTCTCTCTCTCTCTCCTTCGCAAGAGGTTGTGTTTTGGCTTTTTGTTTTTGTTGTAGCACACGCTGATTACCCCAAAATCACATATTAAGTAGCATCTAAAAGCATTTTGTACCGAAACAGGGAGGCTCGCCTCTAAACCTGTACACATTGACATTCGACGCGCGTTCCTTGGCGCCGCGCACCGAAGGTGCCTTCTGTCTCCTCTCCGTACGTGAGCCGGCGGGGAGAGGTCCCGCGCGCGGCCCCACGCGCCTCTCCCTGCCCCGCGGCCGCGCCGGGGAGCGCGGAGCGTCCCGGGGGTGCTGAGGGGAGCCCTGCGGAGCCCCCCATGCCTCTCGGTGCCCCCCTGCCCCATGGTGCCGCCCGCCCCACCGCGCCGGTGGGACCGGCTGGGCACCAAGCTGGGAGCGACGAGGAGGAGGGGAGATAGGACGGCCCAACTTACCCATGGCCGTGGCCAGGGGCAGCAGTGAGCAGCGTGGGCAGAGGGCAAGCACGGCCCCTATCCCAGTCCCAGCGGTGGTGCGGGGGCAGCACTGAATATTCATGGCTTTGGCTGTAGCACCAAAATAAGCCAGGTAGGGATTTTTAGTGATTCGTTTTACTCCCACTCTCACTGCAGAGCAGAAATACCTGAAATCACTAGATTGCTGTTTCCTGGCGGAGCACACACTTGGCGCCACAGCTTCAGCCTCTCTGTGCGTGCAGCATTAAAAGCAAAATGACTTCGCAGCATTGTGAACATCCACAGTCTAGGAAATGTTGCTGCTTCAAAAATAAATGCCATGAAGATGTTTAAGTGTACAGACTGCATATCTGAAGTAATCTGTCAGGATTCTTTTTTGGGGATAAATTCTCTGCGTAATTTAAACCATACATCAACATGAATGTACCTACACACAGTATAGCTTTATCTCACTGTGTAGCCTGAATGAAAGAATACATGCTCACCTGCTCAGTACCGTAACTACACTGTTTTAAGTAATGAACACTATAATGTACAATACAAATCAGTTGTTACCAATGATGTGCTTCATCAGTGCTAACACCTAGTCGGGTGCATCAGTTCTGCATATTTTGTACAGATTCAGACCTGCATTACCAACATTACCCAAACAGAAATCAATGTGAGATAACATATCTGGGCTAAGACAATTACTTCTGTGTGCAAATGTTTGCAAATAGCTCTTCTGAGTGTTCTGAGATTGGTGGTTCGAGAAGAAAAGAGCTGCATCTTTACCAGGAACTGTATCATCATTGTAATTGTCAGAAAATATTTTCATGATGGTTTAAAGATTAAGGATTTAGAGATTAAAGATGGTATCTTGAGCAACTCGAAAACTACAGACAAGTACATAGTTCCTGCCTCTTCAGAAAACAAGACAAGAAAATGCATTCTAGTAACAGATAAGAACAATTTATTTTAACAATAGTATTGATGCTTACAATAAAACACAATTCCTCCCACACAAGTGGAAAAAATATACTGCAGCCGAAATACCACTTCAGAAATGAACAAATACTTTGGATGCTTGATCTGTGTGAAGCCTTTGTCTCAGTGAAGCCTGAGGTAGGAACAAGGTCCTGCAACATCAGGAAGAGGAGAGAGCTACATCATGCCAAACCCACAGAGAAAATACTGAGAAATACAAATCAATTTCTGTGTTGCAGATCAGAAGTTCAAGATTAATGAACAGTGCAGAGAGACTTGTGTCCTGTTAAATTTTCTTCTGCAAAGTCACTGAAGTACTTAACACATGGGGGACAACCTAAAGGTCACTCCGTTTTTGCCAGTGGGGGAAAATCCGCAGAAAATGCCGAAGAGGCTGGAAGTCGAGGCCAGTCCTTTAGAGTGCTGCCGGCTCCAGTCAGATAAATCCGAACAAGGAACGTGGGCAATTTTGTGTGTGAAATCATTTTAATTCTGTAGTATGATTTTCACCCCAACTTTCCCCACTGTGTTAAAATAGAAATCAAGTGAGAGAAAATTTTCAATGTCTTACTGTGTTCTCACTTAAACAAAGAAAAATGATGGCAGCTACATATAAAATATCCTCTGTCCCATATTACAGGAGACGCTAAGCAACAGTTCTCCTGCAGACTGGAAGCATCATTCAAACAATAATGGAATGAATGTTTTCTAGGCCTCAAACATCAATGTTTATGTTATACATTGTAGAAGTTAATTAAATGCTGTAACAACATATCTGAAAATACATTTGCACTAATCATCTACTAGAATGGTCTGTAATAATAGTATTAACGGTTGAAAGCCTTTTGTATATTTTAGGATACGCTGTATTTTAGTGTTTTTCTTTTTTCTTTTTGAGGTACAAACCGGCATTAGATTTCAACTTTAATTCCAAATATTACACTGCATCCAGTCCAGTTTTCAAAACAGACAAATATGTAGCATCTTAACGCAGCACAATGGTAACAGCTCCTTTTCTTCTAGGAATCAGTTCTGCTGCTCCACATGTGAAACAGGTTCATTTTCCTCCTCCCTTCCGCAGGAAAGCTCCTTGATTCTCTATACTCGACAGTGAGAGAATCAAAGTCCAAAGCTGCTGGTTCCCCTCCGCCTAGGTCCCAAGAGCCTGACTTGTGATTGCTGCTAAAAAACCTCACAAGTTAGGGTCTCAGGGACTAGGAAAAGTCCGATATGATCCTGTAGAATTCCTCTTCGTGTAATCCGAACTGCTTAGTAGGCAGGATTGCTGTCAGGAAAGCTTTCATTGCTATTGATAAAAAAGCAAAACGAAACAAACAAACAAAAAAACCCACCCCCAAACCCAACAACCCCTCCTTACCCGCCCCGGATAAACACACCACACTTTCACATAGGGGGCAGAAAAGATCAAATAAGCAGGCAATGCATATACGTACATTCAAGACAATGTATCAGCTGACTGAACAGAGTTTTCTTAAGAGCATATTCCTCAACTTTTGGAAAGAAAAACAACATAGAGCATGGGAAGAATCTTCGCTGCCTCCTCTCACTAGAAGTCACATCTCAATACATCGGAAGGAAGGGTCTAGAAATGGGTTAAATCAGCTTCCAGCAGACTGGTACAGTAAGAGTTTTATTCTATTTCCCTTAATGCCTTAAAGAAGGATTAAATGCTTGTTAAGGGGTTTCTGATTGAAATATTTCCCCATTATGCTTTTACTGTTAAGGTGGGCCCTGGGTTGCACAGTGCTTTAAAACTGTCCGCGATGCGAGGATGACCTCTGGGCGTGCATTTACTTTTTGCCTCTTCCCCTATTCAACATTTAATCCTTCTACAGACGCTTAGTAAAAGCTTCTTCCTTTCCAACGCCAGAATTAGCTTGTGCTCCGTAAACTGTAGAAAACATTGACATGCAGAGGTGGTTGTCACTGGACCCAGACTACTCAAAGCACACACAACTTTCAAATACTGTCGATACAGTACGAAGAAATGATCGGGTTCCCCAAATCATTTTGTGCTGAAGCTGAACACTTTTAGTGGCACAACCACAATCCTGCAACACTTTCGCATTCATTCTCCTCCGATCTTTAGGCTTGTTTGCAGAGCAAAAGAGAAAATTTCTACTTTAGGGATGTGATCCACGTTGGCTTTTTTTTTTTTTTTTTTTTCCTGTCCATCAGAACATCAGAACCCAGAGCAAAAGGAACAGCAACCATAAAGGTCTCAGCCGCTGCTGGAGCAGAATCAGGTATAGAAAACTCAGCGCTCGTCGGGAAGCCGTTCAGCTTTAAAAGGGAAAAAAAAAAAAAAAAAAAAAGAAGGGAAGAGGGGGGGAATTAGAATCTGTGCTAGCAGAACAGGTGAATCATCCATTTACAAGTTAGCTGCAGAGAGCTGTGCTGAAGAAAAGCTCTGCTCGCGCCCCCCGCCCGCAGCCCTCCCCTTCCCCTCCCCTCCGGACGCCACTTCAGATTTCAGCACCCTTTGGATTATTTAAAATATTTCAGCTGGTGCCATAATGCACCATTATATAAGAGCCGGTCCTTTGTCACTGTGCACCGTTCCATCAGTTATGCCTCAGACACAAAATAGTTAAATGAAACAAAATATATATATGATATATATATATACATATATATAATAAAAGGTATCGCAGTCCCTATATTTCATTCAATTCCTTTTCCTAAAGCTGATCATGATTTAACAAACAATTTTGAAACCACAGCTCTCAAATCAATAATTAGAATGAAAAATCTCTCCCCTCTATAAATATGACATTAACATAATTATACCACCCCCATCGCATAGACCCATCCTCTTTAGGGAATACAGCTGATGCTCTGAAGATGGAAATCAGTCAGATATTGCAGTTGCTCTCGAACGTACCTTGGCTTCTCCCT
Source organism: Crypturellus tataupa (assembly GCA_034781795.1). Lineage (NCBI taxonomy): Eukaryota > Metazoa > Chordata > Aves > Tinamiformes > Tinamidae > Crypturellus > Crypturellus tataupa. The sequence goes on along the minus strand of JAWLRI010000033.1, from coordinate 1,488,367 downwards.
GACTGACTGGCTCTACCTTCCACGCACACGCGCGCCGCCACCAGCACCCACGCGCACACGCACACAGGCACGCGCGCACACATGCACACACACACGCACACATGCACGCGCGCACACACACATATACACGCACACAGAGAGGCACGGCGCAGCAGCGGATGCTGACTCAGAGCAGTTGTGTGTGGAGGGGGTGGTATCGGCTGGTATTTTCACTGCACTCATCGTTAGCGTTAACGCGCTCGCCAGCATCCACCCTCGCTCGCTCTCGCGCGCGCTCTCTCTCTCTCTCTCAGACCTGCTGGACTGCAGCATTTGCGTGACGCTGTCACTCTAGCCCTTGTGGGTCAGATGTTAGAAGAAAGCACCAAAAAAAAAAAAAAAGGCAAAAAAAAAAAAAAAAAAAGCCGCAAGGCTCTCATAAGAAATGCCTTCATTTCTTCCAAAGGGTCCCCTCTTCTTATTTTTTCCACCTTTCTACTTCCTCTGTTGCTGTGTCTCAGTTGTTTGACATCTTTCCGGAAGAAAATGTCTTGAGCTGCAATAAGCCAGTAGTCAGTCGGTCCTCCCCTCACCTCACACTCCTATTCCCACCCCCTTTTTTTCCTAATCAATAAGACAGATCTCCGAATGCAGTTGTGAAAACAGGCTCTGACACACAGACTTTCATCCTCGATCCTCTGCCTCAGGAATAGCAGGCAACCCAGGCTCACACGTGATGCCGACAGAAATAATGCCAGTAATTCTTGAGCGGTCCTAGGAGTTTATTCTACGCCTTCGTCGTTTTTCCCTTTGCTTCAATAAATACCGGTGGGAAGGACACGCTAGCTCTCAAAAGCTACAAGGACTCATTTCTTTTAAAATAATGGACAGTAAGAAAGAGTACTATTAATCTTACTCAAAATTAATGTTGTCTTTTATTTTCCCCTCACTCATTGTGCTCTCTATAAGTAGGAATTGTCTCGGAGCCAAAACACTGCCAGGGTCTGAATCACCAGTCCCTGTGCTGAAATCATAAATTTCTGGACTTCAATCAGTCTCTAACTGGACTCGATCCTCTTTTTTTTTTTTTTTTAATTATATTTTAGATTTTATAATTAAGAAAAAGAAGCAGTTTGCGTCAGAAGGAGGCATGGCAGAGAACAATGGCAACACTCACGTGCACACACATACAACCGGGCATAAAATATTGAATATGCATGTTGGAGCTGCACTCATATATCTACCTATAGGATATTTATTCTGGGCTGGTCTCTGCATACACATGTACATCAAATACATGCAGGCTCGGGATGCACAGCTACAATGTACAGTACCGAGCAAAGCACAAAGGCTGCTGGCTGAAACGCAGGCACAACTTGCACGGCAGGCTACAAAAACCCGCAGAGCGCAATTATCGTGTGCATTTTCCACCTCGCCCCTTTGTCCCTACAACAAGGCGCCGGCATGACTTACGGCGTGGACACTCGCTCGCCTTCTGCCTCCCTGTGCGTGGGCAGTGTTTGTGCATTACTCTCCCGGAGAACGCTGCGACTTCCCGGGATGCGAGCGACTGGCGGAAGGGGGGCCAGGTGACAGGGCAGGTCCATGCCAGGCGCCAGCGCCCGCGTGCCTGGAGGCCGCCAAGGAGCAACCTGCGTGCGAGCCCAAAGCCGGCACCGGGAGCCGGACGGGCAGCGGGTGCCCGCGACTGGAGCAAGACGCGCGCGGCCGGCCGCTGAAAAGGCAACTCGCTTCTGAGATGGAGGAAAAAGAGAGAAAAAAAGGGCAGAAATAAAAAAAAAGAAAAAAAAAGAGAGAAAAAAAGCAGGCAATGAGGAAACGGTTAAGCTTGTAGTGTCAGAGAAAGGGAAAGAGGGAGACAGACACACGCCCACGGAGAGAGACAGAGAGTGAGAGGAGAGCGCCAAGCATGAGACAACAAAAGCAGGGCTGGAATCAGATTTGGGAAACTGAAAAAATGCAGGATTACAGCATTTGGCTTAGCATTTATGGAGGTATATAAAAAAAGAAAAAATTAACACATGCACAGCATGGCTTAAAATACTTATTGCCATCAATAGCCTGTGACGGATGCCAGCTTCTTACTGCTATACGTATATTAGATTGGTCATCGCCTCTTAATCTCCTTTTGCTCAGACCCATCCATTTTTTGCTGCTCCAGCATCTGTGCCCTTTATGCTTTTTTTTTTTCTTTTTTTTTCTGTATAGTTACCCACAATACCCTGGATAAATTAATGTCGTGACCTCGCTATGGCTATCAGACAGAAAAAAACGTCTACTATTTTAATAATTGAACGTGCGCGTACAGCAAACTGCCTACTGATAGCCCAGCTTTGTGGACTGCCTCCAAAAGCAGCGTTTGCGAGCGCTGCAAATCAGAAACAACAGATGCAAATACCAGCCACAGAGCCCCAGCTCTCTGCCTTGCCTTTTTTTTTTTTTTTTTAAGGAAAAAAACAGCCCTTCTCAGCCTGTGCCATCTCATTTTCCCTGTGCCTGCCCTCTCCATGGTTAAAAACATTCACCTACTCAGCTCAGAAGCGTTCGAATAAAGGCACAACTGAAAATTATAAACGGCTGCGTATTCTGGAAATTTATATCCAGACGGTGAGTAGGGAAGAGTACCCAGGTTCAAGTGCTGAGCCTCACTCGGGAGCACCTTTGGGGCCAGTGGGACTGCAGACTAGATTAAATCAATAGTCGTCTGAAACGAGATGTCGTAATCAATCAGCTCAATTACCACTGTCATAGATCTGGGCTTAAGGTCTTTCCTGATTCCACTCTTCTAATCATTAACCCTTGTACAGCCTCAAAACAGAAACTTACACTGGCTCTGCTGCCCCACCTATGGAAACTTAGGCTTGCTTGCTCCTATGTCTTCCCTTTCTCTATTTAGAAAACACAGGAGTGGGTCAGCAAGAAATGTTTTAAGCGTGAATAAGGCAAGGTTAGGTGCACCCCTTTAAATGTACCTATTATATATTTGCTGTGTGTGCTCTTATATATTATTATTATGCCCCCAGGAGTGGCTGGGTGGATCAAAGCCTGCTGTTTAATTAACATTCAACTCAGCTGTTTCCTTGGAGATTACAAATGGGAGACTAGTTGAATTAGACTGAAGCCGCTCACTCTTTTCACTGATCTGATATTAGAGAACTCTTCTCCCCTCAACCTAGTAAGGAACTACTCATTTCTGGTTAATCAACCTCTAGGAAAATCCATTTCCAATTGGAGGGCAAGTGTGAGAAGTTGTAAGGACATTTTTGTACGAATGCCTGAAATTCACAGAATTGCCCAGTCATTTACATTTTGCATCCGCAGTACAGGGCATCCATATGCAATGAAGGGAAAAAAGAACCATCAGCTCAAACATGAGCAGAGCCATTTTAAAGTCTTGCCTGTAATTATTATTTGCAGGACGGAGATTGAATTTCACCAATTTAACATTTTTATTTTCTTGATTCCAAGAGATCAAAAAGCTTCCCATAAAAACCTTTCAGCGACTGCCACAGAGCCTTCTTTTGGCGTCTCTGGGGAAAGCACGGATCCAAGCACTCGGTAGGTAGCTAGCAGGTATCCGCAGATTCGGTCCCTGAAATTTGATTTATCCTACTGAGAGCGACTCAACTCGCGGCGGTGAGAGGCCCCCCTTCCCTCGCACGTACAGCCCCACGGCTCCCCACGCGCTGCCCCCAGGCAGCACCACCTCCCTGGCCGCACGTGGGAGACCCACTGCGCTGCGCCACAAGGGGAATGGCTCCTGGCTGTGGCCCTGCTACCCGGGGAGGATTTTTTGGTCTCTTCCTAGGTTTGGGTATGAGAAGGAGGCGGCACGCAGGGGTTTCGCTGCCACACACCACGGGGCTGCGCTGGAGAGGGCGCAGGGACGCACGAGGCGAGTGGCCCTGACCACGGCACTTTATTAGTGCACATCGATTGCTGGATTTAACGACATGGCTGTTTGCAGAAATATAAGAAGGACCCTGCTTTTTAAGTGGGAGTTGGTCATTCGGCTGCTGGCAGGCTTTCCCCTCAGCCAGGAGGCAGCGTTGCAGTAACCGACCCCTCACGGACGGGAACAGCTGAGCTCCGCGTCCCATGTTTTATGGGAGAGGGTTAGCTGGCGGCGGGGAGGAACAGGCAGCGGGCCCTGCCGCTGTCCCGCAACGGCCACAGGAGCGTGGCCCTGCCGCGGCGGGCAGCACCGCTTGCGCTGAGCCTCGTCCACAAGGGGACAGCAGTGAATGGGCGGCCACCACCGCCACCCCAACAGCCCCCAGCAAGGAACAACAATCCAAGGGTGCTCTGGGTTATTCCTTACGGAGCAGGGGACATGAGGATGTGTGTTGCGTGCCAAGCCCCGCTCAGATGCGGGATGAGCCTCTGGAGTTTTTGGAGAGCAAGACTAAAGGCAGTTTGTGAGAGTAATACGATCTTTTTGCGAAAGATACGGAACAAAATGCAATGTCAAAAGAATCAGAGTAAGTAGACACTACTGGAGCAGAAGCAGAATCTGCCTAAACTGAAGGGAGAAATGCAGTGTCAAACCCATTACTCTGGCTCTTGCCGTACACATCCCTCTTACTCCTCTAGAAGCCTAGTTTCTTCATGACAGCACATGTGAGATAGGCACCGAATAAAATAAGTTTAGCTTTCTTGGATGTGGGTTAAAACAGGAAGAGTTGCAGAGGGACCTGTGTCTATGTACATGGCATAGTTTTGCGGGACTGCTCATGACGTCTTGTCTACGTGCTGATGAAAACCAAGGGGGAGCAACTTAGAAAGATCCTGGCCTTATCTAATCCCGAACCTATCACAAAAAACTATGCCGTTAATTTGCCATTTACAAATGCTGTACCTAGTCTTCACCTTATTTTAAACAACGGTGCATTCTGTATCTTAGCTAAAATTCGCACCTGATTACAAAGCATTTAAAAACACACGCTACACAACTGTTAAAGAAAGGAATTCAGACAAACAGAAGAAAAAAAATCACAGAAAGAGCAACATCCTTCCGTCCCTATGCAAGTTTCCTTATACTTGGTGAATGCTGTTATACTGCCTCTTTGCTGACTTGTCAATTTACTGTCTGTTAATTAAAACACAGGCATATGACAGCAAAATTATTGCAGTCTGAATTACTTCGAAAATATATGAATACTATTCAATACACTTTGATTTCACTGACATTTTCAATTAAAAAAACTTCTTTGTGAAAACTATTCACTATTATATTTATTCAAGTTAATACTTGAGCCTCAAAAGCACAAAATAATGAATGAATTGACTTCTCTACATACAAACACTTGTTAGTCTTAATTCACTAGTTACTTTGTGATACAACATCAGCAGAACATGAAAAAAGGTCCTAGTAGTAAGAAGAAATACCAACTGTCCATAAAAACATTTTTGACTGACATATCCAAGTTCACTTTTTTAGTCTGCTCTTTCTGAAAGGCGGTCTTGAGCAGTATGAATGTTAAAACTCTCATGAATTTTCTAATTTGGCACATATATAAATCGATCAAAACTCAACATTTCATAGAAGACAGTCCAAGTATGTTCCCTGAAGCCACTTTCCCATGCTGAAGTTTCAGTGCAGTGATCTGCACGCCTGTAGTGATCCTGCAAATAGGCAATCCAAGGAACTTTACTTACACAGCTCTTCTGAAAATAACTATTTTACTCAGCATCGATTCTTGGATATGTATGTGCTGGGTAAGAATCAGCTCCATAATTAATAAAAAGAAATTACAGGAATTCTGTGACTGTGCACATCAACATAACATCACAATTCTGTTACAGAACAAAAGCAATTCCTTTTTTGCTAGCACTGTTAATGAATTGAAGATGAACATTTGAGGTAAACATTCAGCCGTCATCTAGACATCATTTCTAGAGTTTTGTTTCAAAAGATTTCGAAAACAGGCTGGGGGAAAATAAAACCTTTTTAACAATAAAATACAAAGTAGCAGGTTCAACGCCTGCAAAACCAGAATATTTTACATTTTCTAGACAGTGAAGGTTAAAGCTATCCTGCGTTCTCATAGTTCTCTCTCTCCTTTCAATCAATCTCATTGATTTTTTTAAGGGTCAGAGGCTATACCTTCATTGATCAAAGAAACAGCCTGACACAGCGAAAGAGTCTGCCAATTCCAGACAGATCAATCACACCTTTGTCTGCTTTTGATACATTATGGTTATTTATTCTGCATCCCCACGACTTTCTGTCGCGTGCTTCTTAATGTAATAACGCTGCTCAGGGACAGCAATAAAAAAAGGGGGGGAGGGGAAACATCCCTTTTGAAATATTTTAAGCATCTCTCTGGTATTTCTGAGGGTGGTTTACGATGGAGCTTGGCCAACTTGTTTCATTTCATTTTTGACTTGGAACAGAAACTCTTGTTCTGGTGTTTAACTCTCCTAGGTCAGCATTTTGTAGGATTTTATAAAGGCAGTCCTTTGAAAATGATTTGTGCAAAACGTATTTAGAAAAGTAATTAGATCTTGATAGAACAACAATTACAATATAATGACAACCATAATTCTCCATCCTTATACTCTGTTTCAGAATGTTTTAATAAATAGAAGGTAACTGATACCAGGCTACAGCTACTGACTGCTTTATGACTGTAAAATGAAACTAAATGGTCAGCCTAAAATAATTGCTGGGAAATATTGCTGAATAAACAGATGTAAGTGCTGAAAAGCTCCTGGCTTTGTAAACTATTACGCTGAAAGCCAGCTAAAGCTTTAAAAAATGCACAATATGCTCACTGTCCATCGTGACTGAAAGTTATATGCTGTTATTTATCTTCTCATAGCATCTGCAAGCATGAAAACCACTATTGGTCCGACTGTGCATCTTTCTTTTATGTGCATTTGGTAGCCTCTCGCTTCACAAGGAATTGCACTGTTGCAGAGCAACCTCTTGTGGGTCTTGAGATATTTGTTATAAGAGCATTAAAATCCAGTCCTGGGGAAGCCAGTGGCAAAATGCCCAGGGACTTCAGTGGAGCAGGACTTCGCTGCAAGAATTCACATCTGAACTCCTTCAGCTCGAGCTACCTTCAGTAAATATGGCAGCCCAGAGGATCTTAGAGGACCATGCCCTTAAAAAGAACATTAAAAAAAAAAGAAAACCTAACATGGTTCTTATCAAAATAGCTCACAAAGTTATGATTAGCTTTATGCACAGAATAGCCTTAGCGAAGTCACTGGAACTGTAAAATGTGGATAAAATTAAGCAGGCAGATCTTTGCAGAATCAGGTTATCATGTAATAATACATAATCACTGTCTTGAAGAAATTATTCACCCACATCATTAGAACATTAAAATAAGATATACGATAATCCAAACAGTTGGCCCTAGTTTCTGATTTCATTGTGCTTACTCTGTAAATTATGGTGCACCAGATTTATAATTACATCAACATTATTATGTAGAGCAAAAGGTAAGTGGTATACAAAGCAGAAATATTAAACCTATTAAGAAGTTATGAGTTTGACAGAGTTCCTACATGTACTTGTTGTGAGCATGCCAAGAAACGCATTTTAAAGCCTTTAACTAAAGGACACTGCCTTCCCGTGATAAACTGCAATGCCTAAAAGACATTGCTAAAATGCTACTGTCACTCTCAAAGGCCAAGAGACCTTAAAAACGGTTGCTGGCGGACAGCGTTATACAAAAACATACAGTTTCTTCTGTAAAGAAATAAAGCTGAATGTGCAACATTTCAGAGAAGTTTTGAATAAGTCTATTTGTCCAGCTTACTTTGCAAAGGCTCTGCAGAAAACAGCACCATAAACACTTTCAGTCCCCACACAAGGGCTAAACAAAGAGTCCTCTTTCTAGCCATTTAATCCAGTAATTTATTTTTTCAACCATCACATAAATCGAAACACAGCTGTAACCAATGACTTGCAGATCCAGTTCCCTGCCAGCTGGATCCTGTTCTGCTGAAGCAGCAAGATTTTTACATTGTTCATTTCTGTACATCTGGAGAAATCATTTGGGTTCAAAGGTGACCAGAAAAGCTCTTTAAATAAACTTAACCAACAGTCAAGAGAGGCCTAAGTATCTACAAAATCTACATGGAGTTCCATTAGAAAAGTTCTTTCTTTCAAATTAGTGCTTTGAATCAAATCTATCAACTTCTTTACAGACTTCATTATTAGCACTTTTTCTTTGAATCCTACACACAAATATCTAATTTATAGTAACGAAATAGTTACTACTGTCCAAGCACTTTCAAACGCTGTCTTTACTGAAAGGTGATCACAGTTAACAGAATATTTATTGCATCAAAAAGAACCACCAGAAAGACAGCCCGGTTATGAAATACCAAAACTACACCTCAACTCATCCATCTTACCTACAGACTAAAAAATTGCCTTTAAATTAACAAAAAGCAAACCATAAGAGAGCACACACCATACTACGATATGCTGAGCATGAATCTCTTTGAAGCGAGTCCTTTAAATAGCGTTACTTCACAGCATTACTCCCAACGGCATGAGTACTGCTAGTTAAGCAACAAAATGTCCCTGACATTTTAAACTGCACCCAACAAATTGATTATGATGTATCGTTTCCTTTGGAAAAGCAATCACACAGCAAATCAGCTGAATCTTTCAAAGGTAAATAAAAATTAATATTGAAGGCTCTGATTGCTTTTCAGACAAAGAACAGACACTCAAATGCATTTACAACTGAGGAGTTTCATGCACAGCACAAGCCTCACTTGTGCTGTGCATGAACAGCACACACAACTTTAAAAGTACCTACACTAAATCTTATTTGCAAATTCGTAAGTATTGATCTCAACTACAAAACAACCCCCAAATTGTCCTTAGATGCAGGTTTGTTCTCAAAAAGCTAAGTGGGACACGTCTAGAACATGTCCCTAATTGCATAGGTAAAGATCGAGGTCTTTTACTGTTGGGGCTCCCTACTGTAATTGCTTTTCTTTAATACCTACTGTTATTATTATTTTAATAATGTTGATAAAAGTATTTTTGGTTGCCACTCTGGTCACATCTTTGCTCTTGCTTCATGTTATTATTCTCCATTGGTCTCACATACAAAATGAGTAGCTACCTCACCTTCAGCTCTTGCTCCTTGTCGTCTCCTCTTGCCTGCGCTTTACCCTGCACTTAAAATTATGAGCATGCATTGTTAAAAGTGTTATCTTTGTTCTGTTGTGAAAATAGGAGGCTTTGAAAAGTAAAAATAAAAAAGAAGAAAAAAATCTCATGCCGGTAAAAAATCATCTACAAAAATTAACATGCGCAAATCATAGTCAGGTAATTACTACATGACTCCAAGGCAAACTTCAGAGTATTTTAGATGTGCATTTCTATACATTAACACGTGCAGATTTACACTGATATTCTAGAATTAAAAGTATTTAGCTTGCACTTAATTACAATGCTCCTAGAAAGCTCCCTCCTGCTACTGATGGGTATTTAGCCTTAACCATAGCTCAGTTTTTGCCTGATAATTAATTGAAATATCACAAAAGGGAGTGAGATCTGACAGAAAATAAGCTGAAACTGCCCAATGATTAAACTTACACAATGCTTCCCATTATTTAGGAGCAATTACCTTGCCAAAATCATCAGCACAATTCAACAGTATAAAATTAATTTACTGTCCATTCACTACAGTTCTTTTGTTTCGCCACCATTAGTCTTTCGTAGCTCAAGCCTGTACTGTCAAAAGTGTTTCCCTCCACTTCTTACAAATAGATCAGAACTTACTATCTAATTCAGACATCACAGATGACCCTTTACATAACGTTATCTGCCTCCATGCTTAGGATCTCAGGTAGGTTAAATCTGGGCAACCACGAGTCTCAGCCTAAAATTCACCATTCAGAAGATGCCTGGGAATGCCCGTGGAAAGCCAAGCAGCCTGGAGAGAGGTACGATCCATTTCAGTTGGGTCACTTCAGCTGCTTGGGAAGCCTGGTGTAGCTCTTCTACATCACCATTTACATTACAGATGGTACTCTGATTTAGTCAGGAATGTAACTCCCATGGCAGGCCCTGAGGCCGACTTCGGTGTTTAATTGTACATTTGGTTGAAAACCTAAGCCCTACTGCATGACTATCCCAAGTGGAAATCTAGCTCACCAAGCTAGAAAGACTGAATCAGAGATTCTCAGATCCAACATGCAAATTTGAGAATATGCTAAGTTGGCTCTTCTCATTATCTGTGTTTTGGTTTGCCAAATATTACGGGTGTGTCTACCTACAGTTTTGGATAATTATGCTCATCTTCTATAAAATATCTGAGCTGTGCCAGTTTACATTGCACAATCTTTTATGCAGCCTGTATTGCTGAATGCAGCAGGGCTGAACAACCTTGTAGGGTGGGCTGCCAGGCTCCCCATATTACAGCTTCTTGGAAGGCATGGAAGCCGGAGCCAGCAGCTGCTGCCTTTTAAAGATGAGTGATGTTGCCAATCACCTTTTTTGGCAGAGTCTTGCATTTACTCAAAACACCAGTTCCTATTTGCCAGTTCTTGGTGAGTTTGGTTGGAACCCAGGATGTTTAATTCGTAGGATAAATCCAGACATCCACCAAAAAGAAGTGGTCCTTCCTGCCCTCTCATGATCGTAGCCCTTAGTTCCACCACCTTGTTTGGGCTGGCGCTTGCATCTTACAGCTGCATCGTGAAGCAAACTGACCCAAAGAAGGAAACCAGAAGAAAGGAAGAAAGAAACAAAAAAGTAGTTTGCAGCTGGATCAGTCCTTGATCTGGCTCATTAAATAGCCGCATAAACCAAAATGAGTTCAGGAGAGATGGGTGCATTGGCAAGGAGATGGAGCTCTCCTTTCAGCAGCAGCCTGAACTCGGGCAGAACACATGTGTCTGTGGAGCTGGTGGGAGAGAGGAGTCGTAAACCTGTTTAAAGCTACGTTTTTAAGACACTAAGGGGGAGGTCCCATTCCCCAGCCTATCCACTAGCCTTGCTATATATACACTGTGGTACTCTTGCTAAATCCTGCTAAACAGAAATAAAAATACTGTCTAAAGTAAAGACATGAGACTATTACAAAGAGAAATTATGAGATATAGCCAGCGGGGGGGGGGGGGGGGGGGGGCAAACAC
>JAWLRI010000033.1:1405789-1477146 GCA_034781795.1 Crypturellus tataupa | reverse complement strand
CCCCCCCCCCCCCCCCCCCCCCCCCCCCCCCCCCCCCCCCCCCCCCCCCCCCCCCCCCCCCCCCCCCCCCCAAAACACACACACAAGGCAGGCAGAATCATGCAGAAGGCTGTTTAAGGTGGTCAGAATAGTAAAGTTCTATGCACCAGCATATTAACAACAATCAAGCAATACATTAAGGCTATAAATAACTGTGAAATCAGGTATTAGAAGTAATTATACAACACACGAAGAAGGTGCTCAGAGACTCCAGCACACTTGAAATACAAATTACTGCTGAGCTAAGCATATTCAAACTAAAATTAGATATCTTATTTTCAGACACTATAACTATTTTGAACTTGGCTAGAAAAAGGTTGACATGTACCCTATATATATATAATTATTTATAAAGTCTTACTTGCATGTGTTTGATTCCTTCTTATCCAAACAAGGACTGGTTACTTTCACTTTACAAAGGTAAATTTGGACTAGGACTAGCCTATGTTTTCTACAGTGTTCATTACAGTCCTAAACAACATGGAGAATCAACATTGTATGCTCTCTCCAAATAGCAAGCAGTATTTTGCAATCTTTTTTTTCTCCTGGAGTAAATAACATGTCTGTCTAGTCAGTGCACTTATCCTTGGATTTTGTTCTATATGCACACAGCATAAGGCAAAATAGGCCTTTTCTTTCACAAATGAAGTGCCATCAGACACCGCATTCTTGTTTGTAAGTCATTTTTGAGAGGCTGTGTTCTCACACATGCAATCTGGGAGCAACAACAGAAGACGAAACATATCATTGAGAAAGACATCGCATCTGTTATTTATGAAAAAAAGAAGGTGGAATGGCACGATCCACCGTGAGGACCATGGACTGCCTGAATTCCTAAGCAGAGCATCTCATCAAAATGATGGAGCACCTCGGTCCCAAAGAAGCTCTCTGAGGATCCTGGTACTTGCAAGCGCATCAGGTACTCACGTGACGCAGGTGAGTGGCCCACAGCCTCAGGACCCACGCATGGGCCAAAGGCTGGTGGGCAAGCACACAGCCCTGCAGCCAAAACAACTGCTGCACATCAGGAACAGACTCTCCAAGCCCACACTGCTCTAGCTCTGAAATAACCTCTGAAACAGAGCTGCCTTTCTAACAAAGCAAACTTAACAGAGAATACTGGTTTACAGCGCTAGTTTTATCTACAGGACGAGCATACCATTGAGAAAACTCCCTTGAGTATAGACTTGAGGAGATGAGATTTTTGGAGAAAGCATCTTGCCTTATTCATCTTTGAGCTTGCAATGACAGCTAAAAGGCACAGTTTTCTCTAAAAATTCAGAAAGGCTCAAGTACAATCATCTCCACTGTATCTACTAGCTAAAATCCTGCCATATGAGCCTCTGCCTTGCCTTCTCTAGGTCCAGTGACCCAAGGAAACTGAGCCTTATGACAGTGACCTAAGAAACCTAAGTTTAATATATATATATATATATATATATATTTGTCCATTAGGAAAGAAAGCTACCACAGTGGCCTATAGTTTTAAAATATATTTTCCATGCTAGTAGGAGAGCTGCCTACAGAATAACCAACAAGTGGAAGGCAAACTTGCAGTCTCTAACATAACATAGAAATGGCCGTTACAAGTTAGACCCAAGGACCTCCTTGCTCAGCACCCTGTCTCCAACACTACCTACCAATGGGTGCCAAAGTAGACAACACAGACAGTGCCTATAACAGGGGTGAAGAACTGAATGTAATGAAAGAGAACAGGTTTGCATGCTACTAAGGAAGTTGCCAGGTGCAAAACCGCAACAGCGGAGAACTGTACTAGCGCATTTTCAGAAAATGAATGTGTCAGAGGGCAGGGAGGACAGGATAATGTGCTATCATTCTGTACTCACCAAAGCTTCCCGGCCTCCTAGTTTCTCACTCTTATTTTCAAGGGCATCATTACAATGAATTCAAATGCACTTAGCCATTGTTTCACCAAGGTCAAATTCCACACCATGTTCAGTGTCAGTAGCATCAGTCACATCACAAAATCTTAGCCTTTAGATAGAACTAAACATTGCACTTTGGTACAATGAATCTCTCTAGTGGTATAAATCAAAACACAGGAAGTTCCACCTGCCCGTGAGGAAGAACTTCTTTCCTGTGAGGGTGACAGAGCCCTGGCACAGGCTGTCCAGAGAGGCTGTGGAGTCTCCTTCTCTGGAGATCTTCCAAACCCGCCTGGATGCCACCCACGTGCTCTGGGTGTCCCTGCTGGAGCAGGGGGGTTGGACTAGATGATCTCTAGAGGTCCCTTCCAACCTCAACTATTCTGTGACTCTGTGATTCTATGATCTATATGTGAGCTTCTTAATACAGTCAGCCCTTGAAGTTTGCTGAGAAGTGCAAATACTCTGAGAGACAGAGAAGCATACCCAACAAAATCCAGCAACGATGCCAGCCAGTCTGCAGCAATGTGCTTTTTAATAATTATTTTTGCTTCCTCTCTACTTTGTGGGGTCCTAGTAGATATGTGAAGAGGGACAAGTAATAAATGCAACTCCTAATGTGGACACAGATATTTTATACTGTATTTGGGAAACCTAAAAGCCATTCTAATGATACTTTCTCTAGGTAAGTCTGATAAAAATGTAGCTAAAAGTGAGCATTATCCACATGTAAATTATATTTTTTTCTTTATTTTCAAGAGAGGATCATTCCACTGATAAAATACAGCAAGGTATTTATTTGTTTATTCGATTAACAAGGTTTTAATTATTATATTACAGTAAGGGAGCATTAGGTAAAGTTGTAAGTCACCAACTGTTCCATTTTCCCCTTAATTATAAAGAAACAGGTAAAGTTGTAAGTCACCAACTGTTCCATTTTCCCCTTAATTATAAAGAAACGTACTTCTTTACAGGGCATAGACACTTGAAAATACAGGGTATAGACATGCAGTATAGTTATTTGAAAAATGAACTGCAATAATAATAATTTTATGTTAATCTTAATTAGATAATTGTGGACCTTCTCTACTTGCAAACAAACTCCAATTTAACCAATTATTTGGGTCCCTAGATCTTATAAAATGGTGCAATCCAAATCAGAAGTGATCAGAGGTTGCTTTGCAGAATCTACCTTGAAGAGAGTGTCACGAGATCCCATGTGAATCATGACTGCATCTATTAAGCCTTGATATCAGAATTTTGAAACCCAATATTCTCTCAGCCATCCAAACAGTGCCATTACACTTGCTTCACTCCTAACACTCTGCAAAGCAGTCAGCAGGTATTTGCATTATTCAGCGAGGAGTGTCAGCAAGCAAAAGCAGTAAGTCCAATATCATAGATGAGGATGGGTTTCTAAGGCATACCTCCGGATTAACTCTTACAGATTCAAAGATTTAAAATCATTCTGCACATCTGTCACTACTTTAGCTAGTGACCTCATAGTAACAGCTTTCATTTTTAAATGACAGGCATGCACCCCTTTCAGTTTCTCCTTAAACACACAGTAACCTGTGCTATCCCATTAAACACATTGCTTCCCCCCTCTTTTTTAGAGAAAACTGTTTTTTTTTGAGCTCTATTCAGCATTCACAGTTTACCAAAATTCACAGACTATCAGCAGGGTAAAATAACCTAAAGTAAATTCTGTTCATTCTTAATCTCATTACGTGTTCCCATTTTTTTTCCACCGCCAAATATATTTAAATTTTGGCAAAGAAAGTAGACAGTATTTTGCATTCCTTTATTTTCTAAAGAAATTAAAACCAACATCCATTTGGAAAAAAAAAAAAATAAGGAAAGACCACAACGTGTCAAGCAGTACTACACATTTACTAAACTAGGAATTTAATACAATTGTCTGTGTTTGTGAAAATAAAGCCTGGAATTCTCACACTCCAAGTTCTTCCAGGTTGGATTAGACTCTTTGGAAATGAATGGATTCATGGTCTAATCTAAAGACAGGACTTTTCTGCTGAGTCATAAGAGTAAGAATTTTGAATATGACCACAATACATACGGACATTTTAGCTTCTTTCCCAAAGTGGGAAAATATATTTGATGGAGCAGAAGCATTTTGTTCGCAGACCACTCTTTCCCTTCAAAATAAATCAGGAAGGAGCTCTCACGCAAAGAATCTGTCCATGCAAGCCCTGATGTTTCATTGCTGTGAGCCTACTCACCCACCACTCTATTTCAGGACTGCAATCAGAATTTATCCAAACTGCCACTGAATGTACATTGCACTACTCTCTTATATCCACTCTAGGAAATAATGCTGCTTAAGAGGACACAGAACAGGGTAAATATGGATAAATGCTGACTTTACTGAGGGCAACTGTAGGTTAGGGAAAGGAGTTGTTAATACAAGATAGAGGATTCTCCTGTTATTCTAAACCAGCCTGCCATAATGGTTTGGAATGAGCTCTGAAATATTTGGAATAAAGATTGTCACAGGAACTAAAAATACCACCAATTATTTTACAGGAGATTTATCACAACCAGTAAAATGGGTAATATTTTGAAGTGACAGTGACTAGTAGTTTTTTAAGTGAGCATACGCAGACACCATATGAAATTCAGCTTCTTGAAGAGCCTCTCATAGTAATACAAAACCTGTTTTGAACTTAAGCATGGACATAAGTAGTTTGCATTGACATGACTTTTATCCAGTCATGGTATAAATGATCACCACACGGTCAGCAGCTCTGAAAAGACCCAAGTGGGAAAAGCAGCGTGTTAGACAACACAGGCAGCTTGGGGAACGATACTAGTATGTATGCATTTCCCAGCCTAGCCAGGGAAGTCAGAACACTGTGAATACCCAGTAGGCTGATTAGGTGGGAACTGAATGCAAAAATCAGGACCCTCTTCTACTTAACGTTGGGCTTCACAGGTATAGTATAAAAGTGTCATAACTACATATGAAGATTATTTGAACTTTTTAAAATATTTGTTCAAGAATATCCTGAGAAACTTCTTTTCTGGAAAAAAAAAAAGAATGACATTAAAAATTGGCTAACTGTCATGCTAACACAAAAGGGGATCAGGAAAGATGGATAAAAAATATTTTATATCCTTTTATTTTGGATAGAAAAATAAAATTACTTTTACTTTTTAGAATGATAAGCAACAGATGGTTTTGATCCACAAAAAACATGGAAAAGACAATGCTGAACAATAGGTCATAGGCTGCAAAGCACCTTTGCATTGTGAGCAGTGTACACAAAAACTGCTTGTACTACATGCTTGTTCTCTATAAATTTGGTTCACTGAGATACCTGCAGATGAGTGACCTATATCAGAACACGTTCTTGCCTGCCATGGCTACTGAGACATAACACAACCAGTCTGAGATGAGTTGCACTAGTCAAATGAATTTGCACGAGGACATTCCATTCTGGTCTACCAGAGACAATGTTGACAATCTTGGGTGGTTTCAGAGAACAACAAGAGCAGCAACTAGGCAGCTGCCAACACAGACAGCAGAAGAGCTGTTAAGAGAGGTAAATATAAGAAGCACTTGCTTAGCTGAGCAGTATGTGGGGGACTGCAACAACAGCCTCCAATATCTGTTGGGCATTATCTCCAGAGCAAAAGAGCAGAGTTTTTCCATGCAGAGTCCTATGTAGGAGCAATGAGATTAAAATTAGAATAAGAATTTCTATTTGTGTAACAATAAATTCTTTTTCACAATTAAACATTCTTTTAAGATAATGGCTTACTTCTGCAAAACTAGCTAACATCAAGCGCAAGTATGGACTAATCTTTCCCTGGCTCAGCAAGTGCAATAAGTCATTTTTACCCCTAGGTTCTACTGTAACTTCATATGAAAACAAGGAAGTCAAAGAACCAAATCACTGGTAAGAATCAATAGATAAGAGGAACCTCAGAGCATGGCAGCAGTTCAAGAGAAAATAAGAGTTTTGCCTGCCTTATAGGGGTTGAAAGCAGGTAGCAATAGCAAAACCACAGTGAGAACTCACAACCTGTCTGTCCAGGGAATAGAGGTTTTATCAGGACATTAAAATATTGTAAAATGTAGAAGAGAGTGAGTATGGAGGTATTAAAAGGAATACTTAATGACAAAAGAATGATGAAACACTTCTAATCTTGAACACAGGCAATTTAGAGGAAATATAATGGCAGTTTTTAAGTTTGTGAAAGGACCTAGGGCAGGACAAAACTTCCGGAAAGAGAAGACAAAGGCATAAAAGGTGCATGCACTTGCCTTGGAGTTAAGAGTAACAATTACAAGTTTTCAACTTATTTATTTTGTTTAAGGGGTTTCTGAGGTTGTTTGCTGTAACTGTGATATAGAAATCTGTCAGAAGATGAGATAGCAGAATTAAGATTAAGGCAAAATAGACCTTTGCTTTATGCTGAACAACATATTCAGATATAAGTGTGATACAGTTGAGCATGTTACACATAAACCAAATTCAAAATTTTAATTTAATAAAAGAGAATGTCAGAACTGTCTCCCCTGCTGGCCAAAATCTATGCATAAAAAGTTACAAGAAGGGACTGAATCATGATGACTTTAATGAACACTTGTTTCTTGAATTTCATACTCCATTCTTTTCAAATTTATTTGAAAAGTGCAACTGTTTGAGCAACTGTGTAGTACAGTTATCTCCTTGAAATCTATTTAAATTCATTTGTCTTGTATAAGGCTGTAAAAGGGTGTTCATTTTGCCTTTTCTTTATTCTCCTCTCATATATTCTACCTTCAAATTTACCATGTAAAGACTGGTACACGTTCTGCACAGTAATGTTGTTTATTCATTTATACTACACAGATTTTTCTATTGCTCTCACCTTTAAACTCTAGGGAGACAGATGCAGATAGCACCTGGCAGATGCTGTAGAAGAGCAGTTTGGCTAAGTACAATTCTATATAACTTAGCTGAGCTAAGTAATAATTACAACGCAAGCACAGAACAAGGGACTACCCTCAAGAACCTCTTGGTTGTTTGAACAGCAGAGCGGTCAGGGTACATCTTGCCTCCAAGAGGAACAGCAGGGAAGAAGTGCTACTCGGCTGAAGCTTTCACTGATACCTCCCCTCTCTGGATTTCCAAGTCAGAAAATGGATCTATATGTATTGCTCAGCACTGTGCAATATTTGATCCTACAGACACAGATATTACAGATCGGTTTTACACATCTAAGTAGCCCTGCTGAGTGAAAGCACCTACAGACACGGGTTCCCCTTGCAATGGCTTCCATTTGAACAACTACTCAATGAATATAGAGCTTTTTATATACTTAAAATTTGCATCTCCTCAGTTTCACTGTATCTTCATGCACTGTTGTATTTTGTAAAGAATAACATATTTATTTGAAAACAGGTTGTTTGGTTGTCTCATTTTGTTCATTTTTTTCTCCATCACAGCAATCAGGAAAAGAGAGAGTGCTGATTTATATGCTGTCATCTGTTCCTTATGTAGATTAATATCATGCAGATAGGATCTTGTTGTAGCTGCTTCTTGTTTTGTGGTGAGGGGGTTGTTTTGTTTGGAGGATTTTTAAAGAGAGGGGAAAGGCTGCCAAAACCTGAACAAAGATCATAGGTTCTATCGAGTTGTCCTCAATGACTTGATCTTTTCTCCCTGGTATTTTTAATTCATTTAGAACTCATCAGAGTGCATAAATAGTTCAAATTACTTCTTCCTGTGCTTGCTTACTTAAATTTTGATCAATGTTGCTTATTTAAAATACTTTCATTAAGGCAGTCTTATAAGTACATGCATTATGTAGCTTTTAATATTTCTGACAGTGTAGTACTATTAACATATGATATGCACTCATTTCTAGAAGTACTGTGGGGCAAACAGTATTATTACTCTGTTATAAAACAGAATATGAAAAATAGTATGCGGATATAAAAAGATTCTAATTCTAACAGCACACCTCTGAAACCCTGCATAAGTCTATTTTTTTCTATTTTTTCGCTGTTGCTTGATATATGTAATTGAGTCATGGATGTTGTCTACCTGAGGTGCAGATGTTGTCTACCTTAATTTCAGTAAGGCTCAGTCCTGGGACCCGGGAAACTACTGTCCGGTCAGCCTCACCTCCATCCCTGGAAAGGTGAGGGAGAAGCTCATCCTAGAGACCATCTCTAGCCATGTCTAGGAAAAGAAGGTGATCGGGGTAGCCAGCATGGATTCACCAAAGGAAAGTTGTTTTTGACGAACCTGATAGCCTTCTACAATGAGGTGACTGGCTGGATGGATGATGAGAGTGCTGTGGATGTTGCCTACCTTGATTTCAGCAAGGCTTTTGACACAGTCTCCCATAACATCCTCAGAGGAAAGCTCCAGAAGTGTGGTCTGGACGAGTGGACAGTGAGGTGGATTGAGGACTGGCTGGATGGCAGAGCCCAAAGGGTGGTGATAAATGGGGCGAAGTCTGGTTGGAGGCCTGTGGCCAGTGGTGTCCTGCAGGGGCCTGGGACTGTTCAACTTGTTCATCAGTGACTTGGCTGAGAGTACAGAGTGCACCCTGAGCCAGTTTGTAGATGTTGCCAAACTGGGTGGAGTGGTCGACACTCCCGAGGGCTGCGCTGCCATCCAGAGAGACCTGGACAGGATGGAGAGTTGGGCAGAGAGGAACCTCATGAGGTTCAACAAGGACAAGTGAACACATCTCATTTAGAGGATAATCACACTTAATTTACTGAAACATCCAGTGATTTGCTGTCCTGATAGTGCTGTTCTGCAATTGCAGTCCTGCTGGAGAATAGTTTTACTTTTCTTCAACTTATCCTCTGTCTGATAAATGATAAGTTATCCGAAAGCAATAGTTCAGATACTCTATAAGGAATATTAATTGATGTAAAATTTTGAAAGAGAGTTACATTATGCCTTCCATGTCATAGTTATCCACCTTTGCTTCATGGCCTTCCTTTGCCTTTGCCTAATACTTTCAGCTGTTGTTCTGCACTTCCAAATGACCACAAATATTTAAGTTTATTGGATCATAATGTTCAGAAACTGCTACAGCATTTAAGTACAAAGGACTTAGAGGATTACTTAGTCAAATGTTGTAGAATAATTCTCTACATTTAATAGAGTGCCATGAATGTCTCCTTTGGCCTTGACCATTCCTACTGAAGGCAACAATGCCAATTACTATTGTCTGACCACACACAACTATTTCTCTGTTCTGAGTGATATCCTGGCTCCAAGTTTATAGAAAAACTATTAGGCTTAAGAGGGGACAAAAATCACTACATTTTCCAAATTGTTTCTCATTTGTTTTGATCTTCTTTGAGCAACGATGAGAAAACAGATGAATATTTTATATTAAATTAATAAGTTAATGAACAGTAAAAGTCCTTTCCTTAAAGTTTCATTGTGCAATAGAAATATTGCTTTTTTGATAACAGTCTTCAAATTCATTAAAAAATGCTTAATATACCTAAATTCCAAAAAAAATAATTTGCATCCTTGTAACTGACATGCAACAAATATTGCTTTCTCCTACTAAGTCTGTTAACGCCTTTTATTTTTTTCAATTCTGGAACAGATGCTTAAGATGAACTAAAACCACATCAGGAAATAAAGATGGGAAAAGAAAAAAAGATAGCAGATACCAGATACTGTTTTGGCTCCCTTGCATTCCACAGCATTAGGTTTTAATAAGAAAGCTCATCCTTAGGAATTCACCAAAGCCCTTGTCAAATATATTTACACAAATTAACTTCAGTCCACAGATCAAAAGTTTAAAGTAGATCCAAAGTTGCTGAAGTGTTCTG
The DNA here is from genome assembly GCA_034781795.1 of Crypturellus tataupa. Lineage (NCBI taxonomy): Eukaryota > Metazoa > Chordata > Aves > Tinamiformes > Tinamidae > Crypturellus > Crypturellus tataupa. The sequence continues at coordinate 1,467,396 of JAWLRI010000033.1, read as the reverse complement.
CAGCCCTGATATAATACAGCAGTTCCTAAAAGTATTTTGAAATGTTACTGCTTTTAACAAGATAGTTACATCTCCAGTATTGCAGGTACCATTTGTCATGACTGACAAATGATAATTGGGAAAACATTTAATTTTATTATTTTTCCTTTCATTTATTTCTTCTGATAGGCTGAATATATTACAGGTCCATTAAATCCAACTGGCAAAAGAACCAACTAATAGTCGTTTGACTTATTTGTAGCATTCTCCAAGTCAATTTTATACATAATACAGAATAGGTCATGATGTATATATAATTCTGATGTAAAATTAGTATCTGGCAAATTATATTTAGACTTTATATTAAATGGCAATACTGTTTTTAAAGGCTAATCTGCCCTCTCAAAATTGCCTATTAATATGAAACAGCTCACTTTAAGTTAATGTTACCCTTCGTGTACAGCAAAAGCTTTGGGGATACCTTCCTGAGGCATGAAGATCAGCTTGAGACAAACAAGAAATTTTATTTTTATGACCACAATCAAACCTTCTGCTGTTTAGCCACTGAACTTAAGATGTCAATGAGTTTACAAATACTGAACTCTAACTGTCAAAATACATGTCGCAATAAAAGCTTTACTTGATAGCTCATACTTGAATGAACTTTCCTGTTATTTTCATGAGTTAGCATAAGTAGTGTTCATGTATTCACAAGGTATGTAGATATCCCCTTCAAAACAAGTATCTGGATGTAAATCTTATGACTACACTTGGATCCTCAAAATGCTGAGCTCAGTAATATAAAAGTTAAGTAACAGAAAGGTTAATAGCTAAGGTTAAGATCTTGATGTTTCTCAACAGAGATGTTGCTCTTTTAACTCATTCCATATTTATTACATGTTTAAATAGAGCTGAAGAAACTGAAGCAGCTCATTCTTCTCTGATCAATTTAGTGATATTTAGGGAATTAACGAGATATTGCACTGATGCGCATCACATGGAACTGCTAGTAAACTCTGGAATGAAGCAGCAGACCACCATTCTGTCTCTGGAAGTGATCACCAGTCAGTAACTTCATTCTCTCATAAAGCACTTAACTGTAACAGAAAAGAAGTTTTCTAGCCTCAACAACTACTCAGTGCATGGTTTGATCAGAAATATTGCTATTTCTAATGCCACTGCACATACTGTTTCTATCGAAGCAAATGTTTAACATTCCTGATTTTAACTAGGAATTTCCCTAAACTAAGTTTTGTGGTAATAGGCTAGAGATTAATTACAGTTTGTAGAAAAGTTGAGGTTATCTTATTCTTTTTGATTTGGAGTTTTGAGTGATTTATGTTCCTCATTTGCACTAATAAATTAAGTAGAGGCAAAGGCAGGGCACCCACATAAACAGAACTGCCTTATGATGATACACTGCAGTAGTAATATAGCTATTAATGTAATCATTTAGCGTTTGTGGTCTTAGATCAGACTGAACTAACAAGTAACTTTAGAAAGACTGTCTAAGTTTGTCAGTATGAGGCAGAGTTAAGGTTATCCAAGTGCCCTCATACTAGATTTTAAGTTATATGTTTATCATCGGCTCTGAATTTTGTGGGTTCCTAATGCTTGACTGTGGGATAATTTTGAACAAGTTTCAATATGTCTGGAATGTATGCTACCCTCAATTACTACTCCTCAGAGTTACCCTCCTCTTAATTTAGATTTATAGTAGGCTTTCTATTTATACGAAAAAGAAACTGAACAGGAAATAGAAGAAGTATTATTTCCGAGAGGTTCTGTTTATTTACAAACTTTTGACTCTAAGTCCTTTTTTTCCCTTATGGTTTGATATATATATATATAAAAAAATGCTGTCATTGCTTTAGGGCTGCCAAAATGCACCAGACTGAACAAAGCAGAACAATGCAAAATTGCAAATCCTAACTTCATTTTCCCACATCTCTTCTACCTTCTTGAAATGCTCTGCCTACCTTCCAAGAGTCCCTTTCCCATTTAGCAAGCACATTTTCATTACAATCCTATTCCTTGTATCCTCTTTGTTATTCTGCATGCCTCTTCAACTTCCTTCTTATATTCTTTTATCTTTCTGATCACATCATAATTGGTCCTCTCTACTCTCTGCTTCCTCCCACACAGATACACTCTCTTCCCCTTCTTTCTTTCTTTGTTGAAAGTTCAGGTGCAATAGCTTGGTTCTGGAAAGAGTTGTGAAAAAATACCATAATTTAATCACTTGTTGGCTCCTCCCTGTTAGGGTCATTAATTTCTAAAATTTATAAACAGATTAGAAACATACTTGTAAATAGTCAAAACCAAATTTGATCTTTAAGAACACTGATAATTACCTAAACGGGATAATCTATTCTTTATGCCTTGCAAAACTACTTTAATTTCCGCTTTTTATAAAACATACAGTTTAAATATAACTAAGAGACCCTGACAGTTAATTTTGCAATATGTATTTGATAAATTTCTCTTCTGTGTTAATAAATCCTAGGACCATGAGATACTTCCAAATAAAGATTGAATGTAAGAGTTTTGGGGAGAAGCTCCTCAAAAAAGAAAAAACACTAGTGATCCCATTATTTGAAAAGTAAAGTTCAACTAAAAAGTGTTCTCTCTTCATGAGATATTTTCACCATGAACCTCACTAAGTTGTTGTTAATGCACTTCAGTTTCATCAAAAAAATTCCTTACAAAGCATTTTTCCCAGATTTGCATTACATCTCTGAGAGAGCATCTGAGTGCAAGCTTAAATAAATGAGAGGCCCAATCAATAGAACTCGAAACGAGCCTCGCAAATCATTGCAAGGAGGAACTGTCATTAAATTAGAACCATATGAAATTACACAATAACAAAGACCCCGAACTGCAACCAAACATGCTCCTCATGTACGGAGGGGCACCCTCGGCACAGGCGCACGGGCTGCGCAGGACGCGGGCAGCCCCACATTTGCTTCGGGTTATCCGAGGCCACCTCACATGGCTTCTCCCATCCTGCCTTGCCGCCTTCCAGGCCTTGGCAGACGCCGAGAGCCACTTGGGCATCTCGGCCTTCACTCGCAGCCCTTGCCCACCTCGGCACTTGCAGCCGTCACGCAGCTGACGCGCGACGCATTCAGAGGACAGAGAGCATACCTATCTCTGCAGCCCAACACATCGAGTCCTAGCCAAAACCCCTGTGTTTTCTAACCATGCTCCATTCCTTTCTTACGGACAATGTGTTACCCCCTTAACTGCCTGTGGTGGCAGGGCCTCTGCGTCTGCAAGAGCCATCCCGGGGGCAAGAGCCCAGCATGGCCCCGGGAAGCCCCTGGTGGCTCCTCCTGGCTGTAGGGCCCGTGTGCCCAGCGAGCCCTGGCCGCAAGCGTGGCCCTTGGCCCCGACAAGCAGCAGAGATCAGGCCTCCCATCAGCAGGGCGCTCCGGCAGCGCAGGACGCCCGTCTGCCCAGGGCGGTTCATCAGCTCTCACTGTCACGGGGAGGCACCTGTCACTAAAATGTACGTTTTGGCCATTCTGGGGAATTTATATTTTAAAAGGAGAACATTATTAAAGATATATGTAAACAATAAAAATCTCAAGATTTTTATACTGGAAACTGAACAATTTCGGAAGGTAATATACTTTACAGTATTTTATAACAATGCTTCTCAGAAAACTCTTTATCACTACTGGAATCATATTCTTTGCAAGTCACATCCTGAGTAAACACTACCTAAAGTCTTAATGTTTCCAGCAAAAACCTCCCTGCGGCTGTATCCTTGCTGCCAGCTGTGGTTCTTCAGATGGACTCAGGCATGCAGTGTGGTCTCCAACTTTAAGTGGGCAATAAACTATACAGGCTGACTGCTCCTGAGAGTTTTCAGACCTTGTCTTCCTACACAACGAGGGAAGAAAGACAAGTGCAATATGTAAACCAATGACCTGAGCCTAGTTCTTTAGAATACAAAACCTAGAATAAAATATTAGGGCAGTAGGAGTTAAGGAACTGTATGTGGATATGCTATTAAATAAACTCTTAGATAAATCTAGCCTAGATACAGAACAAAACTCATTATTATTGGTCCAGAGGAGCAAGGCACGTTACTTAATGTAGAGCTCAACATCTCCACTGGTCTGCTGCTCCATATGTCCACGATCACAAGTCCTTGGACAGCTGCCATCAGCTTCAGCAGCTGCCCTGAAATCCCTGTCTGGTCTGTCCCACCTTCTCATTGCACTGGCACAAACACCAGTGTGTCTGGAGGCATGCCTGCTGCTTAAAGTACTTTGCTGAGAAGAGTGCAGATCTTGGAACAACATCCTCAAACATTCCTCCATGAAGGTCTCTATGAAGACATGAAGAGACTGGACATGTAAACACCCTCAAAAAGAGCAAGCTTTACAGGGTAGGCCATGATTTAGAATAGGAGCTAAGGATCTTCAATCTCATACTCATGAGTACTAGAGGCACTCTCACACCACAGGGCTTCCCTTCTCCAGTCCTACTGGTCACAGCGTGTTGTGGAAGCTACTTCCACGACACTCATCTACTGAACACTCTTCTTGTGCAGCCCTTTAAGAAATCAGCTTTACAGATGGATTTAGTGTATTTTGAATGCTATTCACAGTCTAAAGTGGAAGGTGAAAGCTCTTGAGAAAGTTCCCATCTGAGGAACTCTTCATATGGAAAGCTGAAACGTTTGTGTCAACAAACTAAGTGTAATATATACGATGAAGAATTCTTTTTTTTTAATATCAATGTAGTACAAAGCACAGAAAACATATTTACATAAATATAAGTATGTGTCTACTTGTGTACATATGTATATACATACACCTGTAAAAGTTTTTCGAGGGGCTGGCAGCCTCTTTTTTTCCAGATCTGTACTTTTGCTGTGATACTTCAGTCACCACAAGGCTGTGTGTGTGTGTGTGTAGGGAAAAGGGAGCTTTATAGTGTATTTACTGTCCAGGGACTTTGCCTAAAATAAATTCGCATTGCACGGAGCTTGCCTAGGGAAGTCAAACTCACAGCCTGAGGCCAAAGCTAGGAAGGTGGTGGTAACAAGCAGTTTGCACTCAAAATATGCACCTTCCTAAGTGGAATGGGAATAAAAATGGAGCTTTTTTTTTGGCTTTGGTTGCTTTAGTTGGATTTAAGCTTTTTGTTTTCAGCTACCGCTATAAATGTGCCACTGATACAATTCTTCTAGCAGGCTATCAGAGCATCCCCATCCATCCATTTCCCACGTCTCTGCAGTGCCATGATGATGTCAGGAAATGAAGAATTAAAAACGGACCAGTGGAGGAACGTCTGTTAACCAATATTATACAGAACACAGATCAAGAAAAGTGAAGGGACACACATTGCCCAGATAAACCACAAATCAATACTGGAGATAAGGCTTCAGTTGTGGAGATTTGTAAGATGCAGATGATAAGAGCAGTAAGTGCTTTATGGTAACTGCATACGATAGTGACAATACATAATGCACCACCTCTCTCACTTGACCACAGAGGCAAAGCAGGAGCACACAAGGATGCTCAGACTCTCGTAGGAATGATCTGCTAGGCTCTATCATCTGCAGCCTTTTGCTCCTGGGGTACCAGTTGAAGCATCAGTCTTGCTCAGACCACCTGCACCAGTCCAGCTCAAAGCAGAATAGTTTAAGGATGGTATTTCTGTATTGAAAAGGAAGTGAAAGAAAGGCAGGGGCATCCAACAGGATCCAGAGCTACTTTTCTCCAAGCAAAGTAATATGTCAATCACATTTGCAAAAGAAGAAATAGGGAGAATGGATATGGAAAATTCAGAACAAATAAGTGCATCATGTTAGCAAACAGAGGCAAGTTTTCAGCTTTCTACTCAGATTTCATAAGCCGCCTTATAAAAACTTCATCAATGCAAGGCCTTCTCTGTTCCCTTAATGATGTAAAAGAAGAGGTGGAAGGAATTAAACAAGAATTTGTCTAAAATTTCCATATAAATTATATCATTTTCAATAAAATATGGCTGAAATATCCAGAAGTCTTGTACAAAATTAAACACTACCAAAAAGATCACTCAGATGTAAATATTTTTACTGTGTGAGAAAAGACAAAGCTGAATGAATTTAATTCCCCTGTACTATAATAATGCAAAAGCATTAGCTTTTTAATCTTGTATTTAACTATGCTGCAAAAGCAATATTCACAGTTAAATAGAGCCTGCCAGACGTATTTAATTTGAGCTTTATTAAAAATACCAGAAGCTGCTCTTAATAGATAAATGAAAGTCATATGAAACCATGTGCAAAAAATTCAAAAAATTTTGAGTGCACTTCACTTCTACTCCAACTTTATCAGTTACGCAACCTACTACAGGTCTCTTGATTGACAGTTTTAACAAACAAATTTAGTTTGTCATTTTTAAGCAACAGATGCACAATGAAAACATATTCTGGGCCTGCTTTTAAGTACTTCATAAGTCTTTACAGCTCTTTACCAAAAATCTCTAAAGAAATTTATTCGGTTTGAAGACAACAGAAATTAAATGAAGTGTAAGAGAGAGTGAAACCAATAACTTTCTTTTGAATGGAAGAACAAAATAGAAAGTATATCTGCTATGAAAAGGCATTTTATAATAACTTTCAGCTTTCATAATGTAAGTATACTGGATTATTTGTAAAATCTTAAAAATATGTCATACCAACTAAATTAAACCACATTCATTTACAAATTTCCAGGTCTTCTGCACTGTTTCCACAATACAAAATTGTTGAAAACTTGCTCTAACTACAACGGTAAATTGAATTAATATCAGCTTTGTTCCACTGAGAGGGCTCAGAATGGCCAGGCTCAAACTAGCCAGACAACCAGCAATTTCAGCGATTAATCCACGATTAACAACTCAGAAATGAGCCTTTAGTTATGTTTTCTTTGGACATGCCGCTGGACAAATGTGTTGGGGGTTGCAGACGGAAATCCAAACTCTCCCCATCTCTCTGAAGTGACTTCACTCTTAAGACAAACAGGATCTGGCATTAAAGTGGGTTTTTGACACGCTCCTTAATTCCCAGGTTGCGAAGTGGGATTCAGGCCCTAGATCACGCTTAATCTTTACCACGGAAATTGTGGTAGTGAGAGTGTGTGCTGGCCTGATCAGCGCAATAATGAAGAGTGTTTTGCTGTTGGATCAAACCTGTGAAATACTGAACACCTTTATCTCCCAAAGAAACCTGCAGGAATTGCAGACCCTTTGGATCTCAAGATTTGCTCCCAAATAGACTAATGCTTTCTTTTTTTCCATGGAAGGGGCAAGAAAAAGGCATCATGACCACAACATTATGGTTTGCTCAAGGGAACAAACACTTGATAGGTCCCGTATCTGAAACGCTCCTGTTCACCCACGTTACCACATACATTTATTTGCTATGGTGGAACTCCAAACCAATATAATGATGAATACTATGTGACCAAGGAATACTGCACTGCTTTTAAAGGTAAAAAAGTGACAGGCTTCCCCTAAAACAGACAATATGTTTTATGGCTTTAAAATGAAATCACAGAAGACCCAACTCTACCCAGCTGTTCTTAATAGAGCTCCTTCCTTTTGTTTTTCATTCTCTACCTTAATCCGCTTCAAAATTACCTCACAGTCTCATTCATTTTTGCTCGTAACTTGATAACTCTTACCAAAACAACGTACTGCCCATTACAGGGTAAAAAAAATAAAATAGGAAACCGAAAAAGAAATACAGAAAATGTGTATTCTTTAATGATTCTGCAATGAAAATTGCAACCTGTAACTATGCCAGATAGAATTATAAATTTATCACAGAGTTGAAGGACAGATGAAACATTCCCAAATTTTCTGCATCAGTCATTCCTGTTTGGTTCAGCATAGTATAAACAATCCCCCTTATTTTGCAACTAATTGAAGAATTAATATAAAAAGATTGAACGCCTGTTGCTCTGCTGGCAGAAAACACCAATTACAATGTTTCTTTCCAGTGAACTTGAACTACAAAAGAAATTAAAAAAAAAAAAAAGAAAGAAGGACAACAACTGGCGACCAGGATACTTTTGAATCTACAGAAAGTATCACAGTTTTTATTAAACCTATGAGTGGTCCCTGTTCAGCTTCACTGATGAGGGAAGAGTTCCTCTCCATCCCCCCATTCAGCCACTGTCCCCCCAACACTTTCTATTATTAAGTGGAAAACATTTAAAACTTGAACCTTTTCCATTAGCTTGAAGCAGCTCTGATTCACTCAAACTCTTCTACCCTCTTTCCCACATGCTGTAAGACTGGGGCTTAAAACCCCCTGTACATCTACCTAGCTGTCATGCAGATCCTCTGTACTAATCTCCTATTACAAATACTAGCCACTGAAAATAAATATTATCAAAAACGCAGAGCAAAACCATTTTCATCTCCTATTTCTCATGTAGCAGAATGGCTAGGCAAGCCTCGGGGGAGCTGGAAAACAAGTCAGATGTGGAGGTCTGTAAGAAACTGATTTGAGTACTGGCAGAACTGAAAAACAGAAGCAAGCATCGAATCTACTTGCAACAACAACAACAAAGCTTAACCTTCCTCACTTGAGCAGCAGAACAACAACAAAGATGAAGAAGTCGAACACTTTGCTGGAGTCACCGGCAGAGCCGCGCAGGGAGCGGCAGGTCCCAAGGTGCTCCCTGCAGCCAGAGGAGCGGGCGCTTGCAGTGCTGGCCCCGGCGTGGGGCAGCCCCATGGCCCTGTGTGCAGCGTGCAGGGACACCCACAGGGCACAGGGGCTGGCCCCAGGGCACAGCACCGCCCGAGCACAGCTCTGCTCCTCCTCCCTCAGCTCTCTGAGAAAAAATCATCAATGTTTATTTAGCATTAATAATAGTATCAGGCTTACTAAGTTCTATGCTTTTCACTTCTTTTATGGCAAAGTGGGGGAACAGACAACACCAGCTCTTCTAAACTGCTCTAGAATCCAAGTGATCCTCTAGTTCTGGTGCTCTTTCTTTGCCAAATAATGCCAAAATACTAAGACCTATAGACTACACTCATCTCTAAGGTGCTTTTCAGAAGCATGTCTCACTGAAAAAAATCATGGTAGGTTTAGGATAATGGTCCTTTTCTCTTCCATGTCACTTCAATGCTACAGTTAAGTTCTTGCTTAACTGTGAAACTGCTATCATTCCTTTGATAAAATACTTGTCTATGAAATGTGCACACACAACTTGATTTTTTTTTCTTCTTCCAGGGTAAGGAAAATTGGAAAAAAAAAAAAAAAAGAAGCTTGGAATATGAATCCATAATTCCAGGCATAAATACCAAGCAAACCTTCACCCATACACCTTCATCTTCCTATTTTGATTTGGGTCAAACACATATTTCTCCCCCCCTTCTGTACGTTATGGTCATCATTCTTTAGGAAAGGTGTGTCACACACACGGGCAAGCTAAGGTCTGGAGAGCGCTGACCCTGCTGGTGGCGCTCAGACCCAGCGGGAGGATGACCTTGGAGCTAAGAGCCACCCGCCCATTTGGCAGGCTGACAAAGTTGGCAGAGCAGGAATGCATTTCACAGAGAAGCGGTGCCCCGCGCGTTGTGAATATTCCCATTGGGGAACATTGCTTCTGAAGCTCCTGCAGGGTTACTGAGATGTGTCAGAATTTAAGTTGGCCAGAATTTTAGTTGGCCCAAAATAACAAGAACACCGCGAGTCAGGATTCAGGGACACCGACAAGGTGTGTGAGGACCTGGGTTCTGCAACTCCAGAATGAGATTCTTAGACAGAATATACATCATACTCACACAAAGATAAAAACGCGTGGAAGTACAGGTGATTTAGATCTGTGCTTGAAATACCAGTGTGTAATGTGTACTCTGTACACACAAAAGGAGCATCATTGATCCAAGCAAACACCTGGATCAACTTGTGATACTGCCCCTGACTATCCAAGCAGCACAGTGGAATAGTTCTTGCAGAGTACATAAAGACAGGAAGGTTTGTTCACCTCCCCTTAAAAAGAATGTGTGTATAAATGTGCATAACCCCCAAAAATCAACTCCGTAGGATAAACTAGCTCTATGAAGGAATAATAAATCAATAAATACATGATATTTTTATGAATTTATAAATTAAAGTTTTAAAGCTTTCCTGTTAATGGGATTAAAATGATCACGAGTCTTTCCTAAGTGTCTGCAGTACATAGTCACAGTCCATTAAGACATCATGTTAGCATTGTTCATATCAGGATGTAAATGAAATAATGAAGCAGTCAGCACGATTTCAACATCAAAAGAGCCTCGGCGTGATTATTTTGCGCAGCCACGACACAATACCTTTTTGCATACTTTCCCTGATCAGAGTAAAGTGATGATGAGTTCCTCGATGGCTCGAGTGTGCTCCAAGGAAAGCTAGAAGGTTGTACAGTTAACTCCCAGGGTGTAACTCTAAACCATACAACCTACTACCTCAACCCGGATGCACACAGCTTCCGACGGTGACCAAAAAGTCTTCTTCACTTCTTCAGTCTTTCTTTGAAATGTGATGGCCACAGGCCCATACACTTCCCATGTGGGTAGGCTTTCAACTGCTGAGATTGGTTGCAGTCCTTCTCCACATTAAAATGAGAAGAATACACAGGTGGGAATTCTATCCTGCTTACATATATATATATATACATATAAACATATTTATGTGTGGGTTTTATATAGATACACACATATATATGTACATACATATAACTATTTTATATATTTTTATATACATATATATATGTAATTGTAGGAAAGGTGAAGGTCCAACTACATTCCTGGAAAGAAATGGCCATTAGGCCTAACTTAACATTGAAAATCAAGCAAATCAATTTTTTTTTTTTCTTATTTGAATACAATGCCTTGTACAGGTATATTAATCAAACTGGCAAATGTTATATCCTACCTTTAGTCTGTAAAAACCTTTTAATTCCCTCAACATGTCTTTGTACTTTGCAAATCCTAACAAGGTATTAAGCAAAAGGTGCTTAAAAGCATCAGATAGGAGGAAAAAAGATCTCTGAGGTAGGAGGTAAAGCAGCGGACACACACGCTGTGCACTCACTGTGCACGCAGGGCTTGCCCGGGTTGCTGCCGCCGCTCTGCCCCATCGCCGCGCTGACACAGACCCATAGAAGCGAGCTTGTGCAGCGCCTTTCACCACAAGATCGGATCTACGGGTTTATGCCAGTTGGCACCACTGATGAGCGTTTTCCTGAGAAACGGAGGCGCCCCAGACTCTAAACAAACAAACATATGGAGCAACTGCATTGATGAGCGTTGAAGAGTGAAAATCCTACAGGCAGTCTGTGAAAATGGCTACTGCTAGTGCGTCTGCATAAATGGTGGGTACATTAAAGAAGCCTAAGACCCTCATAAAGTAACAGGCTTGTTTTTCAGAAGGGAAAGAAAAATCATTCTTTCCAGAGTGACTGAGTGAGGGAGCATGCTGCCCTCAGCAGGCCCTGCCATCCTCGTGAGCGCACTGCGCCTTCCCCATGAGCTCCCCTGAACTCCAGCCCGATCCCGGACGCTGCCGCCCACCCACACGCCGCGAATCCCCGGCTCTGAGGACGACACACGTGAACGGTGCAGGGCTGTGCGTTGGGCCCGAGCCCCCGAGAGATAAGACCCCGAGCGTGCTGCGTCCGCAGAGCAGTGGGGCACAGGGAGGGCAGCCTCCCGCCATGCTCCGAGCTCGGCCTGACACCCTCTGCCTACTGCCAAGTTTCCAGGGGCTGCTGCACAGGAACTTGTTGATTAAGCGATGCCTACTGCTGCAAGCAAAGTTAATTTGTATGGTTTTATTCACTAGTTTTCTAATCAATGATATTCTCTAATAAATAAAACTGCAAGTAGAAAGGTAGTACTGTGTAATTTCAGGGTTAACTCCTACAGGAAATACTTTCTTCTTGTGACCGATAAGCAGAACAATACAAATTACTATACACTAAATGCAGTGTCCTTTGCAACAGACTGAAAAAACGTCCTTTGAGGCAATCCTCAGTAAACCAAAAAGGTGCGCCGCAGATGCAATTTTATAACCCACACATTTTAAATAAAAGTATTGGTAAGTACTGCATCGTAAAGCACAGTGTTTGACATATGAGGATAATTTGTTACAGTGTAGCCACCAACACATTCGTAAAACAGAAGCATGAGAAGTGGGTATCATCTAAAAGCAGGTGCTGCAGAAAGGTCTCTCCTGATTCAAGCAGGTTCCTGAAATCTGCACCTGAATCACATTTGAGCGACTGCCCTGCGTTAGCTCCCACGGAAGGGCTGATCCTGCCTTTGTTCGCTGGGCAAAACCCCTTGCGGGAGAAGGACTGGTGCCAGGAACGGCGCCTTTGAATCGGGCCCACGCTTCCTTTCCTTGCAGATGGTAACATATATTTCTAGTTCAGTAACAGCAGCTGAATACCAGGAAATGACCGCCATGCTTTGAAAAATATTGTGGGTTAAATCTTGCAAGGTCTAGTGCAACTTCATTGCATTTTAAAAATAATTTTCATAATTAAGATTTTAGAAGAGTATATTTTAAACTTTCTTTCATTTTATATACAACATTTCTGCATTCAGAAAGAATGACATCATTGTTGTAATTATTTTCTACTGATGCTGAAAAGTTAGAATATGTAAGACAAGATCTCAAATTATTTATTGATACATGCTGCATAGGTACTTTTGTTGAGTGATTCTCTTAAATGTCGAAGAATCCATTCTCAGATACATGTATATTTATGTGGTGAACAGAAGAGATAATCAGCATTCCAGAAAGAACCGGTCACTGCATTTTCGTTACACACTGTTAAATATGTGCTATAGGTTTACTAGACATAACAAAAGGACAAATTTTATATTCACCTTCTAGTCTAGTGTAAAGCTTCACAGAAACCAATAGTTATAAAGTCTACCCAAATTGCAACACTCTCAACAGAAAGTAATCAGAAATAAACTTCTACTCTTTAACAGATATTAAAAATATTTTTAAGATCACTGTATTACCTTCGCTGAATTCTGATATAGTCGATTTCTTCAATTGCCATTTCCATTTTAAAATTTTCTTTTCACTAAAAACAAAAACAAAAACAAAAAAAAGTTTCAAACATCTGCCCAATGAAAGGTGCTTGCAGAACAACATGAAACGAAATTAGTAATTATGCTTTTAAGACATAAAACTGGCACACTGCTGACGCCCCTCTCAAAAGGCCATGTGAAGACATGCTGTGAACATACACACTTTGACAAAGGGACTATTTTATTTAGTATTTCCTAAATGTTTCTTCACTCAACAAATATTTTACTTTTATTAGCAATTGCAGAAGTGAAAAATCAATCTTAAGAGGCATAAACAGGTTGTATCAAATGCTGCTTATAATAATGTAATTTGATATGGAACTTCATAAAAATACTAGGATAAATTGAATGGGTTACATTAAGAAATGCTTGTAAACTTTAGGAAAAAAAGATGCAATTACTGAGCTAAGATTTACAAATTAAAAATATTCTTTCAAGCAACACAAGCATAGTTTATTTCAACAGACATAGCCATTAAAGACATACTTAATTACTCTAATAAAACTATTAAGGAGGTAAATCTTACGAACACATTCTTGTATAAATAGGCAAATTGAGGTATATGTATGTGTCATATCCATATGATTGCCATTTGCTAATTTCCCAGAATTCATTGCATAGCAACAAAAATATAAGGTAGTAAAATTAGTGTATAATCTTAAAAGTTACTGCCTAATCAGGAAAGTGAAAAAATACATGTTAAAATAACCCTATTTTTAATGCCATGAAGGTTCTTATTAGAGAAATATCTATCAGGAGTAATTTAAGAAATACTATCTGCGTTTCTGATGAAAAGACCGTATGGAGTTCAAGATAGTTTCTAGTTGAGGTCTTCTGTATTTTTAACATAAATACAAAAGGGTGGGAAGTTTTTTTTTTTTTTTTTCAAGAATCCAAAATACGTAAAACACTGATTTGGCTGAGCTTTTTAAAATATATCAGACAAAATTAATTTTGTTGCACACCATTCTAATTACCTAGACATTGCAAAGGAGACAAATGCTTTTTAAAAAGGGTGTGCTAAAGCAGTCATATGCTCAAAACTTACTGTAACTTTGCATGCACCCAACATAAACATTCTGCATGGAGATCCTAAACACTGTTTGCAGCTATTCTTGGACAAGTGCTGCTTTACCAAACATCTCAAAATAGTCCCTAACTGCAAACTAGGCTTTCTTCATGAATGTCCCAACAAGGTGCCTTCATTACACTGATTTCTTTGCAATGGATTTAGAGACAAAAAGTTAGGAACTAACTCAGTAATAACTTTAATACAGACTACAAGAGTGATCCTTTCCTACAGTTTCACACATTTTTTTCTTCCTCTCTTTAGAAACTGAAAGCACGAGTCGCGCTTTATAGAAAAAGAATTTACTTTCCTTAGCAACCAGATCCGAATACCCACAACTTTCTTAGAGATAACCAGAGCTTATACTAAATAAATGTAACGTAAAGATCACTGCACAACTCCAATACTTAGCTAAGATAAAATGTGCCTAACCCCTTATTTCTACAGTTCCTCCTTTTTTTTGTTTACTTTCTATTTTTAGCAGTATTAGAGCAAACATACCAGAAAAAAAAGTTAGTTTAAAAAAGTGCCATCGGCTGACTTAGCTAAAATTAATACACAAGGACTCAGTTTCAAAACAACGTTTAAAATGGAAAAAAAGAAAAGGAAGGAAAAAAAGAAAAGAAGCTATACCTGATATGAAAGGTACGTTTTCACCCAGTGCCATATATTGCTACATTAAGCAATAGCCAAACCAACAAAAAAAGTCCTTCTTTCTGTTTTGTTTCTGCTAACGGAATCAATCACTTAGGCTCATTTTTGCTATATTGTTTCAAGAAGCTCTAGCACATCCTGATGTCTCTGCAGTTTAAATGTGCCAGCTTTTTTTTTTTTTTTTTTTTTTTGGAAGCAGGAGAGTCACTTTTTTTTTTCCCTGCACTCTTGTATGTAGGACAAACTCAGATCTGTTTCTTCTTCTCAGGGGCTCCTGTAATTTCTCGGAACACGACCAGGATGCCTGTCTTCTTTCTCGCTCTTCTCAGAATTCCATGCACAAAGCACTGCGCAAAAGCTGCACCAATCCTCGCCGCAACTGCCTGCACGGGACCAGAGGTGGGGAGAGACCAGCAAATTCCTCTCGCCCCTGCGCTGGTTTTGTAAATGGGGACTGCACAAATCTGCTGGAGCAAAGGGGTGAGAAGGCAGGGTGCCAGTTTGCTACACTGCGCTGCAATGAGCTCATGCTCAATGCCGTCGCCCCGATTGCCCAGTTCAAATGCCTGTTCATTAAACAGGAGGCAAAAAAAAAAAAAAAAAGAAAAAAGAAAAAAAGAAAAAAAACACAAAAAACTTTTATCCTTCAGAGACTCACGAGGGCTGTTCTAAAGTGCAGATGAGCAATAAAAAGTACAACTTGCAGTTTTAAAAATCAGTTATGAAGTCTAAATATTCTGCTTATATTTTCTTTCTTTCCTTTCTCTATTTAGAGATAAGAAGCAGAATTTATCAGGCGTGAAAGGGACAGCCTCCTGGTGGTGTGCCAAAAAAGCCAGAATAAAGGCAAAGTTGTGCTTCAAAGCTCAATCGCTTGCTGAGTCTGGCTAAAGTCAAGTATTAGGATCCACCATTTTCTGAGCCATGCAAGAAAAGAGGGAAAAAAAAAAAAAAACAGTCAGGACGGGCGCCGCTTTCCAAGTCTCCGTTGGCACCATCACAAAATCTCAGCCGTGGGGTCACATGACGCTCTGCCAAATGTGGAGCGCATTCCCATAAACCATTCTGCTGATCCTGCGAAGGCAGCTATTGTCTGGTTCATACCCAAAGTTCAGCCCACTCTTCATTGAATTAGCTGAAAAACGCATCACCTTTGGGGGTTGGGAGCCATGGAAACGTCTACCTGGCAGGCTGCCCACTTTTTCTGCCCATCAACCAGCGATGGGATTGTGCTGCCTAATGCAATGATGACTAGGAATGTGAAGAGTCGTCCAAAGTGAATCTGATTCTCGCAAAGGCTGCTTCGTTTGCACTGCAAACCCAGGCTTCTCCTCGTTAAAAAGCAGTGGGGGGAGCCTTTCTCCTAAACGCGGCAATTAAAGGTCTAGTAAACATGCCTCGTCTGCAACTTTACTTCATAACCTACCGAAAAGCTGCCCCAACTAAAGCGCATAGCATAATGCAAGTCTCCTGATTTAAAGCACCACTCCTTCCTCCCTGCGTGAACGCAGCCATTCCCCGGGCAGTTTTTCTCCTTACGAACAGAAGTCTACGATACAGCAGATCTCCCCTCTCTTCTTGCTCCCTCTCTTTATTACCTCCTGATTTTATCTTGCTTAAATTATACGTGTGTGTACGCAGCAATACCCACTAGTAACAGCGGGGATGCAATATTGCTGCAATCTTCCTCCGAGCAGTCTCCCGAGGAAGCTGGTTGCGCTCCCAGCCGCACAAAACCCTTCATCTGTTACCTTCACCCGCGGGTAGGGCAGCTGGTCGCCACGTCTGCAGACCAGCGCCTTTGAAGGCACTCAGCACCCTCCCTTCCTCTAAACGCTGCTCATCCAGGCTTCCTCCACAAGAGATGCAATCAGACAGAATTTGTAAGAGCAATGATATTAAATAGGCTAAATAATAGTCATTAACTCCTCTGCTTCAGACCTGAAATTTCATATTTGCCCATCCATTCTTCTAAAGTGAAATGTCATATAAAATGCTCCTTTTGCATTAAAATACTGCATAATGAACAACACCCTCCCGGCACCTAGAAGGCTACACAAAAGAATATATGTAGGAACTCAGCGTTGTCACCAGCTGGACTTAAATCCAGACAACATTTCTACGCACAAAAGCCTCATGGTCACTGCCAAATATATGTTAAATGCTGTAACTTCCCTGGTTTTGACACTCGTAAGAACGGACGCACGGGAGGAGCCCTTCCTACCTGTGGGCATGGGCGGGCAGTGGCACCAACGCACGTGCCAGGACGCGGCTGCTCTCTAAGCAGCTGATGGCTACAAACTGATAGGGAATGGCAAACAATGTGACTGCTGGTGGCCCAGGAATGGCAGCGGGAGGAGAGGAGAACACCCCCTCGCGAATACCGCAGGCCACAGCTACCTTCCTGCTCTGTTTTATGGTTCCTTTCAGTTTCACTTTTATTTACCTTATGGAAATTGCAGGTTGACTACTACGGCAGGTGTGAGAAAGGGGCCTCCAAGCAGAGCGAGGTGATGGCTGAGGGCACCTGCAGCGCCTCGAGATGCCCCCAGGCACTTGTAGGGAGGAGGCCCCGTGGCCCTGGATGCAGGTGGGACCAGGGGGCCAGGGGCACCTGGGGCTCTGTGACTGCCCCCGTGCCCGCAGGACAAGCTGGGCAGGCGCAGGAGGGACAGGGACGGAGGGGGCTCCCGGCCACCTCCCGATGGATGGAGAAGCCCTCGCGCTGCGGGCGGAGAGGAAAAGCAGAACGGGCAGGGACGGGGAGATGTTGTGTGCAGTAACTCAGGACAGAAACAACCCTCATTCCCCCTGCCCGGTGACCGCAGCTGGGATCCCTCTCTCGTTGGTCAGCGGGTGAGATGTGCCGGGCAGCAGAGGCTCTCGTTTCAGAGCCGCAGCCCCAATAAACCAACACGGAGTTCCACGTCCCCCCTTCCTAGACCGCTTCCCAAGGGCCAAGAGCAGAACAGCCCGCTCGCGCAGGGACGCTGCGCAAGCTCTCCCAACTCCCTGTCAGAGCGAAATGCCACGTACGTGGTTTTAATCCAGATACTTTTCACTGCAATTTAAAGAGGGCCACTTAGTCCTTGGGCCGTTATCCATTATTTCCATTATACGTGGAAATGCTGCTTTTCACTCCAAATACCTTTCGCTGTAGTCATACAGCTCGGACCTCAAGGATCTCTGTAAAGAAACTCACTGCCTAAGACAGATCACGAGCAAATTTTGCTCATCGTTCAGCTTCAACTATAAAAATGAGGCACTGGGGCATGTGCCCATGAAGATCTTTCTTTGGGACTTAGTTAAAAGTAAATTCAGTTCTTCCAGGCTCATAAAACTCAAAAAATCAATTCTACTGTCTTTAATTAATGGTCAGATACAAACAGCACCTTGAGATTCCTTTTCTTATTGTTTTGATAATTTTCTTATTGATTTTGCGAGGTCAACCAATCAAAAAATCAAAATAGCTTTTTATTTTCTTTCTTCCTTTTTTTTTCTGCCCAGACATATGAGAATGAAGCTGAGTTCATTCTACCTCACATTTCACAACAGTGAAACTGGCTTTGCTGTTAAAATGTTTAGGCCAATGTTTAGGCAGCAAGGGTGAAAATAATGATTTAATTAGAACTGCTTGGAACTCTCCAAGTAAATTACAGTGAATACAGATTCTCTTTTAAATTTATTACTACTATTATTATTTGCGATGGTACATTATAAAGGACAGGGAAACAGCCTAGCTTGCAGATCTTGGATGG
This sequence comes from Crypturellus tataupa, assembly GCA_034781795.1. NCBI lineage: Eukaryota > Metazoa > Chordata > Aves > Tinamiformes > Tinamidae > Crypturellus > Crypturellus tataupa. Next base: position 1,448,844 of record JAWLRI010000033.1, on the reverse strand, counting down.
GTGCTTGCCCCTAGTTAAAAATAATAGAGTCTGAGAGGAGCATCCTGAGCAGCCTTTGAGGGACGACAGGCAGGGCATTCCACACAGCCACTTTTAATTTTTCAGTGTGGAAAAAATACCTTAATGTGTGGCTAGCTCTCAACAAGGAGTACGCGCTTCACTAGTATCGAAGGAGGATGTTAAAATCTGTTAAAAAGGAAATATATATATATATACACGTATCACTTGCATACGTGCAATTAGAGATGTCAACGAATCCAAGTGCTTTGCCTATGAACTAATGCGACGATGACACAAAGGGAACAAAAATAAAGTATTTGCCCGAGTGTCTGGTCCTGCTCACGTCCAGCTGCAGCCGGCAAAAAGGCCGGGTGAAGGGAGCTGCACCACGGCTCGGCACAGGGAAGAAGGAAGGGCCTGGTTTATTCCTCCAACACCCAAAAGGCAGGAATGGGAAGGTGAAGAGGAAGGGAAACCTGGATGGGGCTAGGATCTCCCGGCCATAGTTCAGTACGGTAACTACATCTGTGCCGAGCTCGCACAGCACCACTGGCGCCCCAACCTTCCCAGCTGAACAGACGGCTTGTAAAGGAGCTGGAAAGGAAAACGTGGAGCCTTCCCGGGGCCATGGCAACCCTGCACCGTCCGGGAGAGAAAGGCTCAGTGCCGATCGGGAAAAAAAGCACAGCAGCGGTCACACGCTGAAAGGAAAGGGAAGTAATGAAGGGGGGAAAGTTTACTTTTCTTCTAATGTTTTTGCTCTTAAGTACAAAACTAGTGAGCACATAAACGTAATTACCACATGTTAAAAGTTTAAGATTAACACATTAAATAAACATGCAAGGGCTGGATATATTAAGTACAGTGTTGTGAGACATCACATTTCACATAAAATAAAAACTCCCTGTTCTGCAGACTGTGTTTTGAAAGGCGCAGAAATACAGTGCCCCAAAAACCCTATTTGTAAAATGCATGCGAATGACAATGTACTGCCTGCTTTTGACCTTAATTTTATCTTAAAAGAGGTTTGTTCCTTCCCTTTTTTCCACTTTAAGGCTAACACCATAGAACAAAGAGACGAGAGCAATGTGCTGTGCCATACGGGTTAGATATTCCATTCGTTGTAATTTTGGTTGCAGTTTTTCTTCTCCTGAAATTTTCATGACCAGCCTTGCTTTTATTAACTCTTTTCCTCTAAACTCCTGTCCCTGGGTTATCTGCAGCCTGCTTGTTTTCACTTTTTGGTACTTGGGCTATACGGTTAAGACACCTGAACTTTACAACTTTCTTTCTGCTTTGTTACTGGAGGAAGAAAACTTTTAAAACAGACTCAGCCAAAACGGATTATGCTCAGCAAATATTCTTGTCCGCGTAAAGCAAGATCAGCTCTTCCACTAAAAGCACAGAGACACTCATAAAGAGCAAAGGGTGCAAATATAATTAATGGAAACAGCTACCTAAAGTTCAAATGCGCTCTCTCCAGTAACTATTTTGCAGCATTAAGGCATCTCCCCTGGGCAAACAGGAGCAAACTTTCTCCAAAAGCAAGTTCCCATTTAGCCCCTTAGGGGTAATGCTGCAAGCACAGCCCACAGAAATAACGGAGTACCTCAGGTGAAAAAGCTGTGGTGTTATAAAATGCCAGTTCAAATAGATGATGTCTAGCTTTGGAAAGGAAAAGCTTTGCCACAGACATTTCCTTCAGCGTACCTGCTTCATCCCGCATTTATTTCATTGGTGTGAGTATTCTCACTCCAGAAACATCTAAAAACTTCAGTCCAAAAGGTGCAACATTCAACCTCCTCAGTCACACCTAGCCCTAGATATACAAAAGTCTTCTTACATCCTTTTTACCTCATTTGTTTCTTGCAGGTCGATGTGTAAATATGAACGAGCATTAACATTCTTCGGATGACAAGACCTGAAGCAGCTGTATTTCCCAACTTAAACTGTATTATGCCACTCTTCCATAAATTACAATAAAGTTATAAAATCTTGCATGTCTAGATCAAAACGTGCCAAAGACTTATTTTCATACATTAATTTTCAGAAACACATGAAAATACAACATGGAATACCTGAAATTGCCCTGTATTTAACTACATGGTGTTGAGTCATAAGTACAACACTGAATTCAGTAATTTCTAATTAAAGCCTACTAAGTTTGCACCAGCTTAACAACTACCTTCCAAAACTGAAATTTAAAGATACCTTGTGGGAAACATCACTAGAGGAGGAAGGAGGAAAGCAAACTCGGAGAACTAACTAGCACAGTGAGTAAACAGCAAATAATTCTTCACATCCCTTCCGATAAAAAAAATGAACGGGTATCGACTTCCTTCACTAAAGCCTCTTCAAGACGAGGGCAAGTGCAGCTGGACCTGAAGCCAGAAACGTTTTCCTCGGCTCCTGCCGCACCGGCCCTGCTCACCGCTCAGGGCTGCCTCACGGCCCCATGCTCCCTCCGAAGGCCGTGGGTAGCTGTGGCTGGGCCGCGCGCAGATGCTGGGGAGCATCTCCGTGGCAGGAGCATCCCCTTGGCCTCAGCACGGCCCTTGGAATTGACATTTTTACTGTGTATCTTCCCTGCGTGACCCTATATGAATTCTATTTGCTCGGGAGTCAGAACCCAAAATGTTATCAAACAGTACTCAGAAGGAGCATTTTGCTCAACCATCAGTAGCTAAGTAGAAAAACTTAGCCAAAAGCCTACACTAGAACACACGTGCTGTGTGTCATTCATCCCTCATTGTGCTCTAGCTCACATCTCCAAAATGGTACAGGTCAGTGCTCACGGGCAAAGACAGAATTTTAATATTTGTGAAATATTCATGATTATTGTGCCAAGGAGATAATACGCATCTTCAGGTATCCATGTTCTTGCAAATCGGGATGTTATTTGCCAAAACAGCAGAATGTTTTGCAGACAGGTATATATATGCTTACATATTGAAACACACTCACATGCCTTTCTCTGTAATTTAGTTACAGAAATATGGGACCTATGCTTGCATATTACTATTTTATATTATTAGCAAGTTCAGTTGTGTTGGTCAAAGAAACTGGGTAAGTCGCAACTCCAAGTTGAAACAAAACAACACCTGCCCAAGATAAAGCATGCTTCAGACTGTATAGACTAAAGGATCAACTGGTTTTAAATCAAAGCTGATTAAAATTAAGACAGGAAACAATTTTCTATCTTCCAGTTTCCAGTATTTTAACTAGCATCTGTAGTAGGTAGATTTAAATTAAATTTTAGGTGTTTTATTTTTTTATATTGAAACAATTATCTCCTACTTACATTAAAATGTTTTGCATATGCAGTCTAGATTTTAACTTCAAGTTTTTTAGTATGAATAGCCACACTTCTTTTTTTTTTTAGCTTCAATTGCCGTAATTTTGTAATTAAAACCTACACTTCAAAATAATCAACATTCTCAGATAACCTAAACAACGCAGAGGCAGAGGAGATCAAAGGCAGGGAGCATTCTCGGAAGATTGAGCAGGCTACATGTGATCAAAGGCAGCGGAGAGAGGACTCTGGATCTTAACTTCTGCCTCCACTATACATGTATAATTTACAGGTTGCTGGATTGCAGGGAGGAGAACTGTTTATACTTTAAATGTAGGTTACGGGGCTGAAAAGGTATTTAAAATACAAAAATGAATTGTGATGTTGAAAATGTATTCACAGGATCTTTTGCAATGCGCTTTTTCAGTATTTTTTTCTGCACGTGGAAGTTGCAAATGTCTCTCCTGCAAGCCGCTGTGTTTTCAAAGAATTGATATTTTCTGAGAAAAACAAACAAAAACCAAGCCTATTACTGGTGGGTGTCATCATAAAATTGATAGTGTGTTGTTCGGCAGTGATAACACACAGGAATGATCTGATCTCCTGTTCCAAGCGGAGAGCTAGTATTTAGTTCAGCTTGCTTTTCAGAAGATTTAGAGCACTTCAAATCTTCATCGAATCACAGCTCCACACCACATACGTGGAATGAGCCCTGGGCAGAAGGAGGAGAGTTATTTCTGAGTTCCTGTTGGGTGCGAGGGCTGTGCACAAGTGCCCTTGGTTCTCTACTATCGCTCACAGCTGAGCAGCACAGGGCACTCAGCACTGAGGTCAGGTTTCACACAATCCCTCGAGCACCTTGGCTACCCATGGCTACCCATGGCTACTGGGTTATTATTTGTCTTTTTATCAAAAATTCTCTATCAAGAAAAGATTTCCTATCTAAATGGGTCTTAAAAGGAAGAGGTTTTGTCCAAAAGCATTGATTTGACAAATCCATTAAGTTAATTTTCCTCAAAAGATTTTGAACAGCTGTATAGAAGGAAATATTAAACGTCATGCAAATATATTCATAAAAATGAATTCAGCAATCTGCTGACTTAGTAACAATACATGAGTTCGTATAATTTGTGACTTTAGGCTCATTGAATTTCATGATTTTATATTACACAACTGCTATTCCAGCGAACCTTGATCAGTCTGAATTTGATGTTAACCTCAAATCATTTTCCTGAGGGGGAGACAGGAGCTGCCCCAAGTCTATAGTGCCATAGTGTAGCTGAAAACATACTCGAGCTTAAGGGATGATTTTGTGTCACACTTGACAGACAACAGAAAGCTGCAGACTTGGACAAATGGTGCCATGTATTATAAATAAGCACCAAATGATTACTGGAGAACTCAAAACATGCTGAACCATGAAATAAAAGTAGCTAGCATAAATCTGCTGGTTGCTTGCTGGTTTGAAATTCTTGTTGCTGAAGCTCTGACCAGCACAAGATGGATTTCAGAGGCCCAACAAGGGTCATGTACCTAGAAAGTATTTTTATCTTTCCTAGTAATAAGCAGAAAGCTTTTTATTTCTTATTTCAAATTATCGCAAGAGTACTTCAGACATGTTTCAACATCTTTATGGAATTTTATATTACTGGTAAATGTCTACATGGGCTCTATCCAAATGGCTAACACAGTGAAAATAGATTTCTACAATAATGCCTCGTTCTTTGAGATGAAAGACAGGAATTTGCCCGTACTACAACAGCATGCAAAATGGCCTTTGATTTAAGTAAGAGTGATCCAGTCTGACTGAAATGCCCTTGATGAGCGCCGGAGCCATCCGGGCGCAGTAATTATGCCTGTGGCTCAGTGGTGGAGTCTCTGCAGACGTGCACGGCCTGGGCAGGCTGAACTGCCCAGGCTGCTTTCTAGAAAGCCTGGGATGTTGCGGGCGCTGAGTTTATTTTGCTGCTACAAGCCATTCACAACAAGGCTACTTCAGGGTGTATACACGGTGCTTTAGAAGATATTCTCTAAACCCTCTTTTTTATATTTCTCTGATCGTAACAGGAAATTAAAGGGTTCTAATCATTTAATCAACAAACACATTACTTTCAACTTGTTAACAGATGGTCCATTCAGCACAACTTCTGTGGTCTACAGTTGATTACGTATCTGCTTCCTGAAAAGGTGTTTTTTTCTAAAACACTATGGTAACCACTGCTTGCAGAGCACAAAACATAGCAACCAGATTTCAGGAATGCAATTCTGGAGAGCTTTTATCAAGCAGGAGAGAAATGGAATGCAAAATTTTGAAAGCAGCACCCTGAGTTAAGATGATGGTAAGATCTGCAAATAGCATTTAGTTCTGTCCGAAAAGGATTAATAACAGCAGTGGGACTGTGAGTTGGGTGGAAGAAACTTTCAGATAGAATGCCAATTGCCTATACAGATTTCAGCAACATATAGTCTATAGCAAAAGAAAAAAGAATTGTATGCAATATGCATCCTTTATTCAGGATGTCCAGTGAAGTACCTGTCGTATCTCCAAGCTCCAAAAGAGGAGCTGATCTGTATAAGGTCTCTAGGTCATGATCATGCAAGTTGTTACTCATGCTTACCACAATTACAATTTTCAGTGAAATTCAGGGAACTGCTATATCAATACAACCAAGCATGAATAGGAGAGTTTAAGGCTGGCCTAGCGCTGACCAACAACAAAGAGGTTGCTGTCTCTTTTAATAGTGTCTCTTGCACATACTAATTATGTATACATAAAACACCAGGGCAACAGAACCTCTATACTTCACTGATGCCATTAGAGATGATCAGAACAGTAACATATAGAATTATTATGAACTAGAACATAACATCAACAGACCCTATCAAAGACTGAGAGTTACTGATGATGAGTAACTCCTTCTTCCCGCTTGTGGCAGCATTGTCTCTCCAGAACTGCAGGAAACCCCTACAGAGAGAACACACACTTCTCCTAGAGAAGGATAATCAGTTAAGTCCCTACACATTAAGAGTGAAGCATTCCTAGTAAAAGCACATTGTCCTACCGATGTTAGGTTGTGCAGTGATTTATTGAAGTCTGCAAAAAAAGTGTAGGCAGCGACTGAAAGCTTTTAGAGGTCCTGGAGTTACGATGCACCTGTGATGCTGCAGAGCAGAGGCCCAGGCCTGCTGGCTGCATGCCTGAACGTAAATACCTGTAAATACCTGTCAAGCTGGACCATCAAGATTTTTCCTCTCTACAGTTACAAATTGCTTATTGGAGCTGTTAAATACCTCATTTCACACAAAGCAGTAAATCATGCCTATTACAGCAAGCAAAACATGTAGCTTTGCCTTTCCAGATTTGTGAATAGGAAATTATTTGACATAAACTGACGTAGATGAAAACCCAACACAGTTTTTACTAAGTATTTGGGTTTAAGTTCAAGTCTTGCATTTGGATTTCAGTAATCAGTCCATCTTGATGGGATGGACATGGATTTCAATGGATACCAATTTCTGTGCTCCTCCTGTTGAAGTTACAACACAAAACTTTCATTTCCTACGTGACATAAGTCAAAACTGGGTAACAGCCACACAAAGGACATTTGAGGCACTTCCAAAATAACTTGTGACTCATAAGAAAATGATCCAAAGAGGTCCTGTTCGCAAGATGTTTCTGACACACTTTTGCATATTAAAGACTTTAAAGTAGGTTAGATCTGGGTTAGAGTGCTGAGTTTTCTTAAAAATTAAAGAAGAAATCCTGGTCCTCATGGAATTTGTGAAAGTAACACATTTTCATATTTCCCATACTACTTTGATTCAAAACACACATTTCAAGTTAAAATTTGTAAGCATCAGATAGACAAACCCAAAAAACACTGAATTCTAGTTATTCGGAATGAAAATTCAAGGAAAAAGAGGTTTTAAAGTTTTGTATCACTTAAGACTTACCCCTTCAATTATCTGGCAACTGATCACAGATACTAAGAAAACTTTTCAGAAAACTTTTATTCATTTAAATAGTTCCTCAAATACTGTAAAAGATCTTTAAATTATTAAAAAAACCCCAAATTTTCTTGCAGGTTCCTGCAGAAACTGACATTAAAGTAGCACAGAACTTCAGAGTTTTTGAACTATTGGAAAATTACTTTTATTTTTAGTCTCCTCACTTCCTCTTCGAGATCTTTTTACTTCATAGTTTTTTATTTTCTTTAGGGCTATCTGAGTCCCTGATTGTTTATATATCTTAAGCTTTTTGCTTTTTCATATACTGAAGAGAGATTTATTTTGTAGCTTAATTAGATTTGCCCTTGTTATCTCTTTAATGCTTGGTTTGAGTATATTTGTATTCTGAGTGCAGATTTTCTAAGTATCTGTTCAATATTGTTTATTTAGAATATTAAATTTCTCAGATATCTGAATTCCTTGTTGGGCCCAGCAGAGCTTACCAAAATGAAGATTTTCTAAAACTCCTTTTGTGATCTGGAAGTAATTCCACAGCAGAGTTTTAAAGATAATAGTTTTAGAAACCTCATTCTTGTCAAATATTGGCCTGATTAAAATCTACTAGTGTAAAAGTCTGTTCTTATATATAGGTTGTTGTCTCTTTTAACAGTGCCTCTTGCCCATTTCTGAACTGCTCTGGAAATAGACAGCAACATGCACGGATCAAATGGCAACCCCTTACTATCCTTCACTTCCAAAAGCCTTTGCAGCATCAGTCTAAACACCTACATCTGTTCTCTTTCACCTACTTGGGGATCATTTGCATCATTACTACGCTTCCCTCTTATTTTAATTCCTATTTCCATATCTTCTCTACCACTTTGGATTTCTGTGCTTTGAAAGGCCTTTTTTCCCAGGAGCGCACACATCTATGAGGTACCATTTAAATGACAACATGGTTAACATGAATTCTTTCCCTCTATATAATCAAGCCTATTATTCTGATAAGATTATGCACCTTTCAGGATTATTTAATTGCCATTCAAATACTTAACTACACACTTCCTCACTGTTCATTTTAACATACAAAGTTTAATTATCTCCTTGTTCTTAGCTAAAATAGCTAAATAGCTAAAATAGCTAAGAACATAGCTAAAATACTATGTGTGAAGAAAATTAGTCTATAATCTATGTCATCTTTATTTAATAACTTTTCATCAGTAAACTGGTTTATTTGGATACTTGGTCATATACTCTTTCTTACTTCAATTTACATTTTTCTTTTTGAATTTAATATCAATTTAAATACTTCCTTATTCCTTTTTGCTGTTTTCCCTTCAAAATATCAAACATACCTAAACTGTCAAAGTTTTGATTAATTTTTTACTTTGCTGTCATGCCTTAATAGTCCTATTTCCTAACTTCATGCAACTTTCCATTCCAACAATTATCAAGTTTTAGAAATACAAAAGTATGTGATTTGAATGATTTTCAGTACAATCACGGGACACATGCAAACAAAATATTTGCTTTTGACTGACTCAGGAACGTAAAATGAAATTTTACCATAAACAACATTGGTACATATATCCTATAGATAGTTCCTATTTAAAATGTTATATAATTACAGTAAAATAAATTATTAAAAACATTAAATTTATAATTCGTATATTTTTGATATTTTATAATTCTTTATAGAAGACGATTTTTTAAATTTATTCAGAATTGTGAGTGTTCCTGTATGAAATTTGTGTTTTGAGGGTTTTTCACTAAATAAGTAGGATTTAAAAGTTATATTTGAAACAAAGCTGGATGGAAATACATTAAAAAATGCAATGCTCCATAGAATACATTTTGTTAAATTCAGAGATAAAATTCAATTATTTCAAGTGTGTAAGAGGATATTAATCCTGCTTAAATTGGAAATGATAGCATATCTAACGATGATGTTGCTAGCAACATTTTCATAACGTTGCCATTACAGCTACATGCATTATTAGTACAGACTTATAGCCAAGTCTATTGTTTAATTTATTAAAACTCTAAGTAATATCTCTGACCTTGACTGCCAGTAGATTAATATCTTTTTATTCCATATTTTTTGTCAACGTTGTTTTCAGTCTGTAATTGTTTTTCTGTGATTTGTGTAGGTGAATGCACATGCTTAGCATTATGGTGTCTGTACTTGCAAATAGAAAATCAAGCATAATGCATATATTTAAAAACAAGCAGATCTAATTTTTTTGTAGTTACAAAAATAATGGGACGTCTCACAGATAAAATTCACCTTTTTGACAGAGCCCTAGTGCTGCTTGTGGGATGGCTGGGAGGAGAGGAAGGAACTATGGCTGGTGCAGGTAACAGGAACTCCCCTGGAGTTGAGAGATGCTCATAGAGATCCTGACTGTGCTCTTACTCCGCTTCAAAAAGGTAAGGCTGGCAATATCACAGCTTTCAGATCTGTAGCAAGTCTTTCAAAGAAGATGCACTGCTCTTTTCCTAACATCATTTAGGAACATTTTCCTAACAAGTCATCGAGCCTCTGCACCACAGCAGGAACAAGAAGAAACCACCCTCCAAGGGCTGTATACATAAAAAAGTAATTTTTCCAGCTACCCTAAACATTTTTTTTTAATTTGATGAGGGATAAGATACCACAGCAGCTACAGGCACAGCCATGTGGTGTTAATGGACAGCCACGATCAGAGAAATAAGTATTGACACTGCAAATGCTATGAAAATTCAGCAAGAGCTGAGAGTCCTTACAGACTTTGGCAATTCTTTTGCTTGCTTTGTTGTTAAATGTGGAATGCTGACATTTAAATCTAGGTAGAAATGCTCACAAATGTTCACAAAGATGAAAAGAAAGTATGTATTTGCGTGAGGCAGGCAGGGCTAGGAAGAGAGGGCCTACCTAAATATGCTTTACACTTTATTTGTTCTTTTTAACTACAGTGGCTCCTTGTTTTAATATGAAGCTAAGGCTTGAAGGCTGCACTGCAAGTGACTACAAGAGTCTGAACTATAGCTCTCTGATAAAATTCTGGGAGGAAAAAAAGCCTCAGTTATAATTTATCACTGCTTTTACTTTGGAGTGTTAGGTGACCTACGAATTAACTATCACCACCATCAAAGACTAAGAATGTAGATTTGCTGCCTCCTTAACCAAGTGGTTGACACTGCAATACACATAAATGTAAGTCTGAAGGAGCAGGGCAAGCAGAACTTAACATCATAGGGTTTTTGTTGTTTGTTTTTTATATACTCCTTAAGGATAAACTATTGACATACTGTGTAGTGGAAATTCAGCCAAAGTAAATGAAAATCTGCACCGCAGAGGAAAATACATTTTTAAAATAAGGCTTTAAAGGTAAAATTCTAAATGAATAACCTGTTGATTTTAAAAAGCTGAGCACAAATACAAATGCAGAATGTGCACGGCTCTACTAACCAAAAAGCCTAGTCACAGCATTGTGACAGCCTTATGACACCTAAGCATCACAGCAAGGGAAAACAAGGGAGAGATGGCAGGTGGGAAGAAGTACTTGATATTCAGGAGAAAAAATAATGAACGTCTAAAATGTAACTGCCTTTCAAAGTGTCATGCTTAAATATATTTGCATAATATTTTCTTTTAAATTGTAGTGTGCACATACTAATTTTACATCATCACTCCCGGCTCGCCTGGCGTGTGCATCGTCAGCCGACCCAGCCTGGCCCTCCTCAGTGCCTCTCTCTGCTGCAAGCATTTTGGGTCTCGTCTGAGGAGGTACCGGTGATGATGCACATGTAGGGCAGCACGACCACAGGTTTGGTGAGAAAAACTGAAAGCCCCCAAATTATGTCCTTGAAAATTGGCCCATATCTCGAAAGGATGCTCCAGTTCACCCTCTATCATTTCCATACATATATTCTTTGTTAGTTCTTCTCCTTTCTCTGAGTAATGCCTCAGCTATAGACACCCTGAGATTCTGCGTACAACACAAACCTGAATCCATGAACAACCTGCAGAAGATGAGCTTGGAGAAAGAGGCATAGAGAACAATTATGAAAAAGGACTGAAGAATTTAAACAAAAACCTGTCCGCAAAAGTGAATTGTGAAACAAAGGATAAGCTTATGCCCCTTGCCTTTGCTGTTATACACCTCCTTAGCACTTTTTTTACCATCTATCTCCTCTGTTCTCCACTCCCCACTTCTCCTTACCAAGCATATAATTAGAAAATGAATACAAAATGTGAATAGAAATATGAAATGCTGATTGTCATCTTTCTTCTGCTTTTAAGAAGAATGCTGCTGCTTCAATAGCAGCAGACCAATAAAACCCAAGGCTGTATCCAACCGGTCTCGCTCTCTATGTGAATGAATTATTTTCTACTGGAGGTTCAGTTTTGCAAGACAAACAAACAAGCAATACAGAAGCCAAAAAAGATCTTTGGGCTTCAAGATGAGGTTCTTCTTTTACTACACAAGACACCATTAAAAGCACAGGCAACTACACATTGCAATAGTTATGGTTTCTACTCTGTTTTAATAGCATGAAGAACCCATCACAAGCACTGAGTTTGAAGACTAAGCTACACCTATAAATTTGCATTACAGTATTGTCATTTTCTAGGGGGCCGTGGGCATTCAGTCTTCAGTGAGATACACACAGAGCAGATTTGGATCTGCAAGCCTGCCATTTCATTGCCTTCACATGCTTGACTTCGTAACAAAAGCAGCTTCCTTCTAAATTAGTTTCTTTATAGTGAAATATCAATGGAAGAATTACATACGCTGGGTAAAAAGCTTTTTGGCTCTTTTTTTTTTGTATTTTTAAAGCATCATGAGTTAATAGGATGCAAAGCTTTTAAGCATATTTCTGTCCTAAGACAGAGTTGGCACACAAAACTCTGTAATTCAACTTCTCTAATTTATTATAGCTGCTGGTGTTTCCAGCAAGGCAGTTGTAAAAAAAATGATGGAAAATATTTAAACCAATTTTTAGCAAACCTCTATCATTTTTGCAGTTTTTGTCCTGATAATTTACATTCCAATAGATCGGAAAACAAAATTTTCAATTCCTGTAATTTCTGACATACTAGTTGAGGGGGAAAAAAAGTGTCCCATTCTGATGTTTCTCACCAATTTTGGTAAGTAATTTAGAAGCTCAACAGCACTAAAATTGGGGAGATTTTTCTTCTAAAATGTGGACACTTTTACTTTCACAGACTTTTTTTCTTCTGAAACACAGACATATCCCACTTCAGGTGGCCAATAATTTATGTTTCGTCTGACATTTCCTTACAAAAATAGGAAAACACATAATGAAGCACTGTAGATAATCACCTTTAATATTGTGAACATTTTTAAATTAACACAATTTAGAATAATTATATAGGAAAACACTGTTTGGGGCTCTTCCCGTCTGCCCACAGTAACAACCATAATAATACTGCAAAAATTATGAGCTGAAAGAAAGAAGAGTGATACTTAACTCTTGAGCCTTGGAAGTCTATGCTTTTATAAATATACTCTATCCAGGATTTTAAAAATCAGAATCAATCTTTTCCAAAGCCCTTTGTAGCTACTAAGGCTGAAGTTAGGGAGAGAAAGAAAGCAGGAGCTCTGTCATAGCCAAGCCCAACACTGGAAGCACTGAAGAAATAACCAGACTTTGCAAGATGGATGGCAGGAGGAAAGAGAGTTACTGAGTGTGTTGAGATCCTGACCCTGCAATTGGCCTGCTGTGGTTGTATGAAGACCTGACAAAACCTCTCTTGAATGCAAGGACCTTCTCTTTCAAGATGTAGCTCCAAGGCTGGATTCCAGTACGTTATCAATTTAATATGTGAACTATTAAAAAAAAATTGGTTATTTGGCTTGAAGCTCTATGATATGGTTAGACTTTCCTAGGTCAACAAAGAGCACAAAAACAGAGATACTGTGTATTTCTTAAACATTAGAACCTGCTGTTCTAAGATTTGTACTTCATTACAAAAGGTTACAAAAATCAGATTTTCACTTAGAAGGACAAAGAGACTGTTTATTGGCACAGATACTTGAAGGCAAATTTGGTTTGGAATCCTAACTTCCCGAACATACACAGCTGGCTGGGAATACAGCTCGTGAAGGCAGTGTTCCCCTTCTCTGGTCAGTTCTCTTAGTGACTGTATCACTTTTCCAGGGAAGAATCTCCTGCTGCTGCCAAAGCAACACAAAAGGCTTGATCCACCATCGCTCAGGTTGTGTTTTACCTATATGGGAGCAGCACCTGACCTGGAATGCACCGAGGGGATGATGAAGGTGGGGGAGAGCTCCTGCTGATAACCTCCGGCATGCCGAAGGCCAGGATCTGGGCTCTCACCCTGGAGAAAGCCAGTGCAGAGCAGCAGACCCTTGGGAGGCACCTGGACCCCAGTCACTGTGGCTACCAGAAGCTGTTACCATATAAGAAGGGAAAATGGGAGTGAATTTAGAACCATTAATTAAAAATATTGCAAATGAAAATCTATAGATGAAGTTAATAGGGACTGGGAGGAGGTGGGTTACAATTGCTGACATAAATCCAAGAGAAACACCCTTACAACATACCAAACTGCCACACTAGCTGCAGTCAGATCCACAAGCAATTTGTGGATCTAATTATTTGTTTTAAACTCCTTAATATTCTTGCATACCCAAGCTGGAAAAGAAACATCCCTTCTAACAAATGGATTCACTTAAAGTCTCTCTCAAAGTGTATATACATTCATGTATTTTTGTCACTAACTGAGAAAGCAGGCGCAGAAGAACAATTATTTATGGCTGGACATTATGAGAAATATATCTGAATTAAATTATTTTCAACTATGAAAACTATAGGCACATGAATGAACTTATACCTTCTTATTAACAATACTGTCTTTCAAAGTACATTCTGCACTAGCCAAGAGATATATGAAATTCTGAGTAGAGGCGCATGAACAACCCAGTACGTATTTGAGAACATGCTGTTGTTTTTCTTCTGCTGGTTAATTATATGGAGAAAAAACTGGGAAGACTTCACCTTTTATTGAGTCTTTATGAAACTCACATCTGTGCTTAGGAACATCACACAGTTTTATACCATTTGTGACTACAAAATAATGCAGAAACTGCCAAATAGGATGAAGCTAAGGCCAGCTCGAGTGGCACTGTGTCTTGGAGAGAGGCAAAGGTGCTTTGCAGGAGGTGTCAGTGAAATGGAGCTAGTGCGCAGTCGTTGGCTTGGTTTGCCCTGGCTTGAAGACATTTTGGGCTGTAATTTGTTTGTGAACTGATCGCTGCGTGTTTTTGAAACCTGAGCAGAGCGTGATGAGCTGAAGCACGTGGTAGCAGCTCCATTCCTCGCAGCCCCGGGAAGCAGAGCACAGCCTGAAAGCTGTGAGCCCAGTGTTCACCCTCTGTGGCGGCTCCTTGTAACATACTCTGTGCTCGCCCATAACTCCAGGGGTTACAACAGTCTCTGGGATAGTCCTAACATTTCTGAACATTTCAAAGGGGCTGAAGCACTACTGGCCTTCCAAACATCTCTGAAGCAATTTTTATCTACATGTACTCGATCTTTTCACACCCATACTTTTAAAGCATTTCTTCCCCCCAAAAATAGCTATTCAGCATTTTATGCTTTTAGCATTTCACTTAGGCCCCAAATTTATTCCCCATAACGAAGACAGAAGGTATCACCAGTTGTACAGAATTGCATAAAATGTAGATTTAAAATAAAAGAATTAAATAAGGTCTTATTTTTGTTGCATTTTCCATGTTACTATTCAGTAATTGTATGCTAATGATAAACCTATACTTTTAGCAGGCTCTCTGTGCCTCAGAGAACACCAGGCGGCTTGCAAACCTTACAATACTGCGTTTTGCCAGAAAACGAATTGTTTTAGGAGTTATTGTTGAGAGCCCCTGCAGCTCTATTACTCCGACCTGCAGTCTCCCCGGGGCCCTGCAGGCAGGACGGAGGCTGAGCACATGCAGAGCATCTAGCGCTCGGCCCAGCAGCCAGGCTTGGCCAGGCCTGGGCTGTACCAGTGTCTGTGTGACTGCAGCGGTGACGCTAGGCGACTGCTCACACTTGGTGCATCCTAAACCACAAATACTGGCACGGCCGGGGTCAAAAAAGGCACAAATGATCTTGAAGTACTTAAGTTACTATGTAAGATGGTAGAGGGATGCGGGAAGCATCAAATCAGCCCCTCTTCCACTATAGTTAGGAGAGATCAGCTCTGTACGCCGATCATAGACCAAAGCCTGGTCACAGACACGTGCGTAAGCCGGGATTCAGTTAATTTATAGCAACGTGCAAAGCACAAAGGCAGACACACTATCCATGGTGCAGAAATGTTTCCTGTAGCACTGGTCTTCTACTGCCTGAATGCTACCATCAACCTTAGTCAGAGAAAGAAACCAAAAATGAAGTCAGGAAGAAGAGCAACCTCCGTAACTCTTTTTGAGGGACACATTGGGCTGTTGACTTCAGCACTAACTGCTTCAAAAGTGATCTGCTTGTCTGGCATACATTTTACCCAGCAAGTAAGTAGAGTCTCAGAGTAGGTGATCTGGCTCAGACTGGCTTTGGCTTTTTCCTCATTTCGGGGGATTGGAGACCTGAGTAAGTAAGGAGGACAGGTAGAGGGAGGAGGTTTAAGGAAACTGTTGATTCACTAAAAATGCAGTTTAGATGATCAGGATGAACTTCCTTTCATTCTTTTAATAAAATAAAGTTGTTTAAAAGATAGACTTAGAGAAATCTTACTGAAATATAATGATTTTTGTTTCAGAATGATGATTAATGACACTTAGAGAAACAAAGACTTTAAAAAAGCAGGAATTAAATTTATTTTAGCCAAAATGATTGGCTTTCTCAGATTTTAGATATTCATGGGTAAATCAATTATTATTCCAGATCAATCTAAGCATTACAATTTCATTAGAATTAATATTTGAAAGGGCAGTGACATGACAATCTGCCCAGGAGACAACTTTAAGAATGGCAGAAATGCTCATGCTTGAGAATATTTTTGACGGTATATTTTTCAAAACATTATAATCTTCAACTATCAAATAGATTTGATTAATAATAGAATTTGAACCTTTCCAGTAAAACCACAGCTGGTGACACAGCTATTCAGTATTTCTGCTGTTCTTAAAATAATGGTCAAAAATATTCTCAAACATGAGTAATGATGAAATTTGGAATAATGACTAATTTGGACATGTGGAAGGTCCAGAAGGGTCTGAGTGAGACCCAAAGCTAAAGAAGTTTAGCGTCTTGCTAACCATTTGCCCCTTTGCATCCATCTTATAGTATCAGTTGTCTTTAAGACGCATTTTAGTTTGATATTTAAAATCAGTAACCGTTTTTCTAAATGACAGTTTCCCTCCTCGCTTATAAGACTGAGTGCAGACTAACTGGCAAATAAAATTTGGGAATACCAAGCTACGGAAACATAGACAACAGCAGTGCTTGAGGAGTATTTATAGATCTTTTTTAAGGTGTAAAGGTAATATTGAGTTTGAAAGGAATTTTCAGGGGAAAATCCAAAGGGAGATTTCTTCCTGGTGAGCTGAGATCAAAGAACCTTTGTGGGTGTCAGTAGTGCAATAGCACAAACACAGTAAGAGTCACAAGTAAAGATGAGGTTAATGTTACTCATGAAGTGTTAGGCTATGGATCATTACAACATGAAACAAGAGAAGTATTTACTTAAGATACTCCAGCACATATTGCCCTTTTTGTCTTCATTTAGTTATTTTAACCAGGGCTAGGATAAGCTTATTGAAATGCAATGGAAATATACAGCTCAGGCAAATTCTATCTGCATATTGAGAACAAAACAGTCCCTATGAAATGGTGTCTGTAGACTGCTCTGTTCCTGCTTTTCTCTCCATATCCAACATCAGACCATTTCAGAAAATGCATCCAAAAATTACGGGATTAGGTGCAGACAATATTTAAACTCTACTGCATACACACGATATTGCACTACTGTATCATCAAAATGCATAACAGTAAAAGAAGACCAAAGAAAATGCTCAATTGTAACCATATCTAAAGCATACGACAAACAGACAATCCAGCAGGAATTAACAGGTAAAAACTCTGGACTCTTGACACAAGTCAGCCTACCAATCTGCACACGGTTGTTTTGCCTTGATTTTTGCTACCCAGCAGCTTTTAACAGCAACCAGACCATTAATTGCAATATTAATTTCAGCTTCACATAAATGGTGCTTATAAATTTCCAAAGCCATCACCAGTTCCCACCAGCTACTAGGCTACGCTACTGTCACTGTGCCACTCTTAGGGTATTAAAATAACATCTCTGGACTTCTGAAAAGACAACCCTGTTTGTGATGCCGATATCCTGGTAGGCAGAGGGACACTCACAGCATCCAACAAAAAAGAAAGCTCAATTTACAAGGCTTAGAAAAGTCCTAAATACCAACACAAACTATAAGGAAACTAGAACAGGAGAGAAGAATGAAGACAGAGAGAGAAAGAGAGACAGACAGACAGAGAAATAAAATTAAGCACATGCGGGAAAAAAACAAACTCCTTCCTAATTGAAAATAATAAAATTCAGTAAATTTCAACCTGGTAATTAGAAAATGGCAACAACATTTTTGAGATTTTTATAATAGATTTCACAATTTTTCTCCAAAATGCTAATCTATGAGCACTAGTTGCCTAATGTTAGAAAAACATATTTACGAATTAAGTGTGACTAGGCATATTTTTCTTACCTGGACATTTTAACAAAGTTGACAGGCCTGAGCAGAATGTACTGTAAACGAAATCTAGAATAAAAAAAGTGAAGATGTTTAATTATAGTTTATTTTTATTATTAGCTATACAAATCAAGTGATTACTACTATGTATAAGTTGCAAGTGGAAACAAAACACTTTTAAAAATCTGCTATGTCACTGGTTGCCCCCAGAAGTCCTGATGGTGTGTCAGGAATAAATTTATAAAGAATAGTACTAGAAACAACAAAATTACCCATGTTGTGCTATGTGAAAGGGTATCTGTTATGTCAAGTTTGTGTCAATTTTTGTGTTATCCTTCTATTCAAATACGAGCATATGCCTATCATTATATCCTTAGAGATATACTCAGATTTGTAACATGTCTATCTATCTGGTAAAAACATGTATTTCTCATTAAATGGTCTTTGATGCACAGTTAATTTACCTGCTATAACATTTCACATGAACAGAATATAAAAAGAACATTATTGAGACTGAAATGTGGTTACTTTAAATATCGGAAGATGCCACGTGCTAGGCTGCCTGGGCAGCCTTCATGTCTTCAGTGAGCACTGGATGTGATACAGCTGTGCAGGAGTTAACTACAGAGCGTCCTTTGCATTTGCTGTATGTGAACAGACATGCAAGTTTCAAGAACTGATTTAAATATATATATACATTTATGTATATATATAGCTTAATTTCTGGAGGGGACAGACACTCATGGAAACGTATTCAAATCTTGATATAAAAACTGCATCATTTTGCCATGATGCGTACAACCTAAGCACTACAGTATCCGAGTGTGTCACCAGCACTGTGCAATTCAAGTTCAGCAAATTCTTTTGGAGGAAAAACATTGTCCTCATTTTACAGATGAGTTACTTGGTGCTAAGAGATTAAGCTGAAAATTGAATACACTAATTTGAGTCACATGGGCCCAGTTTTTCAGAGGACTGAGCCCAGCCGAGTACTTTTTATATATTCAAGGCACCACTCTCCATGATTTCAGTTACAGACATGAATACCAACCATTTCTGCAAATGAGGTGGGAAACTAAAAGTACAAAAAAGTGAAGACCACTGAAAACTTTGCTTAAGCAATGCACTTCCTCCCTCCTCCCTCTGTGTGAACTTGGTGGTGAATCTGAGGACTGAGTTTTATTCTCCTGGGCATTGCTCAGCTCTCTGTCACGAGGCGCCTTTTTCTGCTCCTGAGAAGTTCCCAGCTGCTGCATACTTTCCACTTCGTAACTGCTGACAAACAAGCCTCTCCCATACTACAGAGCCCAATTCATCCCCGAGCCGGCGCATCTGTTCCCTGGATGCATCGAGGACTCTGAAAAACTGTGGTGTCACCCAGTAATAAAAGATTCCCACAGCGGATTTGCAGAGGGTCACAGCAAGGCTGTGCAAGACACTCTAGTATTGTTGGCTCTACCACTCAGCCACTTAAATAATGTTTTCAGACAGGTTTTCTTGGTAAGAAAAGGTCCCTTGGGGATGGAAGAGAACACAAATAACCTGTCAAATAAATTCTCTTATCAGGCATGGTAGTGTTTAATCATAACAACTAAATCCTTGAGGTTAGGGAACAACAGACTGCATCCTTTGTGGAAACCGTCATGACAGAAGGGTCATTTGCTAGTTTATCACCAAATATTTGTTGGCCACAAGGAAACTGCAAGACTGAAGAATCACAGTTTCAATTCTGGACTCTAGAAACAGACTCTTCTGGCATGGCAGAGACAGACAATATCAATAAAGACTCTCAGGAAAGCCAGGTAAGGCAGAAAGACAATTCTTCCCTCTCTTTGCCACTCAGTCTGGACAGCAATTCCAGCACACAGAAGCTTAGGTCACGGGTGAGTATCAAGGTCAAGGTGCCCTGTGGTTTGTACCAAGCAGGAAGCTGATGCCTGGGCTGCACTCACTTCTGCAAGGGGCCAGTAACCAGCAACAAACTGCAGCCCCAGCCACGTCAACCCAGTTAGTTGTCAGTAAACTCTAGAATACGCTGCCAATAAAATACAGGATCCTCCAGGCTACGTTAGTATCCGTCTAATTTAGCCTCAATAATTTCTCATAATTTAAAAACTGGGATTTGGGTCAAGCAACCTGGAGCTCCTCACCACCTCAAGTACCTGCCTGTACATGGTATTTTGAAACTTTCCTCTCATTTCAGGAAGGTTTATGATAGGACTTATCTTCTCTGTTCCAGGTCCAAACCACAGTCCTGCTACTGGGTTTGCACTGATGGATGGACTCACACGGCTGTGCAAATTAACATGTGTAAAACATTTTTTTTCCTCATATAACAGCAGGAAATTTTGCAACATGCCATTTCCCCAAAGCTATTTAAAAATAAAAATTAACTAAAATCTCATCAAAGTAAAATAAATATAAATATACAATTATTAAAATGGCTAACGGCCTCACAGAGCAAGTAAGAGCCTGATCTACAGTCTACCCACACACACATAATTTGGGCAAAGCTAAAAACTATGCAAATATGATTGATGATAGGATAAATTTTCGACAGACAAGTTGCTTTTGTGAGATCTGTTGTACAAAATCCTGTCCTCTGAGGCTTTACGCAGAACGAAATTGGAATGAGTTTTAACAGAAAAAAAAGGCAGAAAACATATCCATATTCTCTGCTGCCATCCTCTCTGACTGCCTCAGTTCAGCACAGTGATCCAAATGTGTTCCGAACAGGTTTTCAGTAGCAATATGATATGCAAGAAAACTAATAAGTGTGTAAGCGGGTAACTGGTCAGAGTCAAAGCATCTCCATGGGGTGCAGCTGGGTTTCCCTGGGCAGAACTCAGAGGAGCCCAAACCAGCCCTACTGCCGTGGCGTGCGGTCTCTCCTGTACCATCCTAAGCCCTCACCTCACTGGAGAAAAAGGGCATCTTTATGGCACCAGCAGATCTGCTTCCGTAATGGTTTTTGGTCATAGCCTCTTTCAGAACAAGAACAACAACAAAGGTTACCACTTCTCACTCTGGTTATCTCGGTATCGCCAAGAGAAAGTGATTTGGATGGATACATTCCAGTGGAAGTACCTAAGGAGAGCTGTTACCCCTGCTCTCACTGGAGGAACAGTCTGTCTGGGATGGGTCTTTATTTCCAGCAATAAAGTCCAAGCAGTAAATGAAGCAAGTCTGCCTTCCAGCTTGCAGTGCTTGCAGCCAGAACTGCCAACGTCCTATTCCCAACTGGAGCACACATAGGGCATGAAAAGCATCGATACGCTGCCACAGTCATTGGGGAACAATAAAGATATAACTTTTACAGTCACTTCTCAGTGAAGAATCGTGTGTTATTCTATTTTCATCCTTCAAATATTTAATGGTAATCCTATTTTATGCATATTCTTTTTAAGTCATTTATAACCAGATTTGCAAAGGTAATGATTTTCATGGGAGCTGAGAGCTAAATAACTTTTACACAGAGCTACATCGTTCATCCTATTAAACTTCTATTGAAAATAACATTTATTGTCTGCATACAAATCATTATGAAGCAGGCATTATCCAAGGAAGAATTCAATGGCAAGAGAAAAGCCCAATTAACCAGGAATGCAATATAATTACAAAAGTTAGGAAGTTGCTTGGGGATGTATTTGCCTGAAAAATCATTGGGGAAAGATGAAAAAGGAAGCTTGTTCCATCCCTCCTTCGCAAGTAGTATTTTCACTTCAGCTCTACGTTATTAATTTTTACAATGTGAAGTATGAAGGCTCCTACAGAGCAACAGAATAAGGACCAAGAGACTGTTAAGTGGTTTTCAGGGGGGTGTCCTTTATTTTGCAACACTATTATCAATGCTGGGGTTAGCTATCAGCAGTTGAAAGCAACAGGCAGCCACTCTCGCTTACAGTTCTTTGCTGTTTGGAGAGAATTAAACTGTATTTTCTGACTCTAGTCTTATAGTACTTAAAGTTGAGTCAGCTGAGTAATGCAAGAATGTACATTTTAAAAAAGACAATATATGAAAGCTTGAAGTCTTCCCTCCAATTTAACATGCTCATATGAATGAAGGGAAAGAAGTAAGTGCCAGTGGAAACGGACACTGCATAATTAAAGTAAGGATTTTTTTAAGAACTGAGAACCATGTTTTTTTAAACTGTAGACTCAGGAATTTCTATAAAAAAATGTACAGTAAATTCTCCACGTAGCACTGTAAAGTCAGCAGATTTAACCCCCTACCACATTATGTCTGTCTAGGGGGCGAGCACCGTTGGATAGTGTCCTGAAAGCTGCAGGATGTGTGTCCTGAAGCATGTCAGGACTGCAGTATTTCATTACGCAGAACCTTTATGTCCCTTTGCAAGTGCACAAACGAGGATGGGTTTCATACAGAGGTTTCTTGCACATGTGAGGATGAATGAGCCCGGGGAACTTTAAGACCTGGATACTCTTGTCTTCCAGTGTGCAACTGCTTCTAACCTCATGTCAGTTATCCATATCTCCGCTTCAGAATCAGGTTTCTATGCTCACGCTGGATTCAGACCCAGCGCTCTTTTTTCGGGAGGGTGGGGGAAGCTGCTCACTTTCCCAGGTTTCATCCCCACCACTTCCTCAGAGAGCCGCCCCTCGGCCAAAAAGGGGGCTCCCAGGGCGACCGCCATGGCGCCAGGGCCCCAGTGCTCCTAAGCGTGCGGTGACGGGGCTGAACGAAGCAGAAGGTGCTTCGTCCTGGCCACAAAGGACCAGGGCTGGCACTGAACAACCCTGACAGTGCCAGGAGACCCCCTCAAGGTGCCTGGGGTGCTGACCCAAGTGCTCAGCAGAGGCCCCTGCCACCCCAGCACTAAAAACTTAGTTAAATGCCATTTCATTCAACGGTCAAACCTCAGCGACCCTACCTACTTGGTCTGTAGTAAGACTAATGCAAAAACCATGCACAAGTTGCATTATTTAGGGGTACGCACACCTACCCTCTAAACTGAGTGCCAGCACGTATTTGTTAAACAAGGCCCTTATTATGCTGCAAAAGCAAAATGAAAGTCATACTACATGACCCCAAAAATATAAAGCATAAACCAATCTAAAATGTGCTAATTTAAGCAAGATTAAATACATTTTTCAAAAACAAAATTATAGATTATAAAATTATAGATTATAGATATAACTAATATTGGACACAATGATGGATAACTGCAAGTACAAATATTTTCTTAACCCTGATTAAAAATGCTGGGGTTCTTTGTTCTTTCATGTTTAAAAAAAAAAAAAAAAAAAACATTGTGTGTGTAGTGTGTGTATCTCCAATTAGCCAGGGTTACATCTAAAAAGACTGAAGTGATACCTGATGCCTAAGGCAAAAAAAAAAAAAAAAAAAAAAAAAAAAAAACATACTCAACTGGATATTTTTGTTGGGAAGAAAGAAGTTCATGGTGTTTTCTGTGTTTGGAGAAGAAAATAAGTGCAATTAGAACCTCCTTGTCCATTAGACACATTTTCACTTACTGTTTAGAGGGATTTTCTTGATCTGAAGGGAATTTTCTCCTCAAATATACAAATGACACAACTAAATGAATTGACCTTATTCAAGCCTTTTATATAGGTTGACTGATTTGGGGGTGAAAACACCGTTTTTTTTTCCTTCTTCCTGGTGAGATCTGTTCCATTCTGTAGGCCTTCACGCTCACGTGGGTTGTCAAATAACAGGTGAAGTTAGACCCAAATAGTGCAGAGTTTTGCCTAGGCTCCCCATCCATGGGCAGATTTGCCTCTTTTAAATCTTACCAATCAGGTGAAATCTTTCTTACAACAGTACCTAAGTAAAGCCCAATTTACCAAAACAAAACTTAATGTACCTATTTGCTCTGTGTTAGTTTGCAGTTTCATTTACCGCTAAATAAAAACAACAAAAAGGACCTGGTTTTTCAAATAAGCCTTTTTTTATTCCCTAAGTCCTTAAAATAGGGTTATTTTTTAAATTGTTGCCATGGGCCCTGTGTCCCCCCGCATGCGCAGTGGCTTCTGCTGTGCTGCTCTTCCTCGCAGCCCCTCTGCCACAGGATTGGGAATGCTGCAGCCGATAGAAACATCCCAAGCGCTCACTTCGCATTTGAGCTATCATACAGCACAGGGTACTTGGACTGAGCGCTAAGCTACACTTGCGCCGCACGAACCGCAAAGCAGAGTGTGCTGCTGAGTACAAAATACCAAATGGGAGTAACAGTTCACAGACCGACTGGAGAGACATCGCCATAGATGCAGAGTAATTCCATTAAATCATGTAACTGGGAAAAAAAAAAAAAAAAACCCAGAACTGAAATCCACCCCCTCAATCCTGGTTCATTACATTACTTTTTGATATATATATATAAAATGCACAGTAAGCGTTACACTGGTTATTTATCTAGTCAAAGAACTTGTTGGCACAATTTCAGTTAAGCTTTGTAATTTGTCTTCTAACATTTTTTATACACCACATGAATAGAAAACTGCATTTCAAAGAACTGTAAAGCCACAAGTTACATAACAATGGCTGCAAAGTGGAATCTGTTTGAATTCATAATAGGTATAATTAGGCATAAGAGAAATTAATCACATTATATTCCAGTGCAACTTTAAAATGTTCCAGATGTTTTATGCTTTCAATACTTTGTTTATGTTTACTTAAATTGTTATTAAGCAGAGCTTATATAGGAATGGTACACAGAGCCATCAGCTAATCACCGAAGTGCTCATTTTTTTTCTAATTGTGTGTCTAAACTCTAGAAAATTATATTCTGTTCGTTGCCTCCCCCTCCAAGCAAACCAAAGCAAACCAAACAAAAACCTCAGTTAAGAAATCACTCCAAATCTAGTGCTCTACAGGAGGGGCGATGAAACGACATGCTGCTTGGTTCTTGTTTGCCCTGTGAATCTACGGGGCCTTAGCAAAGTAATAAAAATAACAGCACAAAACAAACTAAAAACTCTGCCTCCACGGGTTCTCAAAGACTCTATGAATATTTCCAAATACAGTCTGAAACTTACTCTGTTTATTCTTGTTCCTGAAGATATTCTCTACCTTAAGGTTTTGGTATCTTTTCCCAGATAAATCCCTTTCCTCGTTCATTTTTACGGGTACAGCTTCAGTATTCCCACTGCTTTCCCTTCTGCTGACTATCTCGCCCCTAAATAGTTTTCCGCCTAAGTCACATCTCCCATCCGTAACTATTTTTACCTCGGGAACCTGTTGCTGCTCAGGCAGGCGCTTACCTACAAGGCGCTTTCGCTCTTGCCACTGAGGGAGCTGCCCCCGTGTCCTCAGCCGTGTTCGCGGTCTGGCAGGCCCGAGGTCCCCTCCCGGGCCTGACAGGGACAACGGGAGCTGCTGGGATTCCCAGCACCAGCCTGACCTCCGTCTTTAACCTTGAGGAAGTGCTATCTCCGCCTCTTTCCCCTCTGATAGCATAGATTTCTGAGCTGAAGTATTTCAGTAGTTGTCATTATTCCTCTGACTGATAGAGATACCGTACCAAAGGCCTACTATACAAAATGTTTTTCTGAGCTGCAAACTAGAAATTTTCTGATTTTTGGTCCTTCTATGATCTCTTCCCTATCTCTGTACACCTTCACCCACAAATGCTGGTCTTTCAGAAGGTAAATGCAAGAAATTCGTATCTCTGTTCCAGTAGGAATTACTGCCACTCTCTCCCATTTCACTTTTCTAACATAGTTTTCCTCTCTTTCTCAATTTCTATGTATATGGAACTACATAACATAGAAAGCGAACAAATCTTCCTGTTGACTCTCCTCTTTCCTTATTCTTGTATTTCTTCTTTCTTGTCCCTGCATGTCTGATACTTGGAAAAGAGCTCAGAAACTTCTCTGTTTTAGTAACATTCCCTTTTACAAAGCACTCGTTTGTTTTTCCTGCTCTGACACTGCATCCTTTCTCGGCAGAGCATTTGGCAAGGTAGTTTTCTCTCATTCCCCGGCGCCTCCTCAGACCGAGTATTTTGACCATTTTCTATTGAAGTGATCTCCAACCACGGCATACAGATCTGCCCTCCTCTGCGAGGTGTCTTTTGTTTCTGACACAAATGCGGTTCAGAACACTGTTGATATTCCAGTCTTCTTAGATACATTGCTTCCCCTGTCTTCTCAGTTAAGTGGTCTAAGTTACTAAGGAAGTCCTTGGTGCATGAAGAAAGCATACACGCACATTTTCCAGCCGAAACACTGCTTTGAGGTGCCATCAAAAACCTTGATGGCAGGAAAAAGCCAAGCACTTAGCAAGCACTAAGTAGGTATCCTCACAACAGCCCTTTTAGAGAACCCATTTTTACCTGAAGGGAACTGAGGCACTGGAGAACTACTCATACTGTGTAACCATGCACTGCTTGTGGTGTCCCAGGAGCCGAAGGAAGGTCTCTGATAACCCAGACTAGGATGCCAACCAAGAGACTGTCCTCCCCACTTCCCAAATGATGCAGGTTCACCAGGGATCCTGGAGCCCTTCCAGCTACCTGTGTATGAACAAGTTATTTTGCTCATCTTTAAGACAGGGAAGAGGGGTGTCTTTTCTTCCCTTGAGCCAGTGCCATCCAGGAACTGTTCGGCCAGTTGTATTTTGTTGTGCAGGGTATTTCTCATTTTACTCTTGATACAATGATGATTGGATGTCCCTAATAACTATTACCAGATGCAGTTAAAAAATAGAAGGGAGAGAAGAAAGGAATGTGTTATGTGTGGTTTTTGTGCAGAATTCCAAAGCAGCTGGGAAGTCTGTGCTATTTCTAGTACCATCTTCTTGGTCTAATTCTGGATGTCTTTTGTATTGGTTATGGCTGTGTGGTTTATTTTTCTATAGAAAAGTATTGTGCATTTTCTGTCATCTCTCTTTTCATTTACTCATTAAAATACCTGCAGTCTGCTTATCCCTCTGAACAGATTTTTGTGTGGAATTGTAGGAGCCGTTGGCCTGTCTACTGTGCATCTCAAACACCAAGTATAAAAACTCAATACACTCTTAGGTTATGCAAACAGAGCTCCCTATATTAGTGCTCCCAAAGGAATTACCAAAAAGGAACCCCCAGTGGACTTAGGACAGAAAAAATGCAATGCAAGCCCATGCACCAAGCAACTCCAAGTTCTGTAACCTGGTCTGCAGAGATGGCTCCGCTGTATTGTGGATGGACATTGCCTGCACTGGAATAACAGCCAGAGGCAGCCACTGTGATTATATCAGCACAAATCCTCAGAGGCCAAGTCATTACAGAGTATTTCATGTATCAGAATACTTAGGTCTGCTGAAGTGAAGGAGCAGGGCAAGAAGAGGGAAGGGTGATGAGGAGGGGACACTGTTGTAAAACATGTGCCCAGTGCAGACAAAAATCATAAACATACATTATTTCTGTATCAGACAGGACCTTGGGATCTGAAAAGTTTTTAACTCTCATTAAACAAAACTATTGTTTCCCGGTCCTAAAGCAATACAATCTCCAGAGTTGTATTTCTGTGAACTCCAAGACACATTAACAAAATATTCTCTCTGGATAGCAGCAATTTTATTAAGCAGACTATCTGCTTCAAATTTAAATACTTTTCAGGCTCCATGTATAGATCATAGTGTACTCCTGAATCAAGTCTATGGTTCATCTTCTTTTCTCTGGGTGTTTCAAGGAAAGTTTGAAACAGCACCTGTGCATGTGAAGACCATTTCAACAATTTGCCATGTACAGTGTGTAATACATTTGGAGTACAAGTTTATAATAGCTGTTTGGACCTGTCTTGAGCACTAGGTATGCTTTTTACACACCTGGAAATCAGAACCTCTGTTAGCTATTTCCCTTTATCACTTACAAACTCCTAGATGGCGTGAATGTGAATCCTGAAAATTGCTGTTTAAAATAAAGTTAAAAAGAAGACAAAAGAAGAAATTGCAAACTGTTTTCCTAATTTATTGAATAATGCAACAACATTTGTACATATGTCTAAATACCCCACTATTAGGTAAAAGCAAGTTCTGAGCTCAGCTAGCTTCTGGAAATCTGACTACAGGAAACCTCTTACATGAGATTTTATAGGAGTATTAATGTTACACAAATAAAGGCATTCCATACTGCTACAACATTATAGGCGAGTTAATTCTACCAGTACATATTGTGCCTTGCTTCCATAGGCATATTAGAACCATAATGACTGATTATGTGTAAGTGAATGTCGAATACCTCAACTTATGGATGTGTCCTGGATCTTCAGTCTGGGCCAGACTGAATTAAAGAAGAAGAAAAAGACATTCAAATCAAGCCCCCACAACCTGTGACATTTGGCAGGATCTTAAACCATAACAAGGCCATGAAGGAGCTTATGGCATTTGCAAGTACCAACATGCTAACACTTAGCTTGATATATCTTACAGATGGCAGTATTTTGCCACAGCAGGGAGAAGATCTTGGCAGGGAAGCACAGAAAACAATAAACATTGAAATTTTTAGAACTGGATTTTCAGAACCTGGCCTCCATATTTGTGACGTCTGAAGCTAGGCTGGAAATAAAGCCTTTAATTTCCTCCATAGTTTTTGCCAAAAACGCAAGGAAACCTTGAAGAAAGGAGGCAAAGAAAGAGGCAGAGTAAGAATCCTAAGCAGAGGTAACAGGATGCTGAGGTGTCTTCCCATGGCAGTGGAGGAAACATCACGGTGGTGTCACCTCCTGCAGGATGGGAAGCTTAGTCTGCCAAAGAATCCCATTGCTCACCGTGCTGGCTAAAGCTCTAGAGTACTCAATGTTAAAACCTCCAAAAAGGCTTTCTGGCAATAGAGTTTTCTTCTCTCTTTGATTAGCATTAGCTTTCTCAGACAGAGGACTCTGCATACTTATAAAACCATCTAAATGCAGGCAAGAAGAGCATGGCTGACTCAAAAGTAGGACCGAGGAAGGAAATTTTCAGCTTCATCCAAGACAGCCTTGATTTCAGCGGTCTAAATCTCACTCAGAAGGGCAATCATGTGCTGCATCGTCACCCCTGCCCCTTATAGTGGGGTGGCCATAGGGCCTGGGCCCAGCCAAGAAGACAGTCCTTGGGGCAGGAGGGGTTGGGGAAGGAGAGGATGCTCACTCAAGGTCCTAACATGTATCAGACGCACCGAAACTACTACCCTTCTGCGTGTGCTGGCAGTGAGTAAACACAGCCCTGGCTTCATTGCCTCACTGCCCTGGCCAACCCAACTGAGTCAATAAGGGAAAGTGGTGGTTAGAGCTCGTCTTCCCATGGGAGGATCTGCTCATAATGAATCCCCATTCCTCTTGGAAGAGAGGAGCCAGACAGGGTGGTGAGTCATTACTGCTTTGCTGCGGTGCCCCTCAGGCAGCACAGTTCTGTCTCATCCTTTGCACAGGAGAACCCATGAAAGCCTAGGAGAGGCCCAAGAGAATTAAACGTCACCGTGCCCTGCTGAAAGAGGCATCGAACCTCCTGCAAGCCAGACGGTACCTGTACACGGGCCGCTTCACAGCCTGACAGGCAGTACTCACAGCACATGCGTTAACGCAGGGTGCCAGCCTCTTCCCACAGGACTGATCCTCAGTCTACTGAATAGAAGCTAGTGGCAGTTGGTAAGATAATGCAAGGTAACCTTCCAGAATATTAGGAGATTTTAAGACTGAGATAAGAAAAGAACATATACACATCGGCACTTGCAAGCCAGTATATAAACTGTGGGGAAAATGAACTTCATAAAGGAGCATCCGAAGTTTAGTTTCATTTTTATTTGTTGGCAGATAAAAAACACTACAGCAACACTGAAGAAGAAATTCTTTGGTTTGTGTTCTCCAAAAAGCTAGGTAGTCCTTTGATTAAATAGAATTGGGAATCACGACTATAAAGCACCCATCACTGTAGCAGCTGAGCTCTTCCTGAGTGAATTAAATCTGCACTGTACGGCACCAACTCAATTGAAGGAGCTATTTGCTCTTCAACCCATTCTTTAATGCCCTAAAAGAAATTTGCTGAGAGACTGAAAGAATGTTTTATAACAATCATCCTGCTGCTGGTAGTGGAAATACTTTATCGAGAAGTGCCCTGAAAGATGTGTTGCGAGGTAGTGTTTCCTATGAGAGAGGCTCATTTACTGAGGATGCTATTTTAGAAAGCCAGCTTGTCATTTTGCAGCAATTTTCTTTTCATTTCCTTCCCTTCACTGCTTTATGCTTAAATAAAACCAGTCAAAAAGATCTGCTCAGCTTCCAGGTTTTTATTATTTATCTGCATGCAGTTTCCAGCTTCTGAAACAACAAGCATTACTCTCTGAGTGTACACAAGCCAGGCACTCACTCACTACGCACAAGCAAACGAGTCCAGGATCCTTGTAACACTTTCCAGGTAAAGTGAAGCCATACCAGGCTTTGTACCTTTATCTATCCTCATGGAAAGCTCTTCCCAACTTGCACTGGAGATGCCTTCAGCTTCAAATCTGAAAATCCTGCTAAAATAACGCTGCCATTGAGGCAAAGGAGTGGTGTAACCATGAAGAAGGTGGTTTATATCATCTAATAGGCTACAAAGGTAACAAAGTGAAAAGCAGATGCTAGATTTTTGCTGCACAACGTAAAATCCTACCTTTAAAAGCTGCCCAAAGCTCATCAGAAATGGCTAAAATTTCAATACTTTTTCCAATGAATTGCTCAATACTTTTTCCTTAATCTGCACTAGATGAAAGCTTTTTAAAAAATGAGCAAGTATGACTCATTTTTATGACCAATGCACCACTCGCAAAACGCTTTCCAACCAGACTGCAGTTCAAGTAAGACATGTGTATTGTTGCAAAACAAAATATGCTGGCTGAACAGAATGTATTCATCTATATTAGTTTTTCTTTCTAAATCCAGCACCCTGGGAGCTAAATTAATCTGCTGAGTGCTAAATCCATCTACTGAGAGCTACTGCAGGTTCAGGGAAGCGCTTGGAGCGCCGCCGCACACCAGCCCCGCTCGCGCAGGAGCCCTCTGCGGGCTGCTGCTGCTGCTGGAACCACTTTGTCCGCCCCGCAGCCCCCGAGCAGCCGGCAGCAGGGGGAAGCGCTCGCTGATTTGCGGTGGCAGCAGCACGGCTGGTCAGGCCAGGGCCGGGGCCCAGCCGCTACTCTCTCCCGCTACGCGTATTTACATGCAGCTGTCGTAGCGCCCCGTCGCCAGCGAGCACAAAGTGCCTGTGTGGCCGCCGTGGCGCACAATGCGGCACCGCAGCGCACCCCGACACAGCAGCGGGCCGCGAGGGTGGAATATGCAGAAACACGTTCCAGTTTCTGCGGCTAAGCTAGCCCAGCAGAGTCTATGGCTAGTGCGAGATGGCCGTACCCCTACACATTCTTAATCCAGGGGCATTTTCGAAGGGCTAAATTATTTAAAGGAAACAAACGTTTTGAGAGAATATCTTCTCAGAAAGGTCGGCTCTACTGCTACAGTAACGTCACATTGAGGAGCTGTGCTGCTGGCAGTGCCAAAAGGCTTCGGGGCCGGAGAAAGGCACCGGAGCAGGAAGGTCCCCTGAGCCAGCGAAGCAGTGGCACAGGGAGCACGCGGGGCCACAATGCGTGTCACGGGGCTCCGGTTTTCACTGAAAGGGAAGACTACTGTAAAAGCCGAGACCTGAAAAATCCCTGTGAACACCAAAAGACAGGCAGAAATACGGCACTGGGCAGAAGGCTAGTAAAGTCAGACTAGAGGGGATTAGCTGCTCAATTCGGTAGTCAAGCTACTACGTGCCCACAGAACTAGAATGACATTTTGGGGCTTTTTGTTGTTTTTCAGTGTTAGGGCCCTGTTCTTCTCTCAGCTTCTGAAGACTTGAGCCAGCAGGCAACTTATGTTGGAGAGACAAAGAGTCTCTTTAAATTTCTTTAGTTACTTGCTGGACATATTTGCTTTTGCAACTCCCTTGTGAACAAGACATGCTAAAAGAGATAAAGTAAAAAAAAAAAAAAAAAAAAAAAAAAAAGGCCAACTGTGTGCATTAGGATGGAGTATTTTCACATCTGGTATTCACAACCGAAAAGGAATATAACCAGGCTTTATTTACTGGTGCAATCATATACAAGGTTAACTCCTGGTATGAAATTATTCTCATATTTTCAGTTTCAAAGAACAATAGAAAAAGACTTCCTCTAAATGCCAAAAAGAAATCTCCTACCTACTGTAGATAAGCTAAATAAAACTGTTAATCTGAGAAAGATTGTTACAGAAATCTACATCATTATGAGATCAAACTTCAAGTAAAATTGCACCAAAATGAGGAAAATCTTGCATGGATCAGGAAGTGAAGCAATGGACCTATTTTAGCTTCAAGCTTATTACTGAAAATGGGTTTTATGATTTGCTGTGCATAGTTAAAAGTGCTATCCAGACAAATTACAGCTGCTCTTTTAACCTGAGCAGAAGATGGCATAGTTCCAACCAATGTGCAGTACGGTTTCTAGGCAGGATGTCAAATTTAGGCCCCCTGGGCTCCAGAATGATGGATTGAACCTTGAAAGTTGCAGCAGAGCAGCATATGTGATTTCTGCACTGTATTCGGATCACTCGCGAATATATTAAAACGTGTCCATGCATGTTACTTAAAAGTTCCATTTTACAGCTTTAAACTAACCATTCAGAAGAAAATATGTATTTTTTTTTCCAAAGGTAAACAAACAAACACTAAGAACGCAATACTAATCTAAAGGTGAAAGCGCTACTTGTTAATTTGTTTTTCTTTGTTTACTAAAGAGGAAATTAGGTAATGATGCAGCCAACAGAGCCCCATTTTAGAGGCCAGATCTCCTCACACAACCATTGGCATACAACATCTGTCAATTAGGAAAAAAAAAAAACGCACTTTTTGCAGCTTTTTTACCGCAAAGCTTGCTTACCAAACACTGCATGTACATTTTAACTATTAATCTCCCTCTTTCACATTTTTGGGGGCACAAATAGTCCAAATTTTTTGACTTTAGCCACACTTCTCCACCTGTTCATTCAAAAACAATTTTTGATGTACCATGATATCCAGAATTTATTTATTTTGCTCTCTGCAGCATCCCTATTGTTCTCAAGAACTGCTTCCCTGCAAATGCACAATTAAAAAAGCTATCCCCCAAAATACCTCTTAGAAAGCCAGGGAAAAGTAGAGGAAACTAATATCACTAATATCATATGCTGAGATTATCAGTTTATTCTGATTTTTGTGCTTGCAAAGAGACTCTGCAGGCAGGGAATGTCTCCTGCTGAGTGCTGTAGAGTACCCAGCCCAGAAAGCGGGCTCTACTTTTGGCCTGAGGGTATTAGCAGGGATTTAAGAAATAAATCCACTAGCAACATCACCACAAGTAAGCGCATGATAAACCCCAGTGAAGATTTTAGGTGAACGAGATGCATGTAAAGACACATTACAACACTTTCAAACTTTGGATGAAAGTGACACTATTAAAAGACTACAGCAGACTCAGCTGGAACCCACACTCTTGTAGAAGTAACAACAAAGACAATCACTAGAAATTTAACATTCGGCGTTCCCATCACTGTGAAATAATTAATGTTTATAGCCACACAAACAAGCTGCACAGCGGGGCCGAGGCTGGCAGGAGCCTCTGGTGACTGTCTGCGGCAGCCCCTGCTGCTCACCTGGGGCAGGCGGCTCAGGGCTGCGTCCGCACCGGTTTTCAGCATCTCCCCAGATGCTCCCCACAGCCCCTTCACTGTTCCGTCAGCCCCACAGCAAAGGCAGCTTTGTTTCTATGTTTAAGAGGAATCTCCGGTGTTTCAGCTTGTGCCCGTTCCCTCTTGTCCTGCTCGTGAGCACCACTAAGAAGAGTCTGGCTCCATGTTCTTTACTCCTTCCTATCAGGTATTTATACATATTTACACATATTTTTATCCTTTAAGCAGAAGAAATTAAAGTGGCTAAAATTTGTTAGTTTACAAACATATCTTCCCACTACCTTCCCATCATTAATCCTTCCAATTAATTTTTAACATGAAATTGAAAGGAAGACACTGAGTGCAACAAAATAAGCAGCGGTCACAGTAACAGACTGTCCTAACCTAAAGGAACTCCTTACTAAGCTAGTATGTGACCTTCATTCCTAAATATCTGTGGGGAAACCAGCAATGACTGCATGGGATGCTGTGTACACGGTCAGCGTTTAGAAATTAATACGTGATGACAGCCCATCATATGATGCCTCAGATGTTTCCATAGGGTGGACCGCCTTCTTACAAAAAGAGCGGCTTTGTGGACTTTCTCGTGTCCTGTATGTGACCACACGCTCGGGGCCTTATGACTCAGGCCCAAGCTGTTACTGGGGTGAGGTGCTGGCTGGAGCTCTGTCCGTGTGAGGCTCCACGGATGAAACACGGTGCCACTAACCAGAGGCAGCTGCGCTGCCCTTCCCTGGGGACTGAGTTAACTGCGACTCCCCTCGAGGAGCAGCGCGGTGTCACACCAGCGGCTGGGGTAACTCACGACACGGCAGCCGTGGGCTCCGCAGCCTCACTCCGACCTGCGGCAGGAGCTCAGGAGAACTATGGACTACCCTACACAAAGGATTTGGTCTCTTGAGCCATGCCAGTACTTTGGGAAACGCTGTCTTAAATCTCATAATCTTCTAGCAAACAAACAAGAAACATACGCATAAAGGGATAAAATTTCAGAAAATACATTATCTTTTTTTTTTTTAAGGTCCAAAGGAAATTAAGCGCTGAGATTATTTTAAAACAAAAGGCATTCCAGGTGTGCAAATCAACTCCTTTAGTTGTCTGTTTTTTAAACAATTCAATGGATTACAAAATAGGTGTTACAATTTTGAGGCCTTTATTTAGTGAAAAGTGAAGAAACGTTTTAAGTTTCTAACATGCTCTTTGCCACTACTGAACTTTATTATAAGAAAGGATATGCAGAAAAATCTCTGCAACTGAAAGCATAATTATGCTGAATTTAAAAGGAAGTTCTAGCTACCAAATTTCAAGAATAATTCAATAGGTATTTCTAATAAAGGCCTGGAGAACTATGAATGTGACTGTCAGAATCATGTGATGGGATTGCAGGCATTCGCAAATGTATGTTTTTGAAATCTGACCAACTTTGAACGCAAACAAGTGGTTACCAAACAAGATACATCCCTAAGCATTTCTCATTTATACTAACGTCATAAGTTTCTATGAGTTGCAGCGACATGCAAAGCATAAATAAATCCACTGACAGAGCTAGGAAAAGCTTTTAATTTATCTATAACATTTGACATGAGGAGCAGTACAGTTAATTGTTGCTAGTCTACATCAAAACTAATTTTAAATGAAATCCATGCAATGATGTAAGCTGTTCCTGTTGGTGGACCTAAACTCATTCATCCAATCCATCACTATAAACAAATGACCTCAGCAGCTCCCCAACAATATTATGTATTTGTCATTTACTTGTAATTGGATCATTTGGTATTTTAAGTGGTTAGCTTTCCCAGATTAGTATCCTATGCTTTATCACCCTAGTGTTTAAGTTTGTGCCAAATGTTGGAATTGGTTTAATTCTTTGAGGAAAACTGAGACATTGAAATATTGTTTGCTAAAATTTAAAGCAGCAGCAATTCCTCCAAAATGCATTACCAGCACTTCTAGAAAATGAAGCAAACAAACACACAGAAGCCCTTTAAGTACTTCTTACTTGTTCGCTTTACCTCCTACGCAAGGCGCAAGCGTCAAAGGCTGACTCCTCCATGCCAGAGACACGTGGGCTCCCAGCACTTGTATCTCAACACTTCCATGGGGCAGCTGGGCAGGCATCAGGACGCTACCTCAGGACTCAACCAGAGCAAACAGAAGGGAACAGGTTGCAGCTTCTGCCCGCAACAGCCTCTGCATCAGGCTTTCACCCCGTACCAAAAATGAAATTCTAATTCTGATGAAATCAACAGCAAAATTCCTCTTCAAGGAGGCTGAATTTTTTCCCGTTTCTTACTGATTTTATAGAAGTGACAGAATTTGATATCCTATTACCAAATTCTTAAGAAAACAGCTGCTTGCTATTTATGATCATGCTTTTTCTTAATGTTTTTCTAATTATTACACAGATAATTGTAACCATAAAAAGGAAAGCAAAAAAGAAATGGACAACTGTTAATGCTTAGCCTATATTCTGTAAGTACAAATGAATTTTCCAATGTAAAGGCACCAATTTATTACAAAAATATTTCTTTCATTTGGATGTAAACTAAGTTCTCTTTTGTCTTTTTTTAATTTATTCTTTGTTACTATTCATTATCATTAAATTTCCTGTAATTAAGACTGCTGAATTAAAAACACATGGTTGCTTGTGAAGCCAATACTGCTCAACATACCAAATTCCCAGAACCATGTTTAACAATGAAAAGAGTGGATCATTTTTCATTATTGCTACAGGATTTATTAAAACTCAGTATAGTGCAGCTATAGGTCATCAAGTTCCAGCTATTGCCCTATTATACATTTACTGTACTTTAGTATATGAACGATCTGTACTTTGAAAGTCATCTTAAAGAGCACAACCCTGTAAATGTACAGCAATTTATAGCAATGTAAAGATACAACTCCTATAATGTGTGCTGGTTTTCTAAAAGACATAGTCTATATAATAAGCCCAGGACACCCATTATCTTAAACAAACTCCAAAACAAATGACTTTTATAAGGTAAAATCAAGGCAATACTGCTGAAGCAATATATTTCCAGCCCTCAATGTCTCAATAATTTTCCAAGAACACAGTTTACCTCCTCCTTTTATAAATTTATGTAGCTTGCTTTAGCATTTTGCAACTGCAGTTCATAATGCATTATTTACTCCAATCTGCATCTTCTGGAGTTTTGTTTAGCTTCCACCTACTGACCTACAGAAAAATCACTTTTTTAAAATAAATTTTTCATATCACGGAAATAGATTCATATCACAGTTATATATTATTCAAGTAATAATGATAGCTTGTTTCAAAGAACCAGCGAATCCTTGTGGCCAGGGATAGATGCTGTCTAAAGTGACTGTAAATACTTGTGCTAATTACTTGCCTCTGAGGAGCCCAACTTGCTGTGAAATGCCATTCTTCAACTACACAAGGACATTTCAGACCATGCCTATTTTTCACTTCCAGCCTTGCTCTCTGATATATAATAGAATTTATCACATATTATCTGCCTGGCATTTAGAATAATGCATTACAGTCAGTTTTGCAGAATGCTCTTTGTATATTCATAATGAGTAGAGACGAGTATGAATGAAATTTATGTAGTGTCTGAAGAGCAAAGGACAGCCTTTAAGTATGATCTCCTTTTCAACTTTCTTATTTTACATTTTCAGGTTATTTTTTGATACACTACCACAAAAATGTGGCATCTTTTGTATCTTTATGAGAAGCACTGAACTGTGTAACATGTAGAAGTTGGCAGGCTCATTATCTTCATCCTTTAAACACGACATTGACATTTTCTTAGACTCATGATAAAAGCTACAGTGATCTGATAGTTGGTCTCCACAAATAGAACTGACTAAAACACGTATCTGGAGATCAGGAAGAATTTTGCGACACACAGACTTCCAGCAAGGATCGTGGCAATATGGTCTGTGCAATGTAAGAGCTGTTCTTCCCAGCTCAAAATGCAGCTCCGTAAGGGAGGAGTGCTGCAGTTGCCAGAGCACACGCGCAGTGGACAGGACCTTGGGGAAGTGTAGGGGGCAGAATGTCAAAGTTTGCTTCAGGCCACATATGGGCTGCCCCCTCCAAACTTGACACAGCCTCATACCCCACACTGCAGGAGTTCATGGCACATGGCAGTGGTTTTCCTGTTGCTTGACTTCCGGTGCTTGACTTCTTGCACACCTTAGTTAAGAAACCAGTTTACACCCATGCTAGGGAAGACAGAGGCCCTTCCTGAGGGCAATTCAGACTCCCTCTTTTTGGCAGCTTTCAACATTGTCCAATGTGAGAGGACAGTCCAGAAAATCTCAAGGGAAGGATTCCCGAGTGCTTTATCACAAAAGGAAAGGATACCAACAAATGACTATCAGTTTCAACTCTGGGCTACCTTAGCTGTGGACTCAGTAAGTGGACTTGACATCTTTTCTAGAAACCATAGGAAAATCCTTTTCAAACTGAATCAGAACAGCGAGGAATTAACAAAAAGTATGAGGAAATGCTATGCTATATAATGTATTTATTCATACCTCTGAAGAGTAAAGGTTGATGTAGCTAAGCTATGGAGGCAGATTTAACTAAGCTACAGACTTGCGTTGTAGAACAAAGACAAGGAGCTCAAGTAAACGCACCATAACTATAAACTTGGAATAACTTAATGAAACAGAAGAACTTTATCATGTGGGACCATATTTTTTTTTATAACATGATGCCTCAAAACTAGTATTAGAAAATCCTTTATAGAAAGCAACATTGAAAGACTAATAAACAAAAAGGTAGTTTTCCAGTGAATGTGTAATTCAAAAAAAAACAACAACAAAAAAAGGTTTCCCTGTGTTTCAGATGAGGAAACACCAAGTAGAAGCAGCACTGGAAATGATCAGTAAGAAGGGGCTGCACAGAAATGACCAGGACCAAAGCAGTAAACAGACTCTCAACCAAACTGAAATGTCCCAACTGGTATCGTAGTGAACACTGGAGTTCTGTAATTGAAAACAGTAATTTCCTGATTGGATATAGGAAGGCAGAAGTACCTAAGGGAGGTAACTAACCCCAGGCAGCTTTCTAGTACGGGACAGGCCTCTGTTGTGGCTTTTTCAGTGCTGCATTATTTTAAAGAAAGAGGTCTAAGGAGAACATAAAAGTATAAAATGCAGTAGCTAAACTTCTGAACTTGTACATAACAGAAGCGATTAGAAAAAAAAAAAATCCACCTCAAACCCAATCTCAAGTCTTAATTCACCTAAAATTCAGTTAGGATTTTTGTTTGCTCACTGTTAATAAGATGATGAAAAACATTTTTCCCCAATTCCATGTTCTTGGAGCTGTAGACTGAAGTGTTTTATCAAGTAAATGAAAACACATCTGTGTAAGAATATCACTTTTATTTTCTAAATTTTTCTCAAATAATTTACTGGAAATAGAACTTTTGAACTGGTTCTGGTATATTTTCCACACTGCTACGATGCACACAATCTAATATAATCCCCTTTGCTAATTTTTGTGGTATCACATGAAACTGCTGAGAAGAGGTCAGTTATTACAGAATAAACAAAATAAAGGCTTTAGCAAGTTTGTTTTCTTGTTTTAACTGTGAGGCTTAGTCTATGTGTAGCTTTCAAGAAGAAAAACAGAAAGGAGTGCACATGACTGAAAAATAAACAGAAAGCTGCCTAAAGAGAACTTCTGGAATGAGAGGTCCTGATATCTTCCCTTTTCAGAGGCCTTTTCCCTATGTTCTGTTTTCTTCCCTAATATTTCCTATACTTGTGGTTGAAGGTTGTGTTTTCCTCTCCTCAGCCTATCCCTGTTGTGCAAAGGAGGAATGTGACTTTGATTTGGCTGGAAGATGAGCTTTTGACATTACACTGCTCACTCCAGGCTGCTTTAAAAATTGCATATTTGCAGTTATTTTGCTATTTCACATCTGAGAAAAGTATATTCTGGATCTTCTTATTCAACATTGTTTTCTAGTCAAACGCCACCTTGCAGATGGACTGAAGCAGGCACCTCACTACAGATTTCACTCATCTGTTAGTCCAGTTTGGCAGCTGTACACGGGTAGGACCCCAGGCTACCACAAAACCGTCAGTTCTCTTTGGAGGCTGCATCATTGATACCTCACTCCTGCCTGACTCCTTCACATGCTTCATCACCCTCCTTGGTTGGCTTAAAACAGATTTTTCAAGGTACCCCTCTCAGCTGGAATGTTGCAACAGTCTCCACAGAGAAGCTTCTGGTTATGCCCTAAGAACTTCAAAATCTTGCCTAGTATCATTCTTCTCCTTGGGATGTCTCTTCCTCCTCCTTGCTTCGTAATTCCACCTCACAACAGACTCCTATTTCTTCCCTTTTCTGCTGCTCCGTTTCCACAATCTCATCACAAATCTGTCTGACAGTTATCATGTAACTGCTTTTGTAGAGCTCTCTTCAATTCCCACTGCAAGCTCACATTTCTAAATTCTGATTCCTTTGATACTGATTCTTTGTGGGACTTTTGGCAATAACAGTTCTTAATTTTAAAAAGGAATATAAAAATAACCGTTTAGCACACACAAAAAATCATTTGTTTGCTCCTCAGAGGATGAATAGTGCTTTGGGTGAAATACAACCCCAGCATGGAAGGGCAGCAGAAATTTTAGACACCACTTAATTCCTCCCTTAATTCTTAATCCTTTCATTATTCACTTATCGTTTGTCATACCTCATTTACCACCTGTGAGGTGGTCAAATGTTTCCTTCGTGTATGTTCTAGCACTTCAGCAAACCAAACAGACCCCTGAGAAGATCCCAGTAACACAAAATAATAATTTTGTGTGATAAGGTTGGATCGTAATTATATATATTAGAAAAACCTAATTAAAAGTATATATAGAAAAAATATGCCTATTTACTGAGGGATTTAAGATGAATCCAGCAGTAAAAAAAAAAAAAAAAAAAAAAAAAAAGCTGATAGCATTCCCTAGTAAAACTGGGAGGAGTGTGGCTGATAAAGGATCAGAAAGATTTTATGGAAGGAAAGAAGCAGCTATGTATCCCTACACAGTAGGAAACCCCTAACAGAGAAGTCTGGCCTCTTCCTATCCCCGGCAAAGATGCATTTTATTTTTTTTTCCTTTTAACCAAACCCAAGCTAACAGAGACATTCCAGCCAAGAATAGAAGTATGGGTTTGCAAAATCCAAACTCAGGTGGATGCCACTGCTTAAAAATAAGCAGCAGCTGACTAGAAAATCTTGGTTCCAAGATTCTTCTTGAGTTACTCTGGTGTTGCTGTAAATTTCCATGTGCATTTTTACTAAACTTACCTCCAACTATGGATCAGAAGCCTTTTTGAGGGTTCACTTATATTTTAACATTATTTTGATCCTTCTTTAACTGTAAAGATTTCCATCCACCCTTGAAAACATTATGTATGTAAGTATGATTTTAGAGTATGTCTTCTGCTTATTATCCTCACAGTCCCCAGCATCTTTTAGCTATATTATGGAAACTTTTAATATCTAAATTTGCTTTCTATAATCATTACATTGACTACATCTCTGCTGTATTTTCAGACCTCACTACTTTTATTCCACCGTGAATTATACTCTCAGTTTTATTTAGCAACTTATTTCCTGTGCTCCCCAGCAATGAGATTTTTTGTTACTTGTATGTAGATCACTCCAAATTGGAATTTTCTTAATTATATTCAAAAACAAATAAATGAAAACCACTCTTATCTCTAACATATTACTTTTTCCTCCATTACTTATTTTATTTTGTTGTTGCTGTTGTTGTGTTCCTCTAATAGAGTAGTTTTGGATGTCCTGGTGCATTTCTCCTTCTCCAGAGATCTTCAAAATCCACCTGGATGCCACCCTGTGGCACGTTCTCCGGGTGTCCCTGTTGAGTAGGGGGGTTGGACTACATGTCCCTAGAGGCTCCTTCCAAACTCAGCCATCCTGTGATTCTGTGATTTTGTATTTGCCTTTCACTTTGGGAGCCTCTTGGTAGAGACAGGCTGGATGTGTGTCTTGCATAGTGTTGAGGTTCCATGTCTGTGCTCAGCGGCTCAAACCCCTGTTTGCTCGGAGAGAAGCAGACAGTTGGTTTCACCATGTCCAAGTGCGCATCCTGTCCCGCAAACTCCTCAGCTCACATCAAGGGAGGAGAGGCTTTGAACATTCCCTTTTACAGCATTGACACGAAACTGCCTTTCTGCCTACAGCACTTTGTTTTCATGTGATGCATTTGTCAGTCCCCAGTACTCATCACCCTTTAAAGGAAGATCCTGGAGTATTCTTCAGTACTAGCTACCATTACAAGACTCCACAGTTTGCCATTTTTATCAAGAGTTTGTTATTTGCAAGTTCTACAAGCTATTCAAAGCACGTGACAGGATCCACTGGCAAGACACAAGCTACATGTACTAATCATTTGTATGTGTAAAAGGATTTGTTTAGTATTACACACAAATGCTGAGTATTAGAGTGTTTCTGTTTCTTTTAGTGGTAAGAAAAGCTTGAAGTCAAATCCAAACAAAACTACCACAATGCTGAAAACCCGATTTATCTTCAACTATCATATTATGTAATAGAGTCTTCCCATAGGAGTGCATTTAGCTATATAGAAAGGTCCCACCTTGAGGCTAGAATCACTTTACTCCCTTTCATTTAAGCTT
Organism: Crypturellus tataupa; assembly: GCA_034781795.1. Classification (NCBI taxonomy): domain Eukaryota; kingdom Metazoa; phylum Chordata; class Aves; order Tinamiformes; family Tinamidae; genus Crypturellus; species Crypturellus tataupa. Next base: position 1,406,546 of record JAWLRI010000033.1, on the reverse strand, counting down.
TACTGGAGTTGCTGACAGTGGGGCTTTCCCATGGAACCTTCAGTGGATCATTTGGGATGCTTTCAAAGAAAGTGGGCCTAGAAACAGATAAAAAGCACACGGGACAGAATTTTCTCCTGGACCGAAAGCTCTGAGAGAATTATTCCACCCCATTTCAGGGAAGCAATTCCAGCACGGGGTGATACAGCACTGCTACCAGAAAATGTAACTGCAGAGGAAGTCATTAAAAGGTCTGAAGAGATTTCTGTTCTCAGCACTAAAGTGCCGTTAACTAAAGATGCTCTCGCCTTATGAATGAGAATCTGCCAGACATTAAATATCACAGTGAAGGAAGTTCAAGTATTTGGATAGACAACAGCATCCTCACAAGCTGTATTTCCAGAAGCTCTGTGCATTATTTCTTCCTGAAGTGATGAGAAGGTGTGTTGTGTGTTGGAGAGCGGGGGCAGAAGAGGGAAGTATGGAAAAGATGGAGGGAGTGTGAAGACAGCCTGGAGAAGTATGTCGTTCTCATGCATTTCTCTGAGGTCTCCACTTCTTTGTTCAAACTTCCCTTGTGAATCACATCACCGAGACTTCCGATCACTGGCGCTCTTCCCTGCCTCCTGCAGAGCAGTGCTGGCTGAGTCCATTGATTGGTAACGTACAGAGACGTGGTTATCATAGAATCAGAGCATGCTTAAGGTTGGAAGGGACCTCTAGAGGTCATCTAGTCCAACCCCCCTGCACATGCAGGGCCACCTAGAGCACGTGGCAC
>JAWLRI010000033.1:1352175-1400308 GCA_034781795.1 Crypturellus tataupa | reverse complement strand
GGGCGCAAAATTGGTGGAATTTTGGAGCCCTCAAGGGCGCAAAATTGGTGGGATTTTGGAGCCCCCAAAGGGTGCAAAATTGGTGCAATTTTGAAGCCCCCAAAGGGCGCAAAATTGGTGCAATTTTGGAGGCCCCAAAGGGCGCAAAATGGGTGCGATTTTGGAGCCCTCAAAGGGCGCAAATTTGGTGCTATTGTGGAACCCTCCAGGGTGCAAAATTGTGCAATTTTGGAGCCCCCAAAGGGCGAAAAATTGGTGCGATTTTGGAGGCCCCAAAGGGCGCTAAATTGGTGGGATTTTGGAGCCCCCAAAGGGTGCAAAATTGTGCAATTTTGGAGCCCTCAAAGGGCACAAATTTGGTGCATTTTTGGGCCTTCCTTGGAAATTCGCGGCTTTGCACCGCGGGATGCGCCGCTCCGCGCTCACCGTGTCCCGCCCCGTGTCCCGCAGCCCCGTCCTCGCCATCCGGATCTCATGGAGCCGCCCGGAGGAGGCGCCAAGGAGGCGGCGGAGGGTCCCGCGCGGCGCCCCAAGGGGACATCGACGTCCCCAACGGACGTGGCCGCGGGCGTCCCCGAGCCGCCGGCGCGGGGCCCCCACGCGCCTCGTCCCCCGCCGCACACACGGGCTGGATCCTGGATCGGCTGCGAGCGGGGAGACGTGCCCATGTGAGAGAGCAGCACTTGTTTTAACTGGATGTAACGCACCTTCTGCTGCTGCTTCTGGGCCTCCCCGCACCCCGAAGGCATTCGAGGGTTCACCCGACGGTGTATGAAAAACAACATATGGGGTCATATACGTGCCCTTTCTCCAAGGCATTCCTAATATTTTAAGGGATGGAATATGTCCACAGGCTGTAACCCCACACTGCTGTGAAAGTAACATCTGATTTCACATCATGAATAAACGTAATATCCATGCAATATTCCACTTCCTATGAATCTGTAGTAACAACCTTAGATTGCTAAAAAAAAAAAACGCATCATTTTCTGTGAACTGCTTAAACTTAAAAGAGAAAAGGATCACAATCTGCTTGGAAATACGGGCACACTCTAAATATAACTTGTTAAAGGTTTTCCAACTAAACACAGGGCAAACAAAGACTGAAACTATTCTGTTCTCTACAAAACATAAAAATAAGCACTTTTTAAAAATTTGAATATGGAAGTCTCCTGAAATCAGCCTCCCCGAAAGAAAGCAAAGTGCAGCTATGAGGTTCACAGATGGAGAACGCAAATTCATTTCACCCCGGACACCTGCTGTTGGGTGCCGTGTTGGCGCGCGCTATGGCCCAGGTAGCGGCCCTTGCTCAGCTCGGAAATGGCGGCGCTAACGTCTAACCGAGGCCGACCGCGACGGGGAGAGAGGGGCCAAAGACCAGGGATGAGACCGCAAACGGCACAGTCGGTACCTAGACATCACAGCCCGCGGACGCGCGTCCATGCTTTTCACGCAGTCCACCTTCCTCTCTGGGAAGCGCCAGCGACGGCAGGGATGCGCCTTTCGGAAGGAGGAAGGCAATGGCAGCAACGCCGGTGCCGTCGGGAAGGAAGGGAGACGGAACGGCCTGTGGCACCGCGGAGCGGCACTGCGGGGCCCAAAGCACCACGACGCGGGGCACTCCGATGACTGTAACGGGCCCAGGCCCTTGTCCTCGTCCATCTGTGACTAACCCACTCACAATGGTATCACCACGAGCTTCAGGACGTGGCTGGGAAGGAGGGCAGAGATGTCTCCGAAGCCAGCAAACGCATCGGAGGCGCTGGGTATCTGCCATTTCGGAGCGCCGCGGCGAACGCACCCACCTCAGCAGCAGGTTCACTGTCCGCGCGCGCAGCAGAAGCAACCACGGGAAAAATAAAACGAGATGGCTGCATCCTCCCCGCCTAATTCCCTCTGCGCCCAGGTATCTATCTGGGGTGCCCTGTGTAACTCGGCAGCCGGCACCGCACGGGAGCCCGCCCGGGGATGGCTCCTGTAGGGACCGCTGGGACCCTCCGCGCCGGCACCGAGGGCGAGCGGTCGCGGCCGTCCAGAGCTGCCCACGGGGGAGCCCCAGGCCGAGGCACCGGTATCTGGGCAGCTGCGGCGGGCAGGAGGCAGCAGAGGAGCCAGATTTGCTGCCAGGAACGGGCTGCTCCTCGCAGAGCAGGTCTGATCTCATGCCCTTCTTCTCCTATACAGAACTGCCCGAAAACACCTAAAAGTCTTTGCGATTCTACCCGTCCTGCCCAGGCAGGTTGACTGGCAGGACAATGAATCACTGTTCTCAATTAAAAACATTATCTGGGCTCAGTAATTATTTACAAGCCAATCGGAATATGGTTTTGTGATTATGACAACAATTTGTCAATGGATACAAATGATTCCAACGATTACGGTTTGGGAGAGGAAGAAACAACAAAAACTGCTGGGACTGCACAGAGTCTGCACGCAACCAGTGCAATTTTACTTACGCTCTTAGATGACTACAGCATAATCATAAAACAAGATCACAATTATAAGGAAAAGCCACAAACAATACAGAATTTCATTAGCACTTTATAATACTGCACACACACTATTACGTTGCCCCTTTTGAGAGAGTACAGAAGCATCAGGGCTATTCTAACACAGAAAAATGTGAAGCAGAATAAAAAAGAAGTGCTGAGATTTTGTGTTAAATTGGATTTTCTTGTCTCTTTCTGCAGTTTTTATCACTGAGATGACAAAACATTATCATTAGCAGTTTATAGCAAAAGTTAATATTTGCCCATCATTTTTTGTTTTCTCCAAACCACAAAGGTTGGAGTCTGTTATGTGCTCCCCTTATCTTGCTCTGTTACTTTAGAATCTAAGAGTGCACTGTGCACATTAATCTTTCATGGCAGAGTTCACTGAAGTTCTGCCAAAATTCAATAATTATGTTCCATCCAATGCAGCCATTTACTTATATCGTTGTTGGAATTTGGAACATATAGAGCAAAGTGCCCAGTTTATATGAATGAAATGCCTGTTAAAAAATAAAAACAAAACAAAACAACACAGCCTTGAGTCACTTCTAAAGTTTTAAAACTTGCAGTAAAGTCTATCAAGGAAAAAAATAAAAAGCAATCCTCATTGCAAACCCTGATGCTATCTTACCAAACTGAAAGTGTTCTATAATACGCTTAATTAAACTTATCATTAAAAGTGAAAATATCTTTTAAATGTTTGCAGAGCTTACTGAAATGTATAACAATAGGTACATTTATACTGCCTTACTAAAACATGCAATAGTAATGTCTCGTGGTCATTAGAAATGACAACTGTAAAGCAAAACTTCAAAACTTGAACGGAGAATAAATTGGTTTACTGCACTGAAATGGGAAACTGGGAGTTCAACAGCTCTATGGAGAAAAATCTGAGATAAAAAAAAAATACGGCTAAGTAAAACTTTATAAATTTTCTCTTTCATGAGAGTCTCACAAACAGATCGAAAAGTTAAAGCCCTCCAAGTAGGAAGATCAGAGGCACATTATTTCTGAGGGCTGCTAAAAATAAAAATAGCCTGCTAGAGAGTATTTAGTACATTTAACCTCGGGTAGTCTCAGGAAAAGTAACAAACCAGATCATTTATCAACTTAGCTGAAAGGAACCAAAACCATCTATCAGTTTGGGATTTAACAAGAGAATATAACAACAACATATTTTAAGCTTCATATTCAAATATTTATGGCCATATAACACTGATTTTTAAGAAATGTGACACCTTCATTTGTATATTCATAAAGGGTATTTATGAATTCTTGCCCTATTTTGCAAAGTTTGCAATAAAAAGCGAAATTTCTAATATTTTTAGTTTCTAAGCAAAACTCCCTAGTACCGCATATATTGAATTTTACACTTCAGGCATGCTATCTGGCAAAATTTGACTTCAGCTCTAGAAACTGCTTACAAAGTTTTTAGAGGATAACTTGCTGTGATTTATAATATAAACCTTCACCAACGAAAACAGAAATGAAAATCTCTTTAAGTACTGCACTAGCCTGTATTACAGTAAAATCTTCTAGGCAAAACTAGGAATACCACAGTAAAACCTTTTAAAGCTATAGTTTGGCAGCATCTAGATTTTTATTTTTAAAATTAATTGTACCTACTTTAATAACTCGGGAGAAATTATTTCCACACAGCCAAAAAAGAATTCATAACCATTTATTAAAATTCCACTGTAATGTTTTCTTTTGCACCCAGCATTGTCATGTTCTCTCAATTTTCTACATTAAAATAGGATTCAGCTGCAATATATTTTCCCTAGGAAAACTTCTAAAGATTTCCAGAAGCGTACTAAACCTTATCAGTTTTAGTTTATTTTTCCAACGCTCTTCATCTATTTTTTAAACAGTTTAATCTTGCCTGCTTTGCTTTATTACAAATAGTTGGTGCTATAAGTAAACTAGTAGGAGACTTGAGAGCACTGTAATTCAGCCCCCTGCAACACGACAGCGAGCAAACACTCCCACACAAGTTTTAGGAAAGCAGAAAGAGAGAAGCTTCGGTAAAACTTCTGAATTTTTTTTTCTCCCTCTATCTAGGTAGATCCTGCGTTATGCAGGATGAAAGAAACACGCACTGCCACGCACACGCACAATCACCTTGGTGGAAAACGCACGGTTTGACAGCAGACAGACAATACCTGCGAAGCCCATTTTAACTGCGGGAGCTACTGCAAAAGGGACGAAGGCTGGGGGAAGGGGGCAGAGGAAGGTGAGAAAAGGCTGTTTCGCATTGATAGCGCTTCTGAAGCATGGTATTACTTATAAACCAACAAGATACTCCGGAAGAAACGAGCAGCTCCACGGCTGGAACCCCAAGGGCTGATGTGCACATCATAAAAATACCTAAGAAATCCACTGTGCCCGTGCACGGAGCACGCAGGGAGCAGACCCGCGGTGCAGTATGCACCGTATGTAACCGGAGGTCCTTCGCTTCCAGTCGCTGGGCTGCTTTGCTAAGTAGAGATTAAATCCACAAAACATTCAAGAGCGCAATAATAACGCATTCACTTACAGTGCCATATTTGTTTAGGGGCTATCAGAGAGGAATAATCATCCATTTACTGCCCGGATGAGCTCCGCAAGTTTCGAAACTCTGCGAGCACCCGCAACGTGAACTTTCGCGGCTCCTCACGAATGTTTAGCCGCACTCCCTTTCCCCCCTTTTAACAACAAAGAGAGGAGCCAACTCGGGCTCCTGCTTTCACACATCAGACCCAGAACCGGATTTCAAGGAATCGGGACAAATCCACAGGCATCTCGGCAGATTTTGGATCGCGCGTCTCTCCCCGGAGTTGATCTAGGCATCTATTTTTAAACAGTCCTAGCAAAAGCGCTTCCCTCACACAATTCAAACAAAGAAACTTCTAGAAAACGCCGTTACTTACTGTTCACTCGGCATAATTTACTGAGATTAAAAGTTTAGAGATTCATCTGCTTTTTATCCACAAGTATTTTAAGTGACCCTTAGCACCGTATCCCGCCTAAATGTGACAATTAGGGCTGCTTTGGCATGTTGAAAAATATAAAGGTACCAACTCCGCTCATTATGCCTTAGCTCCCTTGAGCCCTGCTTTTTGGTGGCGCAAAAGCTGCGGAAATTTAGAATGATAATAGCAACAATTTGGTACATTAGGAAAAAACAGACACCCCCCCCTCCTCCTCTTTCACTTCTCCCCCGTCCCGAATGTTTCAGCCCTACTGTATAAAGTCATTTTGACATGCCTACACAACTGGTTGTGGCAGCTTTCAGACATGATTCCTAATCACAAAAAAATGCTTCAGGTTCTTTTAGAGAAAGCTTGCCGTTGGGAAGTTGATTTTGGCCAAGTGCCAAAATCATGTGCAAAAGGGGCCCTCATTACCAATTCATGGCAGCCTTCAGCGCTGACAAAAAATGTGACCCAACAGGCTAAAGCAACAACTAAAATTAAAAAGTATGAGACAAAGACAACTTACTTAATATTCCTTCCATCGCCACATTAAACTTTTCCGTAATTAAACCCTTGTTAGTTCAAAGCAGGTTTCAACTACTTTTAAATGATTGCACAGGCAGTCTGTAAAAGTTGAAAGCTTTTCTCTGTAAATTCTCCCCATCCAGTTCGCTTTTAAAAGCATTTTTGTCTGATAACAGAACTTTTTGCTGTACGTCCCTGCGAGAAATCCCTCTTAAAAAAGAAGCACCGTGCCCGTGCATACTGAAACTCTAAAACTAAGCAGATCATTACAGCATTTTGCAAGCATGAAAGCCATAGAGGAGCGCGGAGGGGGGAGGAGAGAAAGAGCTCGGCGCACGGGAGCAGCTATTTCTTAAAACTTTCTCGAAAAGATTATCAAAATGGTCATGCAAACATTAAGCGATCGCAATTAACAGAGCTCGCTGCGCAACTAGCCCATAAAAGCAGATTTGATACACAGCCTTACCTAGATGTCGTCTGGCTTTTCTGTGGATCAAAAAGTTTCCTGCCTAAGCACACAGATATTCTTTCACAAACCATAAAGGCCCCTTTTATTAATCCAGCACTGTAACAGCCTGCTTTCTGCACCACGTTGAGCGCGGGATGCGTCAGCTTTCAGCAGAAAAACAGGCTTAATACACAATTAGGGGCAGATTGTATAATAGTGGATTTATCTTAAGGAGTGAAAAGGCATTTTTTAAAAAGCAAAGAGGGTGCGGTCAGATGTTAGGCTATCCCTGAGAAAAGGGGCCTAGGCTGCACTAGTACCTAAATACTAGCAGAAGCTCACTGGGAAGGGAGCCAATGGAATGACTTTGTTTGACCCAGCTGCCAATCTCTCCTGAAGCAGTGCGCCAGACTAAACACTGACACTATTTTAACTCAAATCAGGCTGCAGCAGCTGTTTGCTTTCCGGCTCTCAGCTATGCACCATGGCCACGATGACTCTGCACAGCGCGTATGGGGACAGCACGGGCACCCCGGCTAAAATACGCTCCACGTTCGCATCGGTGGCGGAGGAGCAGTTTTTGCCTGTCCGTGCGTACATGTGCTGCTTCCATGATTTTATATATTTTTTTTTCCCTAAGCAACCCCCCTCCCTGGAGTGAGTAACGAGGAGATTTGAGTCCCGTCGAAAATTCGGCACTGCGAGAGGCAGGTGAAGGAGAGAAGTTTTGGTTTATGGCTAACATAGGCCAGAACAGATCGTGAAGGTGTGCATGTATGTGCCTCACCCAAACCCTATGGAAAACCTAAAATCACTGCTTTTCTTGTTCCTAGGGACTCGACAATTAGTCAGCATAAAAACAATTAACAAACATTCTCCCTCTCACCATCTCTGAACTGTAAAATCAATGCACACGTGTGTCTGCATACATATATATACGTATATAAGAATGCAGGCATTAAATATGTGCATACATGCACATATTTACATATGCATCCTGATCCTGATCTAAATTATACCAGTGCAAATTGCATTATAAGCAATGAACTTATTACAGATTAAAACTGAGAGTGGAACTTGATAGCAATTTACATATGAAAGTACTTGAGACTGATAAAAACATGTAAGCATCTCTTAGTAATAGGCACATGCCATACAGTTTGGCATGTCTTTTCTAATTCCAAAAAAGTCTACAGGAGATTTGCAGCAACAGAAACGAAGTACACAAACACGTTAAAATCCAGTGTTAACACATGTTAAAATCTAGCGGAGGCAGGCGATGTGTTAGACGTGCAGCACAGTCCAACACAGCACCTAGAGTTTTGCAGCATTTGCCCCTGACTCTGCCATGGTACTTAAGACAAAACTTTGTTTCTCTCCCCCCAGCATGGAGGCTTTCCGGCTTCTCCCCAAAACTGCAGTTCATGATAATTTCCCCCTTCAGCAAAAAATCAGAAAAAAATCCCCACCTAAGCCCACCTAAAGGCACAGAAAGGGAAACAAACCCTTTTCCTTATTCTATATCAATGCAAATGCCTTTATTTGGCATGGAGCAAGAGAAAGGGGAAGGTCTGGCTCCTGATACCTGAACACCTTCAGTGCAGGGTCTCGACGAGAAAGAAAACACAAAACCAAACCAGCCAACCCACCCAAACAGCAAAAGCTCAGTCTGTTGGTCTACTGTGAGGTACTGCATACCAGCTGATTCCCATGAGTCGCTCAACAGGCCACGCCAGCCAAAAACCAGTGGAAGTCACTGGCATTGCATCTCTGAGCAGCAGGGAAAGATTTCAGTAAGCTCAGAAATCACTACCTGCACCTCTCACTGGTCCTGAAATCTATTAATACTTCAACAGCTACAGAGCTAACGATGATCCTGGAAATTCCTGTTGCTACCTCACATAAGAACTGAAAGGGAAGATAGCTGCATTATTTGTGAAATACAGAGCCAGCACTTGCATTTACAAGGAAAAGGCACCAAAAGGCGTTTGCCTATACCTCACAAATCTGAAATCTTCGAAGGGCAGAGGACTGAGACAAAGCCAACTATTTTACAGCCTCTCTCTCTGACTATAAAGCACAGTAATCGCTTACTGTAGAAACGGGCCCCTCAAGGAGGCAGCGCCTCCCTAGCAAGCAGAGGAAGATGCCATGTGAATTCCCACCTCACGTTGCCCCATACGGGAAAGGCGAGAGCTAGGGAACGACACTAACAACACGGAAGGTACCACAGCTGGCAACGCTCAGAATTACAAGAGAAGAACAAAATAGAGGCTGGAGTGCAGCTCTGCCAGCACCCCGAGGCAGACAAGAAGGTAACGTGGCTAGACAAGGAAGGTGGCAGCTACATTTCAGAGTTACGGGACACAAGCAACGTTGCTCTCAGTGAAGCCAGCAAGGAACTTATCCACGGATAGCTGGATAAGATCAGGATGTGATAAACCATGGTGGAGAGGCACTTACACCCTGACATAAAAAAACACAAGGCTATTCATTTAAGGGGGCTGAACACACAAGGTTTTTAATCCAAATACATTATAATCAGCAGAAAGTTCCCACACTACCTCCTCCTTCTTCTTGGAAAGCTACGAAAACTTAATTCAAGCTCTCCTGCTTCTGTTTATGAGCGTTGGTCCTCAAAGCATCGTTTTGATTTGTAAGTTAAACGCTCTTGTCATAACTGCTCCAGGGTGGCTGCGGGAGAGGGAGGGAGGTGGTATCTGGCATTTCTTTCCCTTTTAATCAAAATTTGTCACCCTTGGGCAATGCACGAAGAAACACAGGGAAGCACCAGAATCAGTAACTAGTAGAGCTTGGCTGACAAACACAAATTTTTTTCTTTCTTAAAAAAAAAAAAAAAAAAAAAAAAAAAAAAAAGCTGTTTAAAATTCTCATTATTTTACATTAGCATTAGTACAGCTAAACATATTTATACCTTCAGCTGTAGGTAATCTTTGGCCGCTCATAAAAGGATTCTCTAACAGAAATAATACATTAATTCTTTTATTACCTGGATTTTTAGGCTGGAGAGCTGAATGTGAATGTGATTACACTGTGTATCAGTGTACACTGTGTACACTGTGATCACACCTTCTAAAATGTGTCGAATTCATTGGCCAATATTGATCAGATTTAAGATCAGAGGTTTCAGGTATATTTTCAAGAAACTCATCAACTTTGAGATCACATCAAATATAGCTCAAAAGAATATAGGAGAGTGATTTTTTCACCATTCCCATGAGCAAATATGCAAATAAATCTACAGAAGAAAGAGACCTTCTAACTGTCCTGTCATATTAGAAACTTCCATCAGGCCAAATATTGGTTTATATATCAAAGTCCAATTAGCCTCAAGAGACGAATACATAGTAAAGCACGCTTTGGTGGTCACAAAATCCCTCTGTTTTGTTGGGGAACTGATACACAGCATATCAGATATATCCTTCAAAGGCTTTTTTTTTCTTTTGCTTTTCTTTTGCTTTTTGGGTTAAACTATTTAAGTAGAATAACTTTTTTTCTGCCCTCATTTCTTCCCTCATTTCCTCCATCTTTAAAGTTCCATTACTTTAGGCCATCACTTTATGGCCAAATGTCTCCTCATTTTAAGTCGATTGCAAAACTCTAATTTGATTTCAAAAGCATCAGGATTTTACTGTGTTCAACCCCAAGTCACAAGCAAATTGCCAGAGGGGCCTAAAACATGATGCATTAGAGCACTGTGATGAGAGACAGGTGATTTATTGCATAGTTTCAGCTTCCACTTATGCATCAGACACTTCTTTAACAGTTGAAGGGCCAAACTTGCAAGTCATCTGTGCCCTTGTGGCATCTCAGACTCCCTGTTCTTACACCTGTTTGGATCTTTGCTCACCTGCTGAGCCTTCTTCTCTAAGAACTTGCTGCTAGTCTGGTGGAGGGGAGATGAAAAAATAAATTCAGCATAAAAACCTACCTGCATTAGGAATTTCAGATGCTTCAGGTTAGCAAGTTGAATTTCTAAAACTCATGGCCTGACTGACTTCAAACTGCTTTATTTCTCTGCCTGCTCCTTTCTCAGCACTTAATACATTCCAGAACATTCGTTTATTAATATGTTTATTTAATGTGTTTATTGTAAGCAGGAAGACAAAGGCAAACAAAAATTCTATGAATACATGCATACTTTCTATAAAAAGTGAGAAACTTAAATAAATTCAAGAGACAATCACCTATTCATGTTAAAATGGAACCCAGCTGTTAACTGCTGAGAAGAAACTTGTCTCAGAAACTTGACAGCATAAATATCTTTCATGAAGAATTTGCATAAACCTCTGAGTCAGCCAGTGTCTTCCATACCACTACGAGCAGTAGTGCATTAGACTCGTCTATGGTGTTTGGTTGGGAAAATCCGCTATTGCCGAGATCGACAGAGATCTCTTTCTTAAAGAATGGGATAGAACAGTGATTTTTGTAGCTATGGAATTAGTTTATTTCTGCCTCTAACATTAGTCTTACACAATCTCATCATCTCCAGATGCTCCTCTATGCTCATAAATCCACTAAAATGTTTATATTGTCCCAAGCAAAGGGGTGAATGCCTGCTGCGGATTGTTGCTCCGAGGCAGCCATAACTTACTATGTCTTTTCTGTAGCAAGATGCAGTGCTTTTGTGAAGTACGATCTACAGACATTTGCTCTTCCCATCACACCTCCCACATTTCCACAAGCCACAACATATTTATGCTTCAAGACATCTTCTGGAACAAATCAGTTTTGGTTTTGAATTAGAATACGGCGTGACATGAGACAGATATGGCCGGAGTTTCTCCTAAGAATAAATCTGTGTGCTTTTAGAACAGAGACCAAGCAAACATCAAGTTTGCATATACTCATTACTTATATGCCAAGGAAATAGCTACCATATGTATTAAAAAGTCTGCATCGAACTTAATTAGATTAGATATAATACCACTGGGCCCCCAAAGACCACCATCCAATCTTCCTCATTCCATCTGGTGGGACCAATTATCATGTTATTATACTGAGTAGGGCTGTGAATCTTTCAAGGAAGAGGGCCCTATTGTGTTTGCAAACAAAAAGGCAGCTCTTGCCTCAAACATCATCTTACTATTTCGTCAATCAAGCGCTGCCTTGGCTGGATCCCTTCCTCGAGCTCATGCACAAACTTCGCTCTCGCCTTCTCCCATCACCACACTCCCTCTCATATTTCTCACTACCAAGGGGAGATAGACGTTCCACTTTTTCTCTGTGGGTAAACACCTCCTATTGATTTACTCTCTATTACTTCTTCTGACAAGACGTAGGATGAAGAAAGACAAAAACGAGGAAAAGAAAATGATGAAGCATGATGAAGAATGTTGGCAATGTACCCCTCCAAATATTGAGCAAACATTAGCACCTGTTTCATACTTAGCACTAAATAAAAAAAAAATGAGATACACTTAAAATAAATAGTATTTAGAGTATTTATTAGATACTGGCAAGATGCTAGCAGTCTACTAATGAAGGTGATCTAGTGGTTAAAAGTGACTAGAAATCAGAATTCTTCGTGTCTATTTCTTGTGCTGATTCTAGCTCAGTGGGTGACCTGGAGTGTATTTTCTAACCTCTCTGCTTCAGATCTCAGCTGATATAAATTGACATAGCTCAGATGACACGTGACAGGACATGCTAAGTCAAACCTTTCATCCACCGCCCCCTAGATCCACTGAATGTGGAGCTGACAACATTCCTATTAGTTTTAAGTGATTAATATATCAATATTCATGCTACTAATTCTTGCTAAGTGTTTAGAGATCCATCACTGTAGCAATGGAGGAAGAATCAAAGCATTTCATCATAAATTAATCTAAACCAAAGTACAATTTCTGATTGCCTGTAAAGTTCATCTACGGTAGAAATAAATATATAAATAAGTCTCTACTGAATACCTAAAATAAATTTGTGGCTGGTTTAAGTGCTGTTTTTATGTAAATTGGAGAGACAGAGCATCCAATTCAGTTTTCCAGTGCTTGCTTCACAAAGATAGTCCTAAGCACTAATGTCTAGAGTTTCAAGCTACCTGCTTCACTGCAAAGCTTAAATAACCAATCACTCTGCCAATGTATATGCCTTTAAGTCAGCGCTGTGTTGACTCTTTAAATATTTTCACTTTTTAATATAAACTTTTCAGACAAAACCCCCTCTTAGAGAACAAGGGCCCTACACAAGCAAAACGGACAGCAGTTACCACTTTCTGTTTTCTCAGTCTCACCTGTTCAAGTACAGCTGACACAGCACAGATGTGAGCACTACTCTGGGCTGAGGGCAGAGCCTGTTTACCAACCTCTTCACGACTTAGAGATGAAATTGCCTCACTTGGGGACCAGGCTGGTATTCGCTGTGAGGGTGAAGCAGAAAGGTCCCCCAGTAATACCAGGAGACTAAAGGTCTGTTCGAGGTTCTGGAGGAGAAAAGGAGGCAGGCGGGATTTGCCTTTGGTATTGGAGACGACGACGTCCTGCTCCGCAGGCAGGCGCTTCGACGTGACCAAAACCAGGCCTGGCGCTACGGGACAAGTTCTGCCGACCTGAGCACACACTGCACCAAAAGGGCTGCGTTTCCAAACTGTAACAGCAGAAAGTTTGAGAATGAAGCCCTTTATTTGCATATTATAAACCCATCTATAAACTGCCTGTAGACAAAACATAGCACATATCTGAACCAAAGTAAACAGTGGTATTCTCCTTGCAAAACAGGTCTGCCGGAGTTCCCTTCATTCACATCCAATACAAGACCAAACAGACTGGCCTTTTATATCCTATATTCTTTGCCAATCAAACAGGTACCTAAACAAAGAGTCAGTGGAAAATAAACTTTAATTATTAACTGTTATTACTGCAAAAATATGACGGCCCAAGAGTTAGTCTGTTGCCTGTGTTGCATGGTTTTGCTTAGAGGTCTGTAATAAAGAGGAGTGAATCTTACAAAGACACACAGTAGATGAAACTAATATATTTGAACTGTTTTGTAACTAGAACAGAAATGCTCTGCTAGGAACATACTTAATCAGATTTTTACTGTTCTACATTGTGTTTTGATGTTCTAAGTTTTCACGACTGCCAAAAGCAATGGAAGGTTCTGTAAATAGACTAAATTATATAGGTTGTATTCAATACTTTTCAGTTATTCATACAAATATATTAAGCTGTCACACCGTATACAACCTACCTGCTGTCTTTTTGATAAAATATCCCCTTATGTCTAAAACAAACTTTGATTCCAGCTCAGCTGCATTTTATTAGTTATTTTAGACTGCACTTTACTGTCACTGGAGAAGTTTCAAATTTAATCTGAGGCACCCTCTGGGTCCCAGATGAAAAAGTAGCAGTTATGAACAATAATTTTTAGTTACTGTAACATCATCACAAGTTGGTTTACATTTACACTATATGAGGTTCATTTACCATTCTTACCTGAAACCCAGAAAACTGGAGAAAGCCTCGTGCAAGAGAAAAGCAGAAACTTTCTTCAGGTTTTGAGTATTGCCTGTCACATCTGCTTGATGTTTCTATAAATATTAGAGATTTCTGTGCAAGTGCTGATGGAGAACACACGCTTATTAGCTTACAGGCTCAGAAGTAATTGAGTATCATGAACAAGCAAGCCTACAGATTTTGCTTGTTCCCCCATATACATTTTTAATAGAGAATCCTGGCATGCAACGTTCAATAAAACATTGCAAAGTTTAAAGACAGCACCATATCTGAGGAATGGGATCATCAAAATTCAGTATATGCCAAAACTTCCTCCAGCACACTGCTCTTTAAAAGGGAGTAAACAGAAGAGAGCATGGATGGCAGTCCTGGATCACTTTAAATTCACCTGCAGTCTACTTCATTGTGGAAAATAAAGGGATCTCCAGGTGGATGTGGTTTCTAAATATGCTTAGTGCATTTACTAAATGCTAATTCAAACCCGTGACAAGTCTAGCACAAAGTTTTGGACAGCAAGCTGCCCCATCCTCACTGCTGTTTTAAAAACCTAAGTATTCCTTGCTCTCCTGATGGAAATGCAGGCAGGAACAGAGCCAGAAGGAAGAATAAGGAGGCAGAAGGCAACAAAACTGCTTTCTGGACTGCACACAGAATATTCAGTTTTCTATCTCTGTTTGGAAAGGAAGTGTCCACAGTTTTTTGAAAAGGAGGGTTTGAGTCTTTGTAGTTTGAATGTGAAGAGGCGGAAAGGAAATGTAATAATACTTTATCTTACATCATTTGATATAAAGGGCTGCGGCAATCTGGTATCAAACACTGACACAGCGCTCATGGTTAGAGAAGAAACTGAGGTGGTGGAGTGGAACCAAAATGATACAGCACAGATGGGTGAGAACTCTGGTTACACTAACAGCCTGGGAAAATAGGAAAAATAAAAGGTGATGGATTACATGGCATAAAAAGAAGAGAAAAGGAATGGGACTGTCTTGCCTTATACATCCAGCCTGTAACCATATGGCAGGGCAAGCAGAACCTTAAATACTCCGCTACTTTAAGTTCTGTTGTTGGACAGAACTAATGATGGGCATTCAATATGTTCCCGAGCCCATGAAAGAAACCCACTTGGAAAATTACAGAAAGGTTTTTCCAGTAAAAGGCACCTGCCAACTAACAGCATCAGTCATGTCACCGGAGATTCACAAATCTTGTCACATTTTGGAACCTTTTCCGGTGTATTATACCAGGAGAGCTGGTGACCACACAAGTGATTTTGGTGTTCTTATAAACAAAGTGTCTTCAAATATAAAGCAGAAATATGTCTTTGAGTGCAAAATCTGTTCCTTCTTAGTTTCGCTGCACTAGCACAAATGCCATATGATGTTTTACATGCAAAAAGATCCTCAATTGTATCTTATAAAAATTCCGAATAAGCTACTGAATACACACAACTCATCACAGGATTAATGATTCAAACATTACAAAAAAAAAAAAAAAAAAAAAGGACAAAAATAGAAAGTGTTTATTTTTATTTAGAATCTGTGTTAATTTGAAATATGTCTCTTTACTCAGGTCCAACTCAGAGATGCTAAAGACTTCTGTCATGTGGAACTGTGGGATATAAGAGAATTTAGCACCTTGCAGAAAGCTTTCTATCTGTTAGAAAACTGCATCTGATACTCTTCTAGAGTAAATTTCCACAAAAATGAGGCTTTGACATTTTATACCAGCTGCGGATCAGCTCCTATACATCTTCCTTACAACCTGTCCAATCCTACAGAGTAGTATTGTATAACACTAGTGGCATGTTCTACCACAAGAGTAAAAATCAAATAGTGAACAAACAAAAACATAGTGCCCTTTCCATGAAATTCTTGTAAATAAGTTTCTAATAACTCTAATACTTCTAATTTTAATTTCAATTAAAATCTGAGAGAAAAACATTTCTAGAGCACATAAGTATAAATTCTGTACTGCACTACTGAAAAGAATCAGCCCATGTTAAGGCTTGTACCATAATTTCAGGCAGAGGAGAAAAATGGCCAATATGTTGCCTAGCATCAGAGATGGCGAGTCTAAGATCCTGAGTATTATATAAAAGCAGGGAGGCAACAAAAGCAACACACTGTGGAATTTAAATACTAGTGCAGAAATAAAACACTGCAAAAAATTAAAGATGTTGCTTAGCCATACCTTAATTAGCAGTAGTCATGCTTTTTAGAAAAAAATCTGATAAGAAAGTTATCTGCTCAAAAAAAAGAGTTAAGCAACCCTGCTTGTCCCAGTAGTCACTATAGGACTAAGGAGTCTGCAATTTTCAAGGTGATTTGCAATTTTCATTAATTTGTTGAAGGTTTTGTAGCTCAATAATGAGACGCTTTCATCAGTTATTAGTGAATTAGAGCTGTTTGCAGCTTTCATTCAAACACAGTAAATACAAATGCAAATGTGCACATGATTTTCTATTATCATTTCCAGAGGGTGAAAGAAGGCAAATGATCTTCAGGAAAATAGGGATGCTTATCGTTATTTGTCTAAAATTGGTTAACAGCCCCATGCTGCTGAGAGTGAACTGAGAGTGGCTGATAAACGCCAATATTTGGATTATGAGGAACTTCCAAATGGTCATTTGGCACGGGGACGCTGGCTTTCCATACTGAAAACCGAGATACATAAGTCATCCTATTAGCAGTTTTTTGTTCACCTTTAAAAAGCACAATTCCTGGGCAGTCATAAAGATAGGCTTTTATTTCTTCATCGGATTCTTGCTTATGCATAGAACGAAATTTTGTTGAAATTTAGGATCCATGTTCATTCTGGTCACTTAAAAGAAAACCTTGCAGAAGTCTGGAGTCTACGTGTGTATTGGAAAGTTCTGGTAAATGGATCAAAGTGAAGTCTGTAAAAGAAAAACTTATTTACCCACTTAGGGGTCCGACAGTGTGAGTGAACACTTAGAATAGTCCACAGAGTGACTAGAGTGAAATAGCCTCCTAAATGCTGTTGAAGCCAATTTAAAAATCAATGCAACTAAAATTTCATGTCAGTGAAATCCCAGTCTGTCAAAGTATCTTCCAAAGCATCTTCGAGCACAGACATATTATTATAAATCTGATCCAAACAGCAATAAACTGAATGGCTGTCAGTTAACAAGATTATCTCTTCCTTCAAAACTGACTTGCTAATTAAAATCAAGACAAACATTTAAATAAAAGTTGGACAACAGAGAGATTTTACTCAACAGCCACTTGATGGCAGCGTCAGGTATAAAAAGATTAGATTCTGAAGTTTAAAACTTAAAAAACTCAATAATTATGAAAAGCCAACACAAATGACATCTTGATTACTGGAGAATATTACCCACTTAATAGAACCTTCCGTAATGATATTTTGAAGGTCAGCAACTCAATCAATAAGTGAACCCATAACAATTATGAATTTTAAACTTCAAAAATGTTGCCATAAAGGTTATTCCTTCAAAATCAATATATGAAACATTTTTTAATAACTGTTATGAATTGGATGGTCATTCATCCTAGCATGTACCTTGCCAATGATAATTCATGGTTAATTTCTTTGAAAAGAAACAACACAAAACTCCCCAAGGATTTACTAAAAAAAAGAGTTCATAGACTGATTTAATAAAAATACACGACACTGGGGCTACCAGCATGAGAACATTTCTGTAGTGTATAAATACGAGAGTGGTTTTATACTTCCTGCCAGTGGGATCATCCATGTTCTTTAGTCACCGAGCTCAGCCAAATAAACTGAGGAGGGAAAGAAGTTTACAGAAGGGCATGGGTCAAGCGGAAAAGCTGCCTTCCTGCTCCCCCCTTTCCTAATTCACCTTTGCGCTGTGCTCTGCAAGCACACAGCCTAACTACTTGCGCTCAACAACCAAAAGAGCCAAATCACCGGGGTTTAACTTAATGACCAGTTAGGATCTACTTTTGCATCCCAGGGCATTTGCATACGGCCAAACCCAATATTGGACAGTTTTATACTGGTTTGCTGAACAGCTCATAAGCAACATGTCATGGGGCTCAGTGAATTAAGAGCCCTGGGTAACAGCATGCTGCAAACACGCAAGTGCAGAACAGCAGCAGCCACATGTGGGAGGATCCACATCCTACCCTCAGCTGGCCACAAAACACTTGTAACCAGCAATGTAAATCAAACAGATATATAGGTGGATAAAAGACAACTTTGCTACTGCAGACGTTTAACACCAGGACGACTCCTTAAGGCTAAAATCTCTCTTTGTCTGATTTATGAGTGGAACTTCCATTATCACCAATAGTTGTTCAACACGCTGAATATAATAGAAACTAAGCCTTTATATCATAAAACAAACAAAAAAAATCAATGTTCATAAATATCTTTTTGAATTATAGAAACACCAAATAACACTCAGAGTTAATATCAAATTATTTCTCACAAAACTGTCTTTCTTAAAATTTGGGGAGAAGGAAAAATAACCCCAAAGACAAAAGTATTCCAGGCACTAAAACTTCAATATTCACTTTCTGCCCAAAGGTGATTTTTTTAGTCAGGTTTTTAAATGTCTTCAAGTAAGGAAGCTCATAAGCTTATATATGTGTAGATATATATAAAAGTGTATGTATGCATAAGTATGTATATGTATATTATATATTCATGTCTAAATACACACACACACACACATATACGTATATAAATAAAGGTGTATATATTTGGAATATATGTTTTAAAATAAGGAAGTTTATAATAGAAGCTTATTAAACAGCCCACCAGATACAGCATCATAGACTGAAGCAATATTTCACATGGGAAACTATTCAATTTTTCACTTCATATGCAGTCATATGGCTGCATATGGATGTCTAGGCTGTGCCTGAAATTTCAAGTTAGATAAGCGTTTTGGGAAGTATTTCCTGATCTTCCTCCATCAGAGTTACTGGCCCTGAAAATAATAAAAACATTAAAAAAAAGATAAAAGGGAAGAAAGAAAAAAGAAAGAAATAAAATAAGAAAACAAAAGAAAAAATCTTAAGTCAGGAACTGGAAGAATATAACACACTTTTCAATTCATCTCTTTTCCATTACTAAAGAGTTCTGGGATCATTCACCCCAAAGTATCCTGAAAAACTACTTCCAGGTCTCATGTAACCCCTATATATTTAAGTGTGATTTTCTAGAATTTTATTGATGTTATAAGCTCTCTCAGTGTTTATGGCTTAAAAATAAATATAATTGTTTTATTTTATACCTAACAATAAACAGTTTGCTGTAAGTGGGCTTGGGGGATGAAAAGATCAGGGAGGAAACTGTAAAGAGGAAAAGCAAGTTGTATCTGTTTGGCTATTTGTTTTGCTTGTGTAATTTATTCGTGGTGAGTCACAAAGCTAAAAAGTGCCACATTAGAACTATCTTCCTTAATAGCTCAGAGAGTCATCAAACATTATGGCAAATGGTGGTTGAACTTTGGCAACCAGATTATGCATTTTGGTGGAGGTTATCCAACAGGGGAGTTAAAAATATTTCAGAGAAGAGACAGAAGGTTCTGCAGGTGCAGAAACAGGATTCTTGCTAAAGGGAGCCCTGCAGAGAGAAGCGTGCACTGGGAGAGCGAGCAAGGTACCAGGATATATGAAACAAGATGGGGCACCCAAGTAAGACTCAATATGAACATTGGCTCCCATGGTGAACAAGCTTATGAATGAGGAGCATGAGCGCTAAAGTGCCTGTTTTTACAAAAAGCTCTTTTCTGACAATAACCAAATTCCATGTTCTGTAAGGTCTGGACAAATCTTTTTCTAACCTAACCAGCTATCATTAATTACACTTCATTCATTTAAACTGACACTAAGAAATGACCTTAAGAAATATGTCAGTGGAATAAAGGTAAGATGCTTGCACACATTATTTTAGTTTTGAAGCTTCACTGTTGTTCTCCTCTTGGCTTGCTATGCACTTAATATTTCATACTTAACCAAACTTGGATTCTCACATACAATCAATTTCTTTGTTTTCTAGAGAGAATTGATGAGCAACGATAGCTAATGTTACAAGTGCTTTAGATATGTCTTCTTACTATTGTTTCTATTTACTTATCTTTTTTCTTTGTCTGTTCCTTAAGGAACTCTCTCCTCTTCATCACTGTGAATTCCCTAGTAATTAAGCTGGACATTTTTATGCCAAAAAAAAAGTATAAAAGGGAACTGCACATGTAATTTCATAAGAATATACACAAATCATGTCCTATTTTGCTTATCTACTTATCAATGCATATGCACAGTACTAGAAAATATTCCTATTGTTACTGGTAACAGATGGGGAAAAGCACAAAATATAGTAAAGTGAAGTTCACAGTTTTGCCAATTATAGGTGAACTAGATCTTTAACAGATGCATGGAAGAGTATTTAAAGTTAGCAAGGCTACTCCATCCAACTTTTTAATGTTAAAAATTGATCTAATTTCCAGATTCAGCTACCAATTATAATACTTTTTCCCTCTTCCTAACTTGACGCTGAAGAAACACAAGTATTAAATTACATTAAATACATTCATTCTAATACATGTTTAGCAGACATTTTTTTCTTCTGCTTGCTAATGAACTCCCCAGGCCTGGCTTTCCAACAGCAAGCTGCTGCTGCTGCCCTTGCTCCGGGCTGTTCTTTCGCAGGGTATTTCACCGTGTCTTTGTAAGCACAGGAAGGAAACCTGTAGTGTAGTTGGTGTCAGTGATTGTTGAGTTCAAATTTGGTAACATTCAGCTTCTTCTCTCTGTGATCTGATACAATATGTGTGGAAAATAAATTCGTTACTCATCAACAACAACAACAAATTAAAGGATAGACACATTTCAATGTAAATAGGAAAACTGTCCTATGTATATTCTTTACTCCAAGTCTACTTAACTCACTTCTTTTACTGAAGATCTAAATTTACAAGGATTTTTAAGGAAAGTGATCATCCCTAAGGAGAAAATAAAGTACTTCCAGGGACTAAAAATTATAGCAGACTCATTTTTTGTTTGTTGGATTGCTTTTAATCTTCCTTTTACAAATATATATTGACTCAGAAATGAACTAAACCCAGAGTACTTGTTGGTATCATTGCTGAAGTTATCTGGTGATACATGCAGGAGATATACTACTTCAATGGAAAAGAAAGACAGCAGGACTGGGCCTACAGTAGCGGGGGAAAAAAGAAGCCTTTTCTAGAATATGGTACAACTTTTTTGGTTTGAATTACTTAGAGCTCGGGACTTACAAACTGGCTTCCCAACACTTTTAAGTAAGACTTTGATGCAGCACAATACTTTAGCACATTCCTTAAAGCATGTGAGTAGTCCAATCAAGAATCATTCAAAAGCCATTGTAAAGACATTTGAACACTATATGAAAATATCCTGCTAAAAAATTAATGCTCTTATGTTTTTTCAGTTGCTATGTCTGATATTTCTTTACTTCGCTTAAGCAATATTATACCAAGCTTTTACAAAATGCCAAATATTTTTTATAGAGCAAAAGCAAAATTCTAAGCATAACAACAGAGATGAAAATGGAAGGGTAACCTACAACCGTCTGTAAGGAAAAAGCGTCAGAACGTGTCTTTCCATCTGTTGAGTTTACTGCTATTTTTAATTATACATCGATGATGATGTTCAAACTAGTCCTTACAGTAAACTGCAATAAGCACTGCAGTGTTCATCAACACTCCAACACAACCCTAACTGGTTCCATACCAGGCTGATATCTACTTTTTTCACTTTATAAATAAGCAGACTGTTTTATTCAACGGGTTAGTCAAATATTTTTTCAGACAAGTTTTTCATTTTAAAGATAGTAATATATGAAGAAACACAGGACCACTTCGATGTTAGCAGCAGGCTAATAGTTATTGCAACTCAGATGATGTTCAGAACGACACCAACATTTCTGCTTCTAAAAATGCTGAAGCTAATCACAGCAGAAATCATACAGCCACCTGGGTTGGATGGGAAAGTTTGGCCATGACATCCACAAGGTATGTGTTTCAGCAGTGACAAATGAAAACTTTCAAGCAGCTGTGATGTTTTCAAGTAGGGGGAAAGCTGATAAAAATCACAGGAGGTGAAAAGGAGATCTCTTTCACAATGTACACTTGGGTTAGAAACTGAGATGGACAGAAACAAGGTTTTGGTATGAAAGCAGAGGAAATGACCAGAGAATAGCAGACCTCAAATAGCAGGAAAAAAAGAAAAATCCTTGTTGTTAATGAGGAATATTGGATGACATAAAAATTTCTTTCTAGAGGTTAATGTATAATAATTTTCCTGTGTTTCACTACTTTTCATCAATCTTCCTGTCTTTGCAGTAAGCTCTCTTTACAGGTAAATCCACTTCTCCCTGAAATTAAAACAAAACATCCTTATGGGAGTGCCTACTTTTGGGAGAATGGTCAGCAAGGACAGTTCAGCAAGCAAGAAATTTGCCCCCAGGACACAGAAATCAGGTGCCTGGTGGCCAGTTCTGATCTGGGTTCTAATCCAAACCCATGCACACTCAAAAATAATTTAACAGAACCTCTACAACATATACTGTATCTCGGGGTAGACATCTTCATACAAAGAAGGATTACTCTGGTGGAGCATATTAGGAGAGAAGAAGCAAAGCTCTTGCAATTGAGATTAAAGCATATTGGAAAAGAAGGACAAACTCTGATGCTCCTCACGCTTTATGGATTTCAAAGAGTAGCTCCCCAGAACACTTGGCAAGCTACTGAACATAACGGATGAAGGAAAACCAAAGGATGCCCTCCGAAGACTGAGCCTACTAGTGCCCTCCATCCACTTTGGGGTACTCCAGCATTGGGACCAGAATAAAACCAGTCTGAAGGAAAACTCCCTCCTGCACATGCACACAGTGGGGACGCTGGTCCTCAGCACCAGCTGTTTCACTCTTCAGATCTGCTCCTAGCTCCCCACTGCTTGCTAATGTAGATGTTTCCAAACAGTATTTATTTGGAGACTGAAGCAAGGCTACATATGGAGAATTTCACCTTTGACAAGTACTAACTTCATTTACATTAACACCTGTCTAGACTGTTTTCCTAAGTATAAACATAAAAATCTCCTTAGAGTATTTGGGCCCTTCTTACTTAATTAACCATATGTGACGTAAAGTGATACAACCCAGTTAAAGGTATGTCATTGTTGATAGGATCAATTACAGGCAGACATAAGTATTCATTGCTTACACCATCTGTGCTGTACCCCTAAGTGCAGAACCTCGTCAGTGAAAGTATACACAGAGTAACTGTATTCACTTTCATTAAAAAACACCAATCTGTTTTGTCAGCTCCAGACATTTTCTGTTAAAAAGTTGCAATAACATAATGCACATTCACCTTCTCCTTCCACCATGCTGTGGCTAGTGCCATGGATTTGAAGGGTTCTGAACAATTTTTGAGAATATTTTGCATCATGGGTGATTCTTCTTCTTATTATTATTATTTTCTTATTATTATTCTTAAGTATTGGCAACTGTACCACAGTCTTGCAAAACTCCAGGTATATGCCAGCCTGGAAATCATTGTGAATACGGTATAGAACTAGCCCTTGTCAGCTCTGGTCAAAGCATTTCACAAGGTTTATTTCTCATTGCTGTTCCTAATTTCAGTATTATAGGATCTGATCATATAAAGTTTGAGGAAAAAAACACAACTGGAATGCATGCCTTGGAAAGCTTCAGTTGCCATGTAGGTTTGCCTACAGCCAAATACAAGTAGAAGTACCACAACCAACTTAATCCCTTTAATCTTGGCTTCAGTGATAACTTATGGCTAGACTAAACAGATACTCCTTTTAGGAAGTACATGAACAACTTAATGAATGAGTTCTATATATAAAGAAACTATAAGGAGATATGTTCATATCTCTGTAGCTTGAATGAGTCATTATTACCAGACTCCCATCACTCTTGCCATTATTTTTATTTTAAAACATAATTATATGACAGGTAAAATAGTTGTTGGATGGTAGAGGAACTACTTTTAAAGGAGTGTTCTGGAGCATGGAGAAAAGCTATAGAGCTATAGAGCTCTGTACATTTAGTACCATAGAGTAAAATTTCTAAATATAGGCTGAATTGCAGTTTACATTTTTGCTCAGAATTGAGGGAACATGGTGATGAGATATGCTTCTCATCATGTTCCTTCAAAAGACCACATATTCAAGGAAAATTGAGAATCATTTTTTCTCATGTGAAATGATGACAGCTGAAGACTTCAATCATCTTTAATCCAGGTCACATAAGAAAGCAGGCTGCGCACATCTAAGCACATTTTCTTCTTGCAGAAGAGACTGGAGGCCATACTGAAGGATTCTCACAAGTAAAAAAGCAAGAAGGGACAAATAAGATGCATTTTTATTGCTATTGTTTGCATACTGTCTTTCTATATCTGTGTTTAATTTGGAAGAGATTTAGAGGCACACCCGTGTGGGAAGAGCAATAAAAGCCCCTTTTGGCAGATGGGGACTTTTTGTTTTGTTTACTTTAAAGGCAGTCTATAGACTTGGTCCCCAATACTGTTTCACAGTACTGATTACTGACTCTTTCATGAAATGGTCTAATAGAAGTTAAATTACGACAGGGACCTTAAATATGTAAATTAGAAAATGGGGACTGTTAAAACAATGAAACAAAGATTTATGGTTAGCATGCCTGTTTCCCTAGTGTTCGAAAGAGCTGCAAGAAAATCATGCTTCAGAGTGCTGGAAAATACGTATAAAGGGGAAAGATTTACTTGAAATCTAGGGCATACTTCTTAGAATATTTTTTCTGGTGGTTTATAATACATTTGCAAATGAAAGGCAGCTTTTTTAAAGCAGCTTTTAATAATAATGATAAAAAAATGTTTTTATGTAGAAAACTCCTCCACCCTACCCATTGGACTACACAGGAAATGTTTTCTGAATCTCTAATTCAAAAATGAAAGTACCTGCTACTCTTTTTTTTTTTTCAAACTGTACTAGAAATAAAAAAGGGCAATCATGAAAACGTGAATTCAATTACAAATAATTATCAAACTCTCATATAATTTTCAATATTTTGTTAAAGTCTACTGAAAAAACAGAAACTCCCAAGTCTACAAAGCTTCAGACAAGCCTGAAACACTCTTTTCCTTCGGTCTCCTTATTTAAAACCTCAAAGTCTGATTTACTTTTCTCTTGTAACGAAGATTAACTTTAGCATGTCCTATTAGACTGTAGAAATCTGACTTCCACATTAATTGCTGATAAATGCACCTTTGAAGAAGAACAATTTTTGAAATCTCACCTGGAGGACAAGGTTAAAGTAAACTACGTACCAAGGTTTGCTAAATTCCAAAGCTGAACAACAGTTAAAAAGACATTATGAAGCTGTCAGAGTTGGCACGTTCAAAACCCAATATAGAACCAAACAGCTTGTTTCATTTTTGAAGCCAAAAAGTTATGTAACAATAAAATTGTTTGTTTTAGAAAACCATTCTCTGTACCCTTTTATAGTTGTCTCAAGAGAGAGACGTTTTCATATATTAGATGAAAGTTGAATGCGTCTGAAAGTAAAGGATTACCTATTGCACAGTACTCACATACATTACATAACATTATATGATATTTTATTATAGTCTATGAGGAAATACATACATTTACCACAGGGTTCAGAAATGCACATTTTACTAGAAAGCACACTTGTTATTTAACTGCACCTGTTCTTGCTCTGAAGTGTCTGGAATGAAGGCTTGCAGATCAGGTATCTGGTTCAAGCACTGCATACCAGAGATGGCTGTGCAGCCATCGGGGAGGAGGATGACGACAACATCATCAGATAAAGGCCCCGTAAGGTAACAGTGTCTGCCACACAGCAGGTCTCATCACACTGCCCCAGTCCTTCCCTCTCTCCTCACTGTGCCCAGGCTAACTGGTATGGGATGCAGCAGCAGAAGTAATTCTGCCTGGTTGGTCTAGAAAACAAACAACATCCACAAGGAAAACTAGAATTACACAGCTGCTTTTCAGGCAGTAACACCTCTTCCTAGGCTATGCAACTGAAGAGCTATTCGGTGTTCTGTGTGATCCTTCCCTAAACTTCATATACAGCACAGAGACCTTTTAATAACCATTACTTACAAAAAGTTAGTGTTTCAAGTGAAACTAATTATCACCATTATCCGTAATGATCACCCTTCAGGTGAAATTGCCCCAGGAATCTTTACAATAATTATGCCTTAATATTTTAGAGAGGCCCAAGATGAATTTAAAGTGGATTCAGGTGTTCACCTAACAGATAAACAATGCGTTTTGTGCAGATAATAAAGGCGTGGCACAGAAAACCTAAAGCTGTTATCTATTCTCTAAAACAATAAAAACTTGTCTACATTTTACAGCTTTCCATGGGAAAGTTAAGTAGTTCTGCCTGTTTCATCATGTGTAATATTACACTTTCTTCTCTTGCAGAAATACTAACTTCAGGCGAATATTGTCAGGAACACAAAAATATCACGATCTAGATTTGGGAAACTTCCTTCAGATTCTATGTATGAACACCTGAATTAATCTTTTACTCAAAAAAAACCCAAACAAACCATCAAAACAGCACACACTGGTGCAATCCATCCAGAAAAGAATTGTCCAAGTAAATGACTACAGTTGTTGCAGACTAGTTACAACACTGTGAAATTAGTTATCTAGTAAGCTATACTGATACAATCAACACAACAAACAAACACAAAAATAGGTCCCCGCACCTAGGGTGCAGCTTTGAACTGGGAAATGTAGATAAGATTCCCCATCCAGCCCACACTGCTTTATCCATCATGAGCAAACCCTGGGCCACAGATCCACAAAAACAGCTAGGCACCAAACTCTTCTTCGATGGAACTAAGTAACCCTGTCCTACAGAAGTGCCAAAGCAGAAAAGAGCACACACAGCAGGCACTCCCACCACCCTCTCTCACCCCATGAGCCAAAAGGAGCTGAGCAGGAGGCTGAAGCTAATGGGACATACACATATGGGGGTCCATACAGGCGGGTTATTACCAGACAGCTCCTGCCTGTAGTGTGGAATAGGAGTAGCCCATGGTGGCCTTGGCTGTCCCGTGCCTGTTACAAGAGCCCGGCAGGACGGAGCACAGAGCACAACCCTCCAGGATGCAGCTGGCTGGTGCAAATAGGAGATGGTGTCCCTGCACCGTGACACGGCGAGTTTGAAGTGTTTCACACACAACCGACGTCTCACGTTGACTCCTCAAAGTCTGCAATGTCTCGTCAACACCATCTTTACGCTACTGCGCTTAGCGAGCCAACCTCCCCACGATTGCTGAGCTCAGAGACCATCCTGGCCGGCACTGCCTCCTGATGTAAACATACTTACACAAACCAAACGGACGTGAGAGAAGCGTTTTCTTGGCCCTAGCTTCTTCAGTTACTTTCTGCACAGTCACACGAGGATACGTACGTGAATTGACTCCAGCCATTTCTGCAATACTCTATTAATAATCCATTTAAAAGTACAGAACTCAAAAACAGTGATGAGGTAGATGAGTGTTATTTGCTTTCCTACAGTGGAATTTCATACTTTTTTTAGATGCTAAGAATGGATTGGATACCAAAAAGTTACAATGAAATACGAAATTACAAGAATACACAGCTATTACAAGAATAGGAATAGGAATTCTTGCATATATATTGTTTATCTTTGTTTAACAGAAACAGCACAGATTCAGTTCAGTTCAGATACACAGTTCAGTATTGGTGTATCAGTCTCGGCTTCAAAGTTTTCAAATATAGTTAAATAAAACCAAATGCAGTTAAGTGAATGTGAATTGATTTGTTAAAAAAAAAAAAGAAAGAAAAAAGACTGAATTCTTGTGCTTTTTGTGGTTATCTGGAATGCACTTGCAATAACTGAAGCCAACAGAGCTCAGATTTGGAAACTGAGTTTTGCTGGAAATGGAGAAGCAGCTCTTCTCTAACATTTACACTGACATCTTCTAGAAAAAGAGTAATTTTTTGTACTTCATTTGAAAGGGTTGAATAAACGTCAGTATTAGGCAGCTTTCCCACTCCAGCCAGGACTGCCTACCTACATGAAAACACAAAATGAGCACTGCTACTCACCTGCCCTGTTCTAGTAGAACAGCATCTACTCTTCAAGGAGATAGTTTTACTCAAATTACCTTGCCAAGTCTTCCGAAAAATAAAGAGGTGAGTTTTTAATCAGTGTAAATACTTCTTAGCTTATGAAACAAATATTGATTAATCCGTTTTTGTTAGATGTCTCCCAAACCCTACTTGGCTTCCAAGCAGATCAATCCAAAATGAACTAGATGTCACTTACAATGGTGAAAAAGCAAACATACACAACACTTCATCTCTGTAGAATATACAGGCAGACAGCCACCTGGCAACTCACTCACTCATGCACCCATACCACCTCATTCTTTTTAATAGTTTGGAAATAGCATTCTTTTTTTTTTCTCAAATCACTTCCACACTACCTCTCTGTTATCTCTCCATGAATATCTGGCCACCAACTCGAGCTACGCATGGCTAAAATAAATTTTTCACTTTGTCTCACAGAAGTCCTCTCCATATGGTGTTTTTCAACCTTTCTAAAAGCTCTATCATCTGGCCTACCTTGACATTTCCCCTAGGATTTCACAAGCAGAATACACTTTTTTATATACTAATATATATGGCCATTCACATCAACCTCCTCAACCAAAAGCATGTCCTATCAAATCAGTTCTTGATTTTGTTATGACAGTCTTCTCTGGCTTTGGTCCACCTTATCCGATATGCTCAAATCTATCCAAATTCTTTGCTGGAAAGTTAGCATTTCTAGCTCATCAATTTGTTCATTGTATCGTTCTTTATAGCTCCCTGGCTCTGGCTCTGGTCTTCCTCTAGGAACAAGCTCTCATCAATGTTAATCTACAGAGTGGTTTATGCTGACAGCCTCCAGCATACCCTTTGGAACAAAAGTAACTGGTGTGTTACTTCCTATGCTTCCCATCACGCTTGGGAGGAAAATCTGCAGAAGTGGCTCTAGTTACATGATGTTTTGGTCTGCTCTCATTTTCTCACACTCGCACATTGCAGTCTCTCTCACCAAAATGGCAAGCTCTTCTTTGAAATCTCTCTTAAAACTTTTATTTACTGTGACTACAAAACCCATGAGAACAGCTGACCTAAGTGGGTGCTGAGCCTCCTTATCACCATGATCAGCTACATCTCCCACTCCATCTATCTTTAATTCAATACACTTTCAGATTTGTCAATTCACGTGTCTTCCATAAAACACCTCTTCAGCAAAATCAGGCAAATCACCGAAGTATTTTGTTCTTTCTGCACTATGACCTTTTGATAAGCCAAAAGAATTAATGATAATTAGCAAACTATGTGTTTTGGCATCATTGGTTAAACCGTAAATTAACAATTGTTATATTACTTTAGTTATAAAATACCTCACTTTTTTCCTAATGTTCAACTCTGTTAATGGCTGCTCATTTTTCCTCATGGCATATTTCATGTGTCAGTATCAGTTTTTCTTCTGTAAAGCTGGCATGCCATGGCAATGGCTCAGACTCTTAAATAAGGCAATGATACCTCTTGCTTATGCCAGTGGATGAGGCGTGACACGTAATTAAAAGTGATGATGCATTTATTTGTAGAGATTTAATAGTGCTATTGACGTTATAGCATATATTTGCATAATCATGTTGACTTTTAAAACGTTGTTTCAAAAGTAAATTAATAATGCCTTTTATTATATTGTTCCACTGATAGCGACTGTGACAAAATTGTGCAGATTGAAATTAAGTTACCAAATTTTGAAGATGACTCAAAAATCCAAACACAAAACCTTTGAGTAAGGAACAAACTTTCTGCAGGATCTGAAAGCTCTAAACGCACTTTTTTATCACCGTATTTCCATCTCAAATCCTATCACAATATTTATGAAAAGAAATGAACCCTGATTATAGAAGGTGAAAAGGTCTTAATTAGAAGGTAAAAAACATAGATTTCAAAGAATATGGGAACAGTATTCTTTTACATAAAACAAGTTAAAAAGTATATCCAAGGATGAGTGCTTATAGTACCTATAAGAAGGAAAAATTGTGGTGCATTGAAACAAACATCTTAATATATTTATTTTCTTAAAAAAATACATATTAATTACCAGTTGTTTGTATGCATATATTTATAATCTAACTTCTGAGGCTCAACTTTACAACCTCAACATAGTATCAAAATATGGTGTGATTTGCTATGTACACACATTAATATATCTTTAATAAACATATGTTTTGCTCTGGAAAGTCATTAAGAATAAAAAGAATCCTGAAAAGTAAGTCTTGCATTGTGCTGTGCAAAGCAGGCTTTATATGATTATATTTCATAATATATATTATATTATATAATACATACTTCATAATCTGAGGTCTCACTCTGTGTTTAGAATGGACATTTGTCATTATCTAAGCACCTTTTCACCACGTCTTTTGAGTCTCATTCCTCAATGTTTTATCCTTTAATGAAAGCACTCTTCAGAGTACCTAAAATTTAACATGGCATTCTTAATTTGTGGAAGGGCTGTTTCTGTGGCACCTACTTTGCTGTCCAAACAGCCCCCAAACCTTTATTACTTTACCTTGAAGAACACAAGCACGTACATAGACAAGACCCTGTGAGGGCCATTAGCATTAGCTCGGTTCTGCAAGCACAGAATTGTCAAGGTTGATTTATTCTGGGTACCCAAAATAAACTCCTGAGCTGTCGCGGTTGTTTTTCAGAGCACCTGTTTCTCATGCCATCTTTGTGCACTCAAAACGTCTCCCCCGCCGCCTCTTGCCGCCGTTGCGAGGCCGCAGGTGCTGCCGCGGGGAGGCAGCCCCACACGCTCCCGAGCAGGGCAGCGAATGGCACGGGGCTGGCAGGAGCGTGTCACATACCGACAGGATATACCTGAGCGGGTGGCACAGCAGGCACAGGTCTCTGGGAGCCCCGTCAGCCGCACTCAACTCAGATAAATCCCTCCCTTTGGGCAAACGCTGGACTGACCCAAACCTGGGGGACAGACGTGCTGCCCCGCCAAGGGCTCCTCAGAGCGACCCGGGCCCCTCTGGGCGCCCCGTGGGCAGAGGCACATGCAGGTGTGAATGTGGCACGCTGGACACACTTCGAGCCCCGTTCCGGAAAATGACTCCATTTGCTCCAGCGTTGGGGCAGAAGACTACAAAACCCCTTAGAAAGTGACCCAAGTGAAGGAGAGCAGAGGACTGGGCATCTAAAATGTTCAGCAAGGCAATTCTTGTGCTAAAACCACCCCACTATCACTATTTAACAAGCAGCTAAGTAAAATGGAAGGAAGTTAAGAGCCTGAAAAAAAACCAGACCCTGCCATAATAGAACCTGCACTAAAGACGTTACAATCACTCCTGTATCTTCTATTCCACATTTTTAATGCAGTAAATTAATGAAAAATTGATATGAAGCCTAAAGAAGATCCTAGATTAATTTTACTAGGCTTTTAGTTTTGTATTTTAAAGCCAATCCTCTAACAAGGGTAGACATAAAAAATAGAGGGCTTTTTTATGAGGTTTCATTACTGCAACCTTTCTCCTTTGCATTAATCCTGTAACCTTATCTCCTTACCGCAGCAGCATCGGTCGTCTGCCGTCCAAGCTAATGGGAACCCGGATTCCCCAGGAACTGGCAGGGCTGGGGCGTGCTGAGGGGGAGCGGGGAAGGAGGGCTCTGGAGGGGCCCAGGGGGGAACGGGGAGAACATGGGCAAGGGGCTGAAGCAGCGCCCGGGGCCGCAGCAGGGGCGGCCCTGGAGGGTGCGGAGGCACCGCGCGAGGCACCGGCCAGGCCTCGGCATCGCGCTCAAGCTGCCGGGGGCTCGTGCGCGGTTTGGGCAGCGCGGACGGGGCTCCCCAAAGGGGGAACTGCAGCGGAGCCATCTCTGCTCTCCTGGCTTCACCAGCTCTAGCCCACCGTGGCCCTTCAGTTACGGCACAGCTGCTACACTCGACCTCCTAAGACCTCCTGGGGCAGGGTGAAGTCCTGGGGACTGCAGATTGATTCACTGTGGATTTGGGGAGGCTGACTCCAAGTCTGCACTGAAAATACCTGCTGGGCTTGAACTAACTTGAACTAACTCCACGTAGTCAGTGACCTTTGCAGAGGCTTTCTGTGCTCCTCGTCCTGGAAAGGAGATACAGGGACACACAAGTTTGCTGTGCAGCCTGCTGGGTTCCCACAGGCTTTGCTGGTTAGAGGTCTGTGCAGCACGAAAGCAGCCCATCTGCTCGTGGGCTTCAGCTGGTTTCAGAATTCATGTAGCCACACTGAAACATGGATCCAAATTGGCGCTGCATCTGTGGCACAACTAATCCAAAAGCTGAATTTCAACATAATGCTGAGTTAACTCCAGCTCAGCTCCTTGTTCCTCACTGCAGAAGATGTTCATATTGTAACCAATTATACTATCCTTCCTGAAAACCGTTCTGCAGTTCCTGAGACTAATGTTCCTCAAAACGTAGCCAAACCACACCTGAACCAAACAAGACGTCTTTAGTAAGTGCTGTTTAAGTCCATCTAACCAGCACTTCTAAATAACTTGAGTTTTGAGGTCCCCTTAGTAAACAGGAATACGAACAGCATGAAGTCCATAAAAGTTTGTTTTACTTGAGGATATTTGTTCCAGAGCAGCCAAAATTGCTAAGTGTCTCCTCCATTGAATTATTTCTCCACCCCAGAGAGAGGGTGTTCCCTCTAAACCAGACATGATGGCACAACAATTTCACAAAGTATTGTTTGCATTTTAGAGATCCTCAGATTACTAACACATAGGATTTTAATATACAGCATTTGTTATCTGAAAAATATAAAATTATGTTGCTTCAGAGAGCAAATGAAGCACTCTCAAAGGCATTTATTCTTTTGTTGGATGCACGGTCTTTTTACAGCCTTTATCACCATACTATCTAAGCACCGTCAGTAGTCTGTTAAGAGATGGAGGTAATTGTCATGTTTGGTTCATTTCTTCTTTTCCTAAGGGGGAAACTGAGTGCAAAATACAATGTCTTGGTAGGGTTTACTTTATTTTACTGTTTTAACAAATGTGTACACTGACTTCTGGGTCTGTGTCAGGCAAGGTCCATAGCCAGTCACCTGCAACACCCAAAGCATTCCCTAGAAAGGCTGAGGTCTTGAAAACTTCCAAGGACAGAAATTCAAATATCCAATGCAAACATCACATCTAACATTGTTCCTGGGGAGGAACACCTACATCTTGTGCACTGTTCTGATTTCCTGAATAACATAAAGCCTTTGACTCAATTATTTCTGCAACTTCTCATTCAGTATGTCACACATCTTCTCACATGTCTATAATCAATTTTAATATAAAGAGCTCAAATTAGAGAGACTGCAATGCATTCCACATTCTAATGTATAATTCATATGACATAATAACTTTTAACTCTCTCCCATCTTAACAGACGGATTACAAGATGCCATTTTTGTTTCAAATGAAACATCACTCTTAACCTCTAGAATTACATCATCATTCTCTACCAAAGCTTCTCTTTTTCAGTTATCTCTGTCAGAGAGAGAAATTACCTACTAACTACCAGACTGCTTATAATATATAATATTACATATATAATATATAACATGTAATATATATTATTGTGTATTTATAAGCAAATAAAAAAACAAGCTTCAGAAATCTTTCTTCTCAGGACTCCCACGACTTCAAAGGTTGGTTAAATGTTAGTGAAAAGAAAAAGCAGCCAGTTTTGTAATCAAGAACTAATAAAATTGGTCTCTTCTGTTACACAGCACAAAGTACACTTTATGTTGGGAGCTCGAGGCTAGAAGAGGGAACCGGAGATTATTTTCTTTCTAAGAGCTGTTTCACTTTCCTGGCTCGTGTAGCCTAGCCTGAGTCAGAGAGAACTCCTCGCACTGCGCGGTTCTCTGGGCAGCAGCTGTGGCCTTGAGTATGAAGCACTTCCTTAATATGTGGTCATGCACCACCCAATGCTCTAACTCAGACTATTATAACTTTCCAGTAAGTCTTACTGTGAGAAAAGTGCCTGACTCCCTGAAAAACAATTAAGCAATTACATCACAAAGTCATGAAAAACCACTTCCTCTAAAACCGATGAAGAAATCAGAAACCTACTAGTGCAATGCAATCTCAAAAGCAGAATGACAGGATTACAAGGTCAATGATTCTCCTTTTGAAAGATGTTATCTGGGCAGGGTTCCGACTCTCCTAGAGAGTTCAGAGAAAGGAAAAAGAAAAAACACAAACAAAAAATACAACACGCAGCAAAAACCAATCAAGTGAAAAAGAATTTTAAGGAAAATAAATAAGAATGATGAGAGATGAGAAATATCTTTTTCTGCAACCACACTTAACCCCTTCAGTAACCTCTAAGAGATATACAGAAACCCAGTATCATTAGATTTTTTTTGCTTAACTGGATTTCAGGATGACATATTTCCAAAAAATGTTTGGCCCCTCACCTGTTGTTGTGAAAAAGAATATACATAGCTATGGGAGAAAAAAAAAAAAAAAAAGTGTGGCTTCTACACAGATCTGATTTGTGCACTTTGAAATATATGAAGCAAGTATCACATAGGCTGCTCCATAGAGGAGCTATACAGGAGGACAGCCATACAGGAAGCAGTCCCACATCTTTCTGACCAAGTGAGTTCCTTCAGTTCAAGGCAGACAGGCTACAGGGATGTTTCACAAAATTAGATACCATGCCGCGCAGGTCTGATTGATAGGGACATTCCTAACAGGGCAACAAGCGGTTGCTCTAGATAGCTCCCTCAGAAAGCCCACCCAAGCAGAATTTACTCACAATAAAAATGCCCCCAGTCGCAAAAACAGGACTATGGAAAGAATGTCATCTTTCAGATGCAGTTCAGATGCAGATTGCAGATCAGAGCAATACTCCTCTCGTTAGAGGGCTGAAGAGCTCAGCCAGCCTTCTGAAGAGGAACCCAACGTACCTGTAACACAACCTTCTGCCTGTGCAGCTAAGCATAGGGCAGGCATGTTTGGAAGCGCCTGGATGAAACTTCCTCAGTGACTTGCCATTGCCAGGACTCACATCCTGGTGGCTTCGGTTCCCTCCCACCCTGTGCCTAGTGTTTCCATTCACCACGTGCCATGGAGGGCCAGGACACAGCCAGGCCCACGCAACACTGCGGCCGTGTACATGTGCCCAGATCTGGCCTTGCATCAGTCAACACCAGCGACTGCAGTGAAATGACTGCTCCCCACAGCTGAATCTCCTTCCATTACTACTTTGCCTATCACTGAGAACACTGTAACACCTAACCTAAGAGCTCCTTCAGAGAACAACCCTTCTCATTTTGTATGACGTCTGAGATATAGACACCCCACAGGCTCCTTTGGTACAAATCTATTCTTTTTGCATTGTGTCCTTGAGATTCAGTCAAGAGTTAACACAAGTATATGTCCAGATCCAAGAAGGAGGCAAATTCATCGTGCGTCTCCCTTTCCCCCCTCCCCCAAAAAGGAGGTCTAAGGCAGAGATAGCCCAGATGTTTCTGCAGCAATAATTAGGAGTCATCTCTGTTATAAAAAAATGCCAGCCAAAAAATGGTATGAAATGTAAAATCTCTAGCCTTAGAAAGTACAAAGGAATCTTTATGGGAAAGATTTTTGTTCACTATTATACATGGTGACCTAGACCTGAAGTATGGCTGCACTGGCAGTATCACAGAATACATCCTGCATGTCTTTCTCTTTTACCTTTCATGTTTTTTTCTGATTTTTTTTTTCCACATGGTTTCATACCCTTAACAAATACCTGATTTAGGAGGCCACTGCACTGCCAACTGGACATTTTCAAATGCTTCTTTAAAAATCAGCCTCAAATACTACGAGAATACACACATATTTAATATAATACTCACTGGCTTCTCAAGGTTTGCTTTTTCTTTCCTGGAGAAAGTAAAACCTAACACAATCCCTTCCAATTGTAGTAACATAATACTCTTTTGCCCACCAGATGGCAGTAACTTCAACTTAATACAAACCAGCCTGGTTGCCACATGTTCAGCAAACAATGGCATTCTTTATATTTGGGTTTTTGCAAGAGGAAAATGCTGTTTTCTTAACATTTAGAGCTCTTCCAGATCCCTGCTATTTATTGACAAGTTGCAGGATAAAATTTTCTACTAACAGCTAAACTCAGCTTTGATCAAACAAATGTATCCTACAAGTTTTTTTTTTTTTTTCCTAAACATGGATCATTCCGTGTTGTCAAATTTTCAGTGTAATTTTGTCAAATTTGTGAAATAAAGGGGTTATCTCAAGCCATTGCCCCTTACCATCAATAAAACCTAATCTTAAATGACTTCCTGGCTCTGAAGAGAAAAATAAACTTTAATTTTTACAGAATATACTAATAGTTAAAATGACTAAAGGACTCTGGGGATGGATAGGGAGAGGAACAGTGAAGTATAATTATTTGATAAAAATTTCTACTCAATCTATACACAATCTGGATAACATCTAGAGCAAAAATAGCACAGATGACACATATTATATTCCATGCAGGCTATATTCTTTTCAACATGGGAGGTAGTAATTGCTTCCACTGGTAAGAGAGTTTTGTTAGCATAGTCCAGGCCCTGTGAAAATAATGTAATCCAGTGGATGGGAACTGCTCTGTAGGATATCCATTTTTAGGAGTGACTTTTCCATAGGTTCTAGACAAAATATGATTTTTCAACTGCTATTTCCTTAGCTTCTCCTTATTTTTGAGAGTTTTTTTACAGGAAAAGGCCACATATTTAAAAAAAAAGATTTCATTCCTACTCTGCTAATATTAGTATTGAGAATAATTAAGTGCATTTATATTCAGCTCCATGCTGACTGCAAAGAAAATATCAAAAAATGCTCATTTTTATTAATAAAACGCTCATCTTCCAATAAATTTATAACTAAATACACAGTCTGTTTGGACAGATGGCTGCTACTATCCTACAAGCAGAGATGCAGATACTTCTGTCTTTCCTTATTTAGTTTCCAGTCTTAGAAAGAAAAAGTAGAGCAAAATTTTCCTCACATATACAAACAGAAAAGTACAGAGATGGAAAGAAAAGGCCTCAAAAATAAACTGAGAGAAAATGAACTGCCTTTTATGAACAAACATAGCATGAGAGGGGAAAAAAAAAAGAGAGAGAAAGAAAATTTGGTATTAGGCAAATCAAAAACGAGTTGTCCAATAGTTGCCCAACAGAAGAAAATAAGGTAAAAATGTCTAACAAAAAAATCACAGTAAAAAGAAGACCTTTAAGTAGGAGGGAAGAAAGAAGTCCAGAAAAGAAGGGCCCTATTAACAACTTTATTTGAAATCTACTGTAGAAATACTGCTCTTTAAGAATATTATAAGATATGATTGCTTTCTGTGACTCAACACCAAACACCTAGCCATATGTATCCTTCAAATTCTGCTGGCTTGTGACTTAATATTCTCAAATATTTCACTTTTCATAACCGAACACTTTCATTAAACCAAAAATGTTGGTCCAGTTTCCAGGGGCTAAATGGCCTTGATCCTAAATCAGTATCATCTGAATTGCAGACAATCTCTAGACACTATATATATATATATATATATATATATAGTATAATTTGAAAGACAATTTCATAAGCTTTTCTTTATGGCTTGATATTCTTTTGTGACCACATATTCATGTCAGCTGGAAATACGATAACTGTGGAGCCCAGTGTAAAGCTAAGTTACTCCTAACATACAAAGGAAAAGGAAAGGTAAAGGTACAAAAGAACAGCTAGGTGGAGAATACAAACCTGTGCAAATATCCATACACTCAAAAATCATTCTTAGATCCGAATGATCTAAGCTGAATGAGTCATTATTGAACGAGATGGAGGAAGCACAGGGACCCACTGTTCAACATAAGGTCCCC
This sequence comes from Crypturellus tataupa, assembly GCA_034781795.1. Classification (NCBI taxonomy): domain Eukaryota; kingdom Metazoa; phylum Chordata; class Aves; order Tinamiformes; family Tinamidae; genus Crypturellus; species Crypturellus tataupa. The sequence goes on along the minus strand of JAWLRI010000033.1, from coordinate 1,362,410 downwards.
GCATGAAAAGGTGAGCAGTATGCCAAAGACTAGTAAAAACAGACACAAATGTTTTTTGCTTCAGCAGCAATAGCAGTAACAGTGACACCAGAGTAACCTTTAGAAGTTCTTGAATATTTTAAAAAGATATTGGGGAAATAATGGGTGCAAGAAGAGCAACAAAAGTGAAGTCTGTAGAAAATGTGTTGGAATGGAAGATTTAGGAGATTTCAAATCTATTTTAACAGAACTGAAAGAATTTGTAGTGGAGGGGGAAAAGAGTACCATCTACAGGTGCCAGCAAAAAGCAAAAGGCTAGAAGCTGAAGCCAGACAGGTTTAGATTAGGTAAAGACATGGTTTTTTTTCAGCAATTAAACACCCTTACCACAAAGTAAAATGGTGGATTAAGTAAAAGATACATGCTTTCCTGCTTAGGTCAAACACAAGATAGAGGAGAGTGACTATACAGAATGCAGAAGCCTTATGATTTATAACAGGTCAGACTACCCAGTCCAATGGTATGCTCTGATTTTAAACACTATGACTAGCCATGAAAGGTGTGAAGCAATTAAACATTTCTGCAAGGAAGAGCAAGACAATCCCAGCCTTCACACAGACCAGATCGCTGCCATTCGGAAGGCCTTAGAAACTCCAGGTGATATTTTCAGCAAGAAGATGATGGTGGCGGCAAACTTCCCCGCCATTTTCATCATGAAGATGGTGGCAAACTTCCCCTCAAATGTCCTGGCACCTCCTGGGCGGCAGGACGGGGCCTGCCCCGATGCCACGGGGAGGCCAGGCCCGGCAGCCCCAGTGCAAGCTCTGGCCTGCAGAAGCGCTGGATGCGGGTGCGAGCTGCAGCGCTGCTCACAGAGCAGCGTTTAGGATCACGACTACTCGACAACAGGAATGTCTAAGGAAGATGTCAACACTTACCCGTAATTCACGAAATGATAAAAACGACCTCTCTGCAAACCGAAAGGCAGCCGTACACCTGAAAGAAATACAGTGGATCAAAACAATGGTAAAGGACTAATGCAGTAAACTAGCTGAGATTCTGAATTTCACTCGGTTATATGAAATTAACCCCAATTCAGAGAAATGCTTCAAGCTGTATTCCCTAGCCATAAAAAAAAATCCTTCTGCAAAAGCAAAACCGTTTGTTTTCAAATTGTGATCAATGTTAATGTTAACACCTCGAGGGGCATTACCATATAACAGTAGATTAAACAACAACATAAACCCAGTACCACAACACAAATGGCCTGACCTTTCATCCACCAGACTCAGCCCATCCAAACACCTCACCAGTCCATGGTCGGCTCTCTAAAGGTCACAGGAAACAAAGGCAGGGCACAGGCCACAGAGAAGGTAAATGGTTTTACTTCCCCCATCTTTTTTCTTGCACCCCTTATGCTGCCTTGTCATGTTACCAAGATTGCGGTGATCATTTGCTGGATGACATTCAACCATGTGTTGAGCCATGTGTGCAAACAGAGTCAAACACTTTTAACAAGTTTTTGCAGCATGAACATACACCAAGATCCAAAGCACATACTGATTTTGGTACATGGACAGCTTATTTACCATCTCCTCTCTCAATAATTTACCATCTCCTCTCTCAACAAGCTGATTCAGCTAGAACAACAACGAAGCACAGGAAAAAACAGGTTGGAAAGGGCCTCTGCAGATCATCTAATCCAGCCTCCTGCTCTAGCATGGACTTCAAAGTCAGATGAGACTGCCTAGGGCCTTGTCCAGCTCCTTTCCAAATGTGCCCAGGGAAAGGGAATCCACAAACTTTCTCAGTGACCTCTTGCAGTGCTTGACTACCCCCATGAATTTCCTATCATGTAACTGGAACTTGTTGTGCTGCAACTTCAGACACTGCCCTTTCTCCTTTACTAAGCACCTCCACAAGGAGCCCAGCTCCAGCCTTTCCACAATGCCAATATGGGCAGGAAATTCAGCACTTTACAGCTGGGTCTCCCTGCTTCTCCAGGCTTGCGAAGTGCAGGTCCCTTAGGCATCTCCTTGAACGCTGCAGGCTGCTGTCCACTAACCACTCGAGCGGCCCTCCTCTCACTGCTACCTCAGGGACTTAAAACTGGACACAGCAGGGCCAGGTAAAGGAACACAGAGTAAATATAGTAGAGCACAGGAATGTAGAAATGTTCAGAAAAGTTTTGAAAAGCATATACATAACTAAGCTTTATTTACAAAAGCACTGAGCTCTGTTAATCTCAACTGGCAATCAATTTCTTTTTCTTACACTGCATTCTAACACCCACAAATTCTTTTTTTCTCTCCTCATAGATGAATTGTAATTTATATTTCCTTGCATGCACAAAAACAGTATGTCTCTTCTCATTGATACTAACAACTGAACAGACTACTCATAGCAAACACAAATCTGTGCTGTATAGACGTAGAATTTACTTTGAAATAATCACATTTTTAATAGAATAAATGTAATACTGGATGAAAATGCCTTTGGCAAAAGCATTATTGTGTTTAGTGCAGTAAGCAATCCTCTGATCTTTTAACAGGTCTCATACCGTGTCTTCCTTTCCTTGCTATGAAGTTTCCAGCAAATGGGATAAGTTAGCAAATTGTTACATCCAGCAAAAGAACGGGATTTTTAAACAGGGAACATTTTGGTTTCTGGAAGCTCCATTAGTATTAATTACAGGTTTAAGGAAGCAGCAGCATGGCACATTCACACTGACAGCCTAGGCCTGCCTACCGTGTAACTCCTGCCCTTTCAGCAGGGGCACCCGGCACGTGCGCGCCCTCCCAGGGCCGCGGCGACGGGTATTGAGTTCAGCCTCCTGCCAACAGAGGCAACCGTGCTGCACGCTCCCCTTGTGAGAGGCATCATCTTCTGCCTTGGAAACAACGAGAACTGTGCGGGAAAGGAGGCAGAAGAAACAAAGCCAACCACCTTGTCAGAAGGCTTTTCCCGAACGCTACTGCCTCGAGGGCTAGAAGCCTTCCTCTGCCAGTCTGATTCTCCCCCAGGTGCTCCTGTCCCAGTGCTGTTCTTCAGCTTAAATAACTGTTCTCATCCCCCAGTGTCTGCAGTGATCCCTTCCCCTCAATGTAAGAATCCAAGCCTTTTCTCTTGGCCTTTATTTTACAAAACAGAAGTCAAGTTTTAGTCTTCTTGCAATTATCTCTCTCCTCTCCCTGCTCATGTTAGTAGTCTTTTCCTATGTTTCTTCCAACTAAGTTGATGCTTTCTAGATGCTTGACAGTATTCCTAGTGAGGTTGTTGCAGGGCCTCATAAAAAGGCATTCATTATTTTCTTTCATTATCTGAACAGTCTTTAACTTGATACATTTTAAAATAACATAAACCTACTTTTATGAACATTGGTGTCTTAAACTTTTCAGATGAAATTCATTTTTCCTAGTTTTAAGCAGCACCTTTGAGCTAGTCACTATATGCTGTTTAGGATGGATCAGCTGGATCAGCTAAACGTCTCATTTTGTGGTTTATCAATATAATCATTTCCTTCATATTCTTTTTAAATCACATGGTAACAGCTAATAGCAGAACTAATGAGACCAACTGACATAATTTTGTTTTGTACTTTAGGCTTCCATTCTGTCTCTATTCCTCCTTACCTCAAAGTTTTTGATTTTCCTTACCTTTTCCAAATTAACAGTCCCTTTGAACTGCATACTGAAAATGCACCTATAAAACCCCCAAGAATTAGAGGTAGCACAATTTCCCCTCAAAAGTCAAGTGCTTGTGTAACGATCTGACAAGAGTACATTTTGGTAATTGATACTCTAGACTAGAATATGAGAAAGAGCAATGGTATTTTACAAAATCTGGCTGTGGTAACATTCAGAAGTGAAAGCAAGGTACCAAGCTTTGTCCAACCTCCCTCCTCATAAATACAAGGATGTAGATATTGGGTAGGATGTAGAGATGATGGCAGGAAAATAGAAGTGGAGATCAGAAACTGCATCTTGCTTTTTAGTGATCTATATTAAATCTCCATAACTGGTACAAATATGCATTCCTGTCAGCATCATCTCCTATGGAACAACTACAGAAATTTGCTTTCACAGAATCACAGAATGGTTGAGGTTGGAAGGGACCTCTAGGGATCATCTAGTCCAACCCCCTGCTCCAGCAGGGACACCCAGAGCACGTGGCACAGGGTGGCATCCAGGCGGGTTTGGAAGATCTCCAGAGAAGGAGACTCCACAGCCTCTCTGGGCAGCCTGTGCCAGGGCTCTGTTTATGAAGAAAAAGTTGAAATCAGTAGGAAATCAATACTCTCTCCCATGCCTTAGCCAAATCGATGCTGTTACAATATCACAAGATCTCACAGTGGATTAATACTTACAAATTGACAGCTGCTGAATCGTAGGAATCTACAAGAAATCCGTCAAAGTATTATAGGTATAGCGATAGATATAAATGTAACTACTATATAAGTGTTGCCTTGCTTTGTGAGGGAAGTATTAGTATGGATAAACTAGTTTATCCCACAAGCTTTGCAGGATCTAACAGGCTAGAAAAAATACCTCAGGAGTTCTTATTTTGGTCATTATTACTCATAAGAGTGTTTCTCACATTTTAGTAACCCTGTTTGCATGCAAGCACTTAAACAATACTTGATATGACACCAGTACTTGGACAAAACTGTTTGGAAATAGAACTTTGGGATATCTAAGGAAAGTTTCCACCCAAACTATCAACCCAAGCTAAACAGGAAGTATTTTACAGACTATTGAGAACATCTTTGAAGATATAATCATGAACTAAACTAAAACTGAGTTATTTAGCATAGCAGAAGCCATTCAACATAATTTTCATCCTACTTGGTACCTTGGTAGCCTACTTGGAACCCAAGACTAGGGAAGGTCTCAGAAATGAAATCACCAGAAAACTTTGGTTTCCTGCACCACACCACTACAAGGATTAGCTGCCACATAATTCAGGCTGAAATTCAAGTTGAAATTCAAATTCAGAGACAAAAAGATTATGAACAGATACTGAAGGAAAGAGGCATCGATGCCACCTGTGAAATCCCTATTCAAAAATATGGGGAGTACCAGGGAAAGCAGATGGGCACCCATGTGCACCTCTCCCTAAAATGCATGTCCTGTTGCTGCTGTCAGAGCAAAGCTACCACGTCAGACGGACTATTAGTCAGGCCCAAAAAAAGCATTTCTTATGTTCTTGAATTATCTTGTTCTATGGATAAAAGAAGGGAAGATTTCAGTATCACCTTGACAAAGCTCTGATTTCAATAACGACAGGTATTCATTCTATTTCATGAATCACAATAAACCGAGGTAAAACATCTTTGTTTAAAATGAGGACTCAAACACTGCAGCCTAAGAATGAGATCGTTTAAAAGCCAGAACTACTGAGTGAAGGAATACTATTAAAGTTGTCGTTTAGCACTCATTCAAACCTGAAATCCCAGTGACAGCAGGATCAAAGTTATGTTAGTTCACAGAAAGATTCCTTTCACAATCTAATTACAGATTTTTTTTATGTTAAACTACCAGTCATCGTGTCCCTTATAAACCAAAAATCATCTAACTTTCTATTTTCTAGAGAAAATCTATTTTCTTAGGCCAAAGCTCATACAAACATGTCCTTGATAGTGGCATTTGTTAAGGATATGCTGACCTTTTCAAAGTTTTTTTTTCAAATGACTGTTTCAATTTTGCATTCTGCCGCATTCTGCTACTAAATGCGAACAGCATTTTGCCCTAGTTTGCAAGGTTCTTTATTTGTGAGCGCAGAAATATGACAAGGTTTTCATAGAATTCTCTCTTGCCAGTAATGTTAGACTTCCAGAGTTGTTCAGATACAAACACGGGAGAAATTTCTACCCCCAGAACTAAAACAGTATTCAATAATTTTGTTAGAGTCATGCTGTAAAAAAAAAAGCAACATTTATTCCGGGAACTCCCTTCCACGAATATCTTTGAAAGGAATCAAAAAACTAGTCATTTTCCAGGCAGCACGATGTTTTAACATCAAACCAATCATAGCTTAAAATCACTGCGGTCCCTCCTAAGTCCTATTTCTGATACTGTTGTTCTGCAGTGCACAAGAAGCAACAAATGGTGAGTAGATGCCATATCTTACATGATGTGATGCTCTCCTTAAAACATGAGATGGAGAAAAAAAATAAAATAGAACCATTTTAGAAACATTTCTTTCTCTGCATTAGTGTGATGCTTCTTCTGGTTGTTTCACATGATCTGATTAAAAAACAGCTCTAAGCAGGAATCATTTCTGCCACAGCATCATACCAGAAAGATTGTGACCCATATTTAGTCAGCATCTATAGAAGAATGAAGCCCTTCTTGCTGTTGTTCTGCACCTGTCTGCTAAAAGAAATATTGTTATTTTGACTTAACATTAAGTATGCTAAAACTTTCTATGTGGTGGTGACTAAGACCAGGAAGAGTATTAAAGAACAAGATGGATTTCATTTATTTTGTATATTAATCTGAAGTTCGTGCAGTTGAACATTCCCAAGTATAGAATAAAGCAAATTTGCACACAGTACCTGAAGCAGATAGATAATCCCAACTGTCACTAGTTTAACGCAACTCCTAGGTACCCTTTTTGAGCGGAAAAGGCTAGAAACTGTAACACACTACTAAAAAACAACAAACACAGTTGTAGTCTCTGATGATTCTCTGCTAAATCGGGTTCTCCAAGTCTCGCTCTCCACTGACAACTCCACAGGCAAGCTTGAATACTCTCTGTCATTAAGGAAATGTAGAAAACGATGATTCTGGAGAAGCAAACCAAAGCATTTTTTTGGTGAGGCTTGAAGTTGACTTCATATTTAAGAACTGAATAAAAAGGAGTTTTTCATTTGAGCTTCAGTTCTCTATAGTTCCTCTTGTATCACCGGACAAGCTAAAACCGCAACTTCTGGGGGTTTTTTTGCTATTTTTCCTTTATCCAGTAGATTCTTAGAACATGCATCATGATCAACTCCTGTCCTTGAAATGATGAGTTAAGGTATTATTGGTTATCATAAAAAAGTGCCAAATTGCTTAAAGGTATTACTAAACCGTGGAACCATCATCTGCACTAAGCAAGAAGAGAAGAGTCTCCTTAGGTTTTCTTCTTTGTTTCAGCTCAGTAAGCTATGATATAGCTAATATTTTTTTTGAAAGAGGCTTACATGAGTGCCTCAGATTAACAGCTTTGATGAAATAAATGTCTGTTATAAAACCTTTTTCTCCACTGTTCAGGTTTTCATAGGCCAGATGTTCCACACTGGTTAACATATATCAACAGATCTCCATAGTTATTTGTCCTTCTGAAGGGAGTATAGGTGGGAATATGGAAATAAACAAGGAAGAAAGGGTGGATGAACCATCTTCTGGTAGGACTGGTACTTTTCTTAACTACACTGATAATGCCTAAAATTCCTCTAAAATACAACGTAGACAATGTTTACTGTGTCATCATGTGCCATGTTAAATCTTTGTCCACCTCTTGTAGGAATGAAGGAGTTGTTAGTTCCCCAGACAACAGGGGAAGTTGGCATGAATTACACTGAATATGGAGGAAAGTGAACAGGATAACCCTTGCTGTGCAAATAACAGAAATCACAACATTATGGAGGTACCCGCAGTACCAAAAAAAAAAAAAAAAAAAAAAAAAAAAAAAAAAAAAAAAAAAAAAAAAAAAAAAAAAAAAAAAAAAAAAAAAAAAAACAGAAAACCAGAAACAGAACAAAACCCCTTTTCTCAGTTCTTAGAACGAGAGCATTGGAGTCCCCTTGTTTAGAGACTCTAAATTGGCTTTTCTTTCAGAGAAAAGTTTAGGAGACTGTGTTACTTCTTGGGGCCTTTAAGGCCTTGGTATTTGAGAAGGGAAACAGTAAATTTAGATGACCCCTCATCTAAGGGAATGGCTCAAAGGACAAAAGTAAAAGGAAGCATCAGTGTAACGGTTACCACTAGCTTTAACAGAGTAAACCACCTCCAACTGCAGCCTGAACTTTATCTTGAATAAAACCTTTGCTTAAATAAAGTTCACTAGGTGCAAAATTGGTGTGTAATTCAAGCAGCAGCCCAAGATAACTCAACAATTTTTTGAGTTTGACTTCAGCATCAGCACCACAAGAAGAACCAGAGGTGAGCAAAATATCAACACACAGACAAAACTCACCCCACAACACTAAAAACAAACTTAAGGAGTCACAATCGTATTTTTATTACTAATAGAGATGCACTTTTCTATTTCTCCTTCATTAGAGGAGAAAACTAATTATTCCAAGAAATGGCCATGAATATAATTAAGATCAGATCCTCCCCCTGGTACATTGTGAGGACTGCTGTGAGTCTAGAGATGACTTTTCTTTTATCAATTACGTTAAAATGAACAAGAGACAGGCCTTTTAAAAAAAAAATCTTTCCAGGAGCAAAATTCTTTCCCCCCCCCCCCTTTTTTTTTTGATTGAAACTCATCAGATCATTTGCATGGGGATAAGTTATTGCTGCAATTGCCTTGTTGAATCTTAAATCACAATTCAATATCAAATAAAATAGAACTGATCTCTGCACTGTTTATGCCACACACGTAAGATGAAGTACTCCATCTTTTAATTTATTGTTGAAGATAATACACATGAAGAGAACCTCACGTAGTCTAAATAAAGCTTAAGGCATGACAACACTACACATTGCATTAATTTCTACACTGCAGACATTATGGGAACATGTTTGTCACCACTACCATGTATCCCCAGTTCAGCAGGATACCAAAATGTCATATTGTGTGTAAAAGCCATCACAAAAGACCATCAAATAGATTTTTCTCTTAGCTTAATGGAAGTAGTTAATGGACCTTCTGCAGAAAAGGTACAATTTGAAATTATGTCTAAGATGATCTGAATATTGAATTAATAGGCAGGATATTAAATACTCGATGAATCCAGATCATAAGTATTTTAAGATAATGTGCATTCTGCTTTTGCTACTAATACTTAATTGTTTATACTACATATAGATATTGTCCTATGCATTTTCATTATTATTTTCCGGTTAATTTCGGTTTGGGTAGCCCAAAGACTTTTTTTTCAGAAAGTCTAGCGCTATTCATAGAACATATGTTTGCCTCACATCTACGACATTATTTCAAATAAGCAGTCCCCAAAATAAAGTTAAATAACATCATTCTATAGCTTATTGGAACTTCAGAATACATCCCGAGAAACTACACTGCCTGATTCACTCATAAATACTAATTACTTTTACAACACAGTAACAAAAATTCTATGAAGTACTAATTTAATCATTAAGCAACATCAAAAATAATTATGGAAGGGAGGGAAATACTTAAAACTTTGCTCAACAGCTCTCCAGATTTTTTTAACAGGAATACATGGAATAAGATTAGTCTTGTATATGTAGTAAGAACACAAATGCTGTAACTGGTACACAAGGTACAAACCAGAAGCCTCCAGCAGACCTAAAACAGTATTTCAGCAATCAAAATGATTCATCAAAACTCCCCAACTACCACAAACAGTTAAAGCTCCACAGAACGGGTTTCATGAGGACAATTAATAAAACAGGTACACATACGTTAGATCCAACCCACCACGCATTTTAATATTTCAAGAGGAAATACAACACACTGCAGTTTAAGAGGTAACAAAGCAAAAAGAAACAAAGTGCAAACATAACGATTCTCCAAGGTTAATGGTTACACCACGGGTTCAGATCCTCTGATCCCATTTCCGCCACCTACAGCCTGCGCAGAATTTTTTCTCCCTGAGAAAGGTGAGACTCTCCCACAAGACTGAGTGCCTCCTGCCTGCTCTTTCCTATTGTCTTTCCTGGGAGTGAGGATCCCCTGAGCGAATCCTGCGGAGCGAAGGAAAACCAAAAATACTTGGCAAAATATTGGGACAAAAAAAAGAGAGAGAAAAAAAAGTTTTTGCGTAAAAACAGAGATTCACGGCTCTCATGCTCTGTGAGAGTTATGATAATCTGCACTTAGGGAGAAAAGCAAACCCTGTTTTCAATGGCACTTGCCGAGGCTGCGCTCACAAAAGGATTTGTGGCCCTGTCACGGAGAAACATTGACCCTTGACCTCTTTCGAGCTCAGAGAAGAGCAGCCGGGATCTTGCGTATGGAGCGCGCGTCTGCGCTGCACAAACACGCCAGCGCTCTGCTCTCCCCACACGTCTCGTCTGATGCAAAACCAAAAGGGGAAAAATAAAACGAAAAAAAAAAAA